>CM062808.1:388692421-388741803 GCA_031772625.1 Pinus tabuliformis | reverse complement strand
AAAGGGCCAAATACATTATCTCATACTATGAGCAGGAGAACAAGAAATTTGAGGTAAAAAATGAGCTCATGGGGATTCAGCTCATCAAAGCAAAGAGAGAGGCTGAAAAGGCTAAGGCCTTACTTGATGAGGCATATGGACAATATGGTGAACATCTTGATGAACAGGTGCCAAGAAGAAGGCCAAGGACTAGAGGCCTAAAGAGAGCTTTGGAGCTAGAAAGGCAAAAGGAGGCAGAATTAGCCAATGAGCTCACCCTAAATGAGAAATTTGCCAAAATGGTGAATGAGAACCGGGAACATTGGCTCAAGAGGGTGAAAACCCATCTGGAGGGCCTCTTAGACAAGGCCAAAAGGGATATTGATATTCAGAGAAGGATGGCTAAGTACTATGCCATGAGAAACAAAATTGCAAGAGCCAAGCTCAAAAGAGCTCATGAAAAAATTGAAGGCTTGACCAAGAAACAGGAGAAAAGAAGGCTAGATATCCTCTCGAGGCATCAATCCATGCCTCAAACATATGATAAACCATCAGCTCACCAATTTTGACAATTTTTGACCAAAATTTTCAAGTTTTTTTATGTGTTTTCTAAAGTATTTTCAACACAGTCAATATGTCAAACACGCAGTTGAGGCATCTGATGGACAAAAGGTCAGCATTTTTGGATTCAAAGCGATGAGGACATGCACCCTGTGCATTTTCTAAGCATTTAGAGGAAAACTAGTCAGCCAAAAAGGTCAAAAACTATAAAAAAAACCACCTTTCTGCCCTTTTTTTGGCCTGGGCACTGCGCGTTTACCAGTCTTGGGAGATTGGAATTTTGATAGGGAAAATTAAATCCAAATTGAAAATTGAAGGCATATCTAGAAAGTAGACCCAAAGGTATTTCCAATGAGCTATCTTGGAGGAAATTTTGACATCGAGAAGGCATCCAAAAGCAGCCTTGAAGTTGGAGGGTGTGTTTGACAAAGGGAGGGCACGTTTGACAATCTTCTCCAATTTTCACTGTTTCTCTCCAAATTGACTTTCACCTATGGGAAATTGAAGATTTACTGATGTAAATGATAAGAATGATGTAATTATTATGTTTTTTACTGCTATCTAGGGTAAATACAATAGTTAAATGGCCTATATGGCATGTAATGAATCAATTTGCTTAAGTTAGGGATGAGTCACTTTGACCACCCTACACTCTAGCTATTAATTCAGCCTTTCTTGCAACTGCTCCTCCTCTCATGGATTCGACCCCTGAGGGTAGGATGAGATGTTTTGAGGCCTATATTATGTATTTTCTTAGTCATTTTACACGTTTGACTCTCTTGGATGTTGTAATTGCTTTCAAACTTTGGCATGGAATATATTAGATGAAGTAATTTGATCTTATTTCTTCTTCTGTTTCATATGTATGAATGTTTTGTACCTCTCATGATCCATTTCACTCTATGATATGTCGATTTTAAAGGCGTGATAAGCAAAATTCATCTTTGTATGCTCTGCTTTGGGAAAATCATCATAGATTGCTTCTTTTCTTCAGTTTAAAAAGAATTCATGACCCTCATGCTCTTTTTAGCATCTCACTAGTCTAAACCATCTGATCACTATACTGCTGAGTTTAAAGTTCCTTGCCTACCTTACCCCATCATATGTCTGCAATTCAGATTCATTTTCCCTGACCTGGTTCATTCTCTGACCTAATTCACTCATCCTTGTTACTACCCAACCAAATTCAAATTAAATAACCCTCAGCACTTTACATCTAGCCTAAAACCCTAAACTATCCAAACCCTCCTGGCTATGATCCTTGGAGAGAGAGTCCTCTTCGGCTTGGTAGGGCTAGCTACTAAGCTAAAAGATTGGTCTGTGGTTACCTCAGCTGGACTCTTCCTCAACCTTGGAGATCCGAAGGAGTGATAACATGGTGTTCAAAGAGGTGAAAGATGTTATTAAACATGAAGTCCAACCAAAGGAACCTAAGAAGATAGAGTTTGAGCTTAGGGAGGAATAATCAGTCTCTACAACATAAGAGGAATCAGAAGATGAAGAACTACAAACTCCGGTTGTGAGAAGATCAATTCAAGAAAGAAGGCAACCAGAAAGGTATATTCCATCTATTTCTTTTTCAAATTTTTCTTTATCTATTACTAATGATGATCCTGGAACTGTGAAGGAAGCAGTAGATTCAAAGGATGGAAAACTCTGTAAAGAGGCCATGGTTGATGAAAATTTGGCATCTTTCCAAAAAAATGAGGCTTGGGATCTGGTAGAGTTTCCGGCTAGAAGGAAACCCATTGGTAGCAAATGGATGTTCAAGAAGAAGACAAATGTAGAAGGAGAGGTGGAGAAATACAAAGCTAGGTTGGTAGAAAAAGGTTATTCCTAGGTGTCGGGAATTGATTTTGGTGATATTTTTTCTCCTATTTCCAAGATAGCTTCTATTAGATTACTTTTATCTGTTGCTGTTTCTTGTGATTTTTATGTAGAACAAATGGATGTGAAGACAACGTTTCTTCATGGAGATCTTGAAGAAGAGATCTACATGAAGCAACCTGAAGGATTTGCGGTGAAGGGTAAGAAAGAGATGGTATGCAAGTTAAAAAAGTTTTTGTATGGGTTAAAACAATCACCAAGGATGTGGCATCATAAATTTGATACATTTATATGGGGACTTGGCTTGACCAGAAGCAAAGCAGGTCACTATGTGTATTTTAAATTAATTGATGACTGTGTTATTTATCTAGTCTTGTATGTGGATGATATGTTGCTGGTTGGAAATGACAAAGAAATTATCCAGGATTTGAAGACCCAATTTTCCTCCAAATTCGACATGAAATATCTTGGTGTTGCAAACTATATTTTGGGCATGGAAATTAAAAGAGATCGGGCAAAGAGGAAGCTCTGGTTAAACCAGAGGAAGTATGTCGAGACAATACTGTAGAGGTTTAATATGCAGGATTGTAAACTAGCGAAGGTTCCTATTCCTATAGGTGTAAAGTTATCTGTTGAACAGTGTCCCAAGACACAAGAAGAGGAATAGGACATGTCCCATGTTCCATATGCTAGTGCAGTCGGTAACTTGATGTATGGGATGGTATGTACTAGACCAGATATTGCACATGCAGTGGGAGTGTTGAGCAGGTTTATGTCAAAACCAGGGAAGGAGCATTGGACAACAGTGAAGCGGGTTTTCAGGTATTTGCGTGGCACTAGTGATTATGGTTTATGCTACCAAGGAAGACCAGGATTGGATAAAGTTTTGGATATTCATGGCTTTGTTGATACAGAATGGGCTGGAGATCTAGATCAGAGAAGATCTACAAGTGGGTATTGTTTAACCTATTTGGAGGTGCAGTCAGTTGGATGAGTAAGAAACAATTTGTTGTGGCACTATCAACTACAGAGGTAGAATACATGGTAGCCACTCATGCAAGCAAGGAAGCAGTTTGGTTGCAAAGATTGTGTTCAAGTATGGGGTTAGTATAGGGAGCTATAAGGATAGACTGTGACAGCCAAAGTGAAATTTTCTTGAAAAAGAACCCTAATTACCATTCAAAGTCAAAGCACATTGATGTTCAATATCACTTTGTGAGGAATATGATAGAAGACCAAAAAGTGTTGCTGGTAAAGGTGGACACTTTGAAGAATACTACAGATGCATTGACAAAATATGTGAGCTTTGAGAAGTTCTCTTGGTTAAAGAAACAATGGGTGTTGCAGAGCTAGATAAATGACTAAGCTCTCTTGTGGACCCCTGTGGAAAGAAAACAACGAGTGGGAGAATGTTGGGTTGTGTTATATTCTTTCCATGACTAGCTCCCTTAGTTAACCTAGGGGTTAGAGGGGGGCAGAGCCCCCCCTTCATTGCTCCGATTGCGCAGCGGGGGGATCACAGGGGGTTTGAGGGGGGTGGTTATCCCCTCTCTATGGTGTCTGGGACAGCGCCCTTGGGAAATTTGTTTTTGGACCCTATATTAGGTGGTCGAACCGACCTATGGTTTTGTGCATGTTTTCGCACATGGTTTTGGGAGCGATGTTTTTTGGTCTATGTTATTGGATTCTTCGACATGTATATATATGTATTGTAACATTGAAAGGAACATAATGAAAAATAAATCTGGTATTCCCGGTTTTGGGACCGAGGGGAAAATATTTGTGTATATTTGTTTTATGTGTTATGCTCTTGCTATCGTTTATTTTCTGTGTTTTAGAATTCGTATGCAGGTAATTTATGTACAAGGTTAAAACCTACAAGGAGAAGATCCTCTTGATCCCCCATCTCCCTCTTCCAGTGAATTTTATTTTTCTTCATCATCTCATTCCCATCACTCTAGCTAACAACATAAAAATTCTTCTAGAAAGTATTTTTTTAAAGTTGGATGTAAAGTTTGATTTGACTATGTTTAACGAAGATTCCAATGCAGAAAAGCTAAATAATTGGATCAAACATATTGAAGTATATTTCCAGATTCAATAGATTGAAGAAGACAAGGCCAAGATCCAGTTAGCATCTCTTTGATTGGGAGGCACCACTCTCATATGGTGGGAGATCAAACTTCAGTAAGGCAATAAGCATGTGGGTTGTTATCACAAAATCTGACCCTGATAGGCTGCTGATCAAGTAGACTTTGAGTAACTCTTTCAAACCAATCTTTTGGTTGAGGCTTAGCCTCCTCAACCTGAGAGGGCTCTCTCAATAGGTTTAAGATTTTTGATTAATGATTAGATGGCTAACTCTAGGAACAAAAATGGACAAATGTATAACTGGTTGACTAGTTGAATCAAATATTAGCAAACATATATTGGGCTATGGAGTCAAGATAGTCTTCAACAAAACAACATGATTAGCAAAACATGGAAGTCAAGGCACTTGGAGTTTAGGTTTATAAGTAAAACAGTAACACAGTGAATCAACACAGTTTACAAGCATGTGAAGGAATTTAGAGCATTTTCCAATGAATTCTAAGTATCACAAGCTCATACCATTGCAAATAAGTAATTGAAAAAGGCCATAAGAACATCAAACACATAAACCCCTTGTGAATCTTGAGTAGTCAAACTGATCTCTGTATTAAGTTTGAAAAACCACAATTTCTTACAATAACACAATTTTCTTTTGTTAATGAAATTACCAACCCTGAGGAATTCGATTCTCATTCTTTATATAGAGTTTTTACAACCTTGGATTCTATGATCCATCTTTAGGATAATTCGAATTCCTAACATTGACACCTATCTATTCATAAAACAAACTACTTAATTATAGCTTGACAACTAACTGTCTTTAAGAGTCCTAATACAAATAAGAGTGAAAATCCTAAAACATGCTTTCAACAACCTTATCTGTGACTTAAATACATTCTTTAATTAGCTGCTAATCCATGTCTTCGAGCTTTATGATGTCTCCAGTATTGTTGCAAACCCTGCTGAGTCATGACCTAACTATCCTGAAAACAAGGAGACAGAGTTCCTCCTTTTAAGCCATTAATCTTTATGCTTATCTTCAAGCAGTTTTATATGTGGCATGTGTTAGTAATCCATTTAAACTTCATTCTTCCACATGTGCAAAAATAGAACCTCGAACAGATGTAAAAGAGGATGTGACATGAATGTGCTACGAAAATAGTTTGTTTTTGTAGCACAACTTTTATGCCACTTATGGAATACTTCTTTGAACCATTCTTTTTGCATCACTGCCATTTGAAACTTCATCTATGATCCTCATATGTCTACTAGAAATCATCAAAACTTGGAATTTATCAGACCTTACCTTCGTAATACATCTATAAGGTGCTAAAAGGTCACCTTCAACAGTTTCCTAGCGTGCTACGAAACTGTTGTGTATGCTCTTTTTCAACACGGTTTTTCAAAATCTGTAGTTTGGGAATTTCCAAAGTTTCATAAAGACTGATATGATCACCAAAAATAAAAACAACTTAACCTTATGAGATGTTCTTCTTCACAGATGACCTTCTTTTTAATACCAAAATTGTTTTAAGATATATCCTTTACTGCCCTTTTTCATCACCCTGTTTCATTATTGTTGTAGCCTTTTCTTCAGATTTTGTTAACTGTATTTCTAGGTCTTCAATCTGTCTCTTCAATCTCCTATTAGTAGCTCTCAACTGAGCATTCATCCTCCTTACAAATCTGGCTTCTTTGATTGCAGGAACAGTCCAAGTGAAGTATTGAGCTTCACTGCTGACTATTTTTGGTTTGGAAACCTTTTCAACTTCCCAGAGGGCCTTTATCCTTTTGAAATCTATCTTCTTAGCAGCGTGCCTTCTTGCTCTCATCCTTAGTCTAGCAATTTCATTATTGGCTGCTCTTAACCTTTCTTCCATTTCTTCATAACTGATTTTTTCTGTTTGAGTGGAAAAAACTCTGTTTTTGTCACCTTCAGGTATTGGTGATGAAAGGTCTATCAACTCTTCCTGAACAACGGAAGCTTCTTCTGTTTTTCCTAACTCAACATTAGACTCTTGTATCTTTTTAGATTGTCTGGTTAAGGGATTTCTGGGCTTGAACACAAACGCTGTAACATCATCCTCAAATTCTAGTTTCTTAGAGGATTTCATCTTCTTCGACTTTCCTTTATCAAATTCTATGACATATGCCTGTACCAAAGGGGATTCTGCAATATCAATGGCTTTTAAAATATCATTTAAATTACCCTTCAAGCTTGGACTTTCTCTCGAGATCACTGATTTACCCTTCTCCTTTGCAATTTGACTTCTAGTCAATCTCCTTTGAACTGGTTTGTTAGCTGACTGTTCTTGTGTCATTTCTTTAACTTCAGCTATCTTTTCCTTTGTGGATTTAGGAGTCTCAAGAATAACCACTGATGTTTTTCTCACTTTCTCTTTCACCTGCTTTCTAGGTTTCAGCTTAACAAATCTCTTTGACCTGGACATTACAGACTTGCTGGTTTCCGCTGATGGAATTTCTTTAACCTTAGGGCTAATGCTTGTATCTTGATTTTCCACTCCAAAACCACATAAAAACAAAAATGAAGACCATTCTCTGTTGATCCTTTTAAGTTCATGTAAAACTATCAGTTTAATTAGACCATGATGAAAAAGGGAAGTTTCATATCCTTGAGATTTCATTTGCACTTTATCTGCCATCTTAGCTATACTTCGATACAGGAAGTAAGGAAAATCTAAAGAAATCATACCAGTAAAATGCAACAGGAGTTTAAAATGATATGAATAAACCTTATGATATCTACCCTCACAGGTAAAATAACGATGAATGTTGAAAAGCAAGTTGGCATAGCTGTCTTTGACGTAGTTCCTTGGAATTACCTTGGTTAAGTCCGTTTCTGCAAATTCTAGCTTTAGGAACACTTTACATGGTTCCATGTCAAATCTGAAGTTTTTGAACCATACATCTTGCCCCATAGGAATCTCTGTCACCAAAGATGTGATCTCTGGAGAAATTTGCAAGTTTAGGATTCCAACCTTTGTTTTTGTGCCCGTGAAATGTAGTGCAAACTCCTTTGTCACCTGAGTATGTCCTCCCTGCAATTTTTTACAAAACTTCCAACATCCTGATTTCTTGAAGTCTTCTACAACTGATTTATCTCTGACTAAGACCTCGCTACTTTCAGGTTCTGTTCTTAAACAATGACCAGACCTATGACTTTCTTCTCTTCTGTCATCTTTGCTTCTAAATTCCTGTAACAAACCAATCTCGCTTGAAATTCTGCTTATTAGCCTCACTTTCTTATGGTGGTCAGCCTCGCTTGAATTATGGATGAGAGAAACCTTGGTAATAAATTACCATAAGCTCACCATTCGAAAAACAATCTGTTTGAGGTTTTGCATGCAAACTGTGGCAGGAAACTAGTCAACCCTTCTGAATTTGAAATTACCTATCATGATGACCCCTAAATTCGAAATGATGAGTTTTGGATGGCGGCATGCTTAAGAACTAACTCCTTGCTGACACCTAATAATGAAAATTTAATGGAATATTAACGGATTGATGTTTTGACAAGACTATCTATGAATCTGCGCTTTCGTAGCGCGCAGGGAAAAGTGCTACGAAAAGAGCAGTGTTTTCGTAGCGCAAAACAAACATTTTACATTGTCTGCGCTATGAAAATGTGGTTTCGGGGCTAATTCAATTTTTTTTTCAAATGGTTTAAGATATGAGTTTCTAAATAGAATGTGAGACTTCTGAGACATGGAATAAGGTTGTTAAGCTTTATTTGGATATGAAAATGAGACCTTTGAGACTCTTAACCTATCACCTACCCATTAAAACATATGATGACTTGACATTTATCTAAGACCATGATTATAACAATGTAAACTCTTATTTTGATGATAACATGGGTAAATTCCTTTCTTCCCGGTCTAAATTTGTTTATGCTTTAAAAGGACAATTTTATCCATAATTAACATATCGACATAAAGCCATGATAGAATGGCAACATTTGAAACAAGGAAAATGTCAATATGTTCAAAGCTTCATAGAAGAATTTAGAAAATAAGCTTTAACATTAGGCATTCCTTTAGATTCACCTGATACTTTGATGAAGTATATTGGTTCTTTACATGATTATCTCTAACATTCTTTGTTATTGTTTGAACCCACTACTCTTGACTCGGCTAGTGTGAAATCCATTCACCTTGAAAGTAGGGGAACATATGAACATGGCAACAATGCAATGAAGGCAACGAAAACAAGGAAAAAGGAAGAAAATCCTTCTTGCACCCATTGTGAGAAAGAAGGGCATGATTAGGAGAATTGTTGGAAATTACATCCAGAATTAAAGTGAAAGAGGAATGGCAGAAAAGGGAAGTAGAAGAAGGTAGCCACCATGCAACAAGTCCAATAATCCAATTCAGATGATGAGGTGGAGGTCGCATTTTCTGGGTTTGTAGGTGTTGGAACAATTGACCCAGGATCTGATTCAGGCGATGAGATGAAGATCAAATCTCTTGGGATTGCAAGTGATGTACCTATTGAATCAGATTCAAGCGATGATGCAAAGATTGCAATAGATGTTGTGCCAAAGATGAGAATACCACCAAAGAATACGTGGCTCCAAGAACTTGAGGAGATCAACCAAATCATTCAAGCAGATAATATTGAATTAATGAGACTTCTACAAGAAGAAGAGGAGGAGAAACAAAGTTTGTAACATCAAATACAAGCCACAGAAGAGGCCTTGGAAAAGTTGCAACATGACAGACCATCTTCACCCACTTTAGATTTGGCATCTAAGGTAAAAAGTGATTCTTTAGTTTCATGTTCTCTTTATGATGATGATTTTGCTAATTTTGAGAAACACACTACAGGAATTGGTTCAAACTTGATGAGGAAAATGGGATATCAAGGAAAAGCCTAAACATTAATAGCTAGGGGATTTTGAATCCCATCAAAATGGAGGAATTACCTCGTTATGTAGGACTTGGCTATGTCAGAAAGGAGGTTGGAAAATGTTCCAAGGTAACTAGTCACTGATTAGTACAAGATTTTAAGAGTGCATCACAACATTCCAGTGATCAAGCCAAGTCAAGTTCACCCTACCAAACTCACACCAGAGACAACCATTCAAGAAAGAAGGTCAAGAAAGTATGGAGGAAGAAGTACCATTGCAACCATTGCAACCGAAGAGGAAATTAGAGAGCTACCTATTGGAAGCTCCATCCAAAGCTACATGCAAGGGAGGACATGAAGCTCATGAGAGTATTTGTGAATGAACCAGTCAGTGAAGTAGTTCAACAAGAAAGCCAGCTACAAGAAGAGAGCCCATTAACATGGTTGGGTAAGAAATGGGAAACATTTATAAGTAGTTGATATGGTCGCATTTGTAAATCACATGTTTCAAATTTATTGTAAGCAATGATGAAATGTATACCATCACTTGTATAAGCAACATAGTGATATTTCTGCCTTTTAAGTTGAATAGCATGGGGTATGTTTTTTTATGTAAATTGACCATGAGTGTGTTATAAACTCTTGGCAAGTATGGGGTTTTCTTGGGTCTTGTTTTGGTCTTGTAATTGAACATGTATTAGCAGTTATGGGTTTTCATATGGATATAGGTGTTGGTTTCATCATTCTGAGTTTTGAAGTACAAAGGTGAAGGAAAGGGAAGGTGGCTTGTTAGAGGAATCTATTATGAAGCTCAAGATTGTGGTCAATTCTATGCTTTTTTGGTGGACTAAAAGCTCCTCAGTGGGGAGGAATGATTTAGGAGGATCCATAAAGGCTCAATTTTTGAATTTTCCATATATCAACAATACTGATACCAAGTGGTAGTGTTCATCATTATGAACCCAACGATGCAAACAACACCTCAATCAGACTCTGTATGACCAATTTATTACCGTCAGAAGTTTGCAAGTTACAAAGGAAGGTGAGACCTACTTTGCTTATGTGGCAACATATTGGAAAATATGACACCAACATGTGGCACTCCAACATTGGCCTCCTAGCCCTACACAAAAGACAAAAAAATATATATTAAAAATATAGAATAACAAAAAATATTGGTTATTATTATATAGTTATTATAAACATTATGGTTATAAAAAAATAACCATAACCTAGGCTTGCCGGCTAATATATATATATATATATATATATATATATATATATATATATATATATCTGTATATATGTATATATGTATATACATATATACATGTATACATGTATATATATATACATATATATATGTATATATATATACATATATACATATATACATATATATATATATAATATATATGTATATATATATATCTATATATATATATATATATTATATATGTATATATACATATATGTATATATGTATATATATATATATATAGATATATATATATACATATATATATATATATATATATATATATATAACCAACTGTTGTAAGGTATGGTGGATGGGTCATACATGGTTGTTACATAATGATGAAGTTTAAAAACTTAACCGCATATATCATATGAACGGGTCATATCGATGGTGGTGTCGAGATATTAACCATATATAATATGTTTTAAACCAATACCAAAGTTGGCGTATGGTCAGGTCAACATGGTAACGATGGAATGATCACACATAACTGCAACATGAGTCATGCATAACAGTGGAAGTTATTAAAACTTACCACCATATGTTATATGGTTTAAATAGTGGGGCACAATTGGTATGTTAGTACACAAAAAGACACGGGTCCACCGTGTTTGAACCCGTAGACTGTTCATTTCCAATGGCCGAACAATAGCTTGCTAGCCACAGTGTCAGGCGGGCACCTTTGTAAAGTTAGATGAGGACTTAATGTTTAAGCTTTGTTCAATTGCAATGATGGAACAAATGACAAGCTAGGGTGCAGAGCGAAAATATGCAATGATAGAACTCAACGCAAAATTTTGGAGCAACGGAACCCTAATGCAGGGTATATATTTTTTTTTTATGTTGAGAGGAATTTGAAAGGTTCCTTGGAGGTCCATAAGTGCCAATGTTAGAAAGGGGTTGTGTTTATACTCAAATTTCACGATTTTTTTTTTTTCTCTAGGACTCAGATGGTGCAGTATGTTTTTCCATCTAAGCAGCCCGTTTTTAGGCTATCCCCAGATTTGGAGGTATAAGGTGTATTTTTTCCATGTATTCATTTAATTTTTCTAAGATGAATGAAGAGACCTCCCCACTTTGAGTAGGGCCTGAGACATAGTCCACATTGGACGCAATCCATTATCAAACTCTTTGTGTACCTTATCTTCATGGTTGCCTTTACATTTTCTTTTATTTAAATTGTATGCAAATGTGGGTTTTCATACTCTTTCACACACAATTATGCTAACATTACAGAAGTAAAAGATCATGGGCAATGAGGGGTGCTTGAGTATCTCAAATCATCAAAGTAAATATATAACAATGCAAAAGTGTGTAAAATAATTAAATAAACAATCTACAATTTCAATCAATCATATTGACTAGCAAATGAAGTCTGGATGTGTATTTTAGTGAAGCAAGGCAATTTTGGCCTACTTTGGAAAAATGTACTTTGGAAAAATGCATGCTCAACCTTCATTTCAAGGACAAATTAAATGATTCAACTTGGAAAGTATTTTTTTTACTCATAAGTAACATTAATACAATTGATTTTTTCTAATTTAGTGATATGAAGGTCAAATTTAATGTAAATGAAAGTGTTGGAGCAATCATAGTTCACAGTGTCTCCCCAAAAGTGTCAACAATTTGTGAACAACATAAACTTACTAGAATCAAATTTGTGTGTAAAATTAGTAATTAAATAGTATACAATTTGAATCAATCAAATTGGCCAAGAAATGAAGCTTGGGCATGCATTTTAGTGAAGCAAGGCAATTTTGGCCTACTTCACAAAAATGCACGCCCAACCTTCATTTCAAGGCCAAATTGAATGATTCAACTTCGAGAGTAATTTTTTATTCATAGGTAGCATTGAAACAATTAAATATTCTTATTTTTTCACACACATATATATATTTTTGTTCAAGAGTACTCCAAATTGCATGGATTTCATAAAGTAAAAGGCAGATTTGTCTGCCTAAAATAAATGCACACTGAGAATGTTTGGGAACAAGGGGATGGACTAAGAAAAAAAATTGAATTTTAATAGTTGAAACTTGTAGTTTCTTGGTTAAAATTCTATAAGTAAGGCTATATGACCTTATTTTAGAAGCAATTAGGTTTACATGTTGCCAAGGGATAGATAAAGAGATAAGACCTAAGGTTTTTAAGGTATATTCTAGGGATTTTCTATATTGTATACATTTTTTAGGGTTTTAAGTTTAAGATTAGGTCAAGTGACCTAGTTTGGTAAGGAGAATAGAGACAAATAGGATTAGTTCTTATTTGTTGTTTGGCAATGAAGTCTAAGTAGATCTAGGTTTTCAATGCCCCTCATCGATTGGAAAAGTCCTAAAAATGAATTCCCAACACATAATAAAATGGTGACTCTAATTCTAGGGTTTAAGAGAATGGAGGAACTTATGTAATTCACTATCAACTAGGGACTTTCTACTAGCATTCAATATTTAAGATCCACCTAGGTGCTAACATGCCATGATAATACCTCAAGAAAATACATAGCATTTCAATATTAAACAAATATTAAAAGATGAAAACTTAAAACCAATCTTAGAAAAACACATAGTACCTCATAAACCAACAAATTTCATCATCATGAGCATCAATTCCACAACAATGCTACTCTTCCTCAATAGTAGTAGAATTCCAAACAAGAAAAAGCAAAAGGTAAAAGATAGTGAACTCCTTCCTCTTGTCACCAATGTGTTACAATTTATAAATTAGAAGTCTCTTCCTATTTATACATGACCTAAGAGACCTTTGAAATGTGTGGGGAACATGCCTCCCCACATATCATGAAGTACATCCTCATTAAATTTTGGTGGACAATAACTCATCCTCATTAAATTTTGTTGTGCATGAATACTCCAAATTGGATTGATTTTATAGGGTAAACAACAAGGATTGTGTGCCTCAAATAAATGCACGCCAAGACCGGTAATTAATTAGTAGTGAAATGATGATAATTTGGTCTTAAAGATACAAACATTTTATATGACATATCATACTCATTATCCTAAAAGAAATATTACTCACTAAAATCCAAGTCTGCCAATGTAGCAATTCATCATATTTACCAATGTTCAAGTCAGAACAAATATGCACTCTTGGGCCAAACCAATTACACTCTTGGTAATGAAATTTGAAATGGGACATGATTGGACAATACCTAACCTTAGGATATAACCTTGCATCATGTCTGACAAATATCCTACATAACTATGTTTCCCACTTATACACAACTTTCACATCAGGCAAGTAGGAGCAAAACTTAGAATTTTGTACGGAATTTGATGTATAAATATTTAATCTCAAAATAAATATATAACAATTTAAAAGTTTGTAAAATAATTAAATAAACAATTTACAATTTGAATCAATCATATTGGCTAATAAATGAAGCTTGTGCGTGCATTTTAGTGAAGCAAGACAATTTTGGCCCACTTCACAAAAATGCACGCCCAACCTTCATTTCAAGGCCAAATTGAATGATTCAACTTAGAGAGTATTTTTTTACTCATAATAAACATTAATACAATTAATTGTTTCTAATTTAGTGATATGGAGGTCAAAGCTTGTGTATATGAAAGTATTGCAACGATTGCAATTCAAGGTGTGATCCCAAAAGTGTTAACAATTTGTGAACAATAGAAACTTACAGGAAGAAAATTAATGATTAAATAGTATTCGATTTGAATCAGTAAGATTGGCCAATAAATGAAGCCTAGGCATGCACTTTAGTGAAGCAAGGCAATTTTGGTATGCTTCACAAAAATGCACACCCAACCTTCATTTCAAGGCCAAATTAAATGATTCAACTTGGAGAGTATTTTTTTTACTCATAGGTAACATTAATATAATTAAATTTTTTTATTTTTTTATTTTTTCACATATATATTTATGTTGTTCAAGAATACTCCAAATTGCATGGATTTCATAGGGTAAATGACAGGGTTTGCGTGCCTCAAATAAATGCACACCAAGAATGTTTGGGAACAAGGGGATGGACTAAGAAAAATCAAACTTGAATTTTAAGAGTTGAAACTTGTAGTTTCTTGGTTAAAACCCTATAAGTAAGTATGGATAGACTTATTTTAATAATAATTAGGTTTAAATGTTACGAAGGGATAGATAAAGAGATATAAGCACCTATGGTTTGCAGGGTCTATTGTAGTGTTTTTCTATATTGTACATATTTTTTAGGGTTTTAAGTTTAAGATTATGTCAAGTGACCTAGTTATGGTTTGAATATAAATAGGTAAAGCGAATGGAGACAAATAAGACTAGTTCTTATTTTTTATTTGACAAATGAAGTCTAAGTAGATCTAGGGTTTCAATGCCACTATTTGATTGGAAATGTCCTGAAAAGGAATTCCCAACACACATGAAAATTGTGGCTGTAATTCTAGGTTTTAAGAGAATGAAGGAACTTATGGGGTTCACTATCAACTACGGCCTTTATAATAGCATTCAATATTTAAGATCCACCCAGGTGCTAACATTCCATGATGATACCTCAAGCAAATACATAACATTTCAATGTTAAACAAATATTAAAAGAGGATAAATTAAAACCAATCTCATAAAAACACATAGTACCTCATAAACTAGAAAATTTCATCATCATGAGCATTAATTCTACAACAATTCTACTCTTCCTCGATAATAATAGAATTCCAAACAAGAAACAACAAAAGGTAACCGATAGTGAACTCTTTCCTCTTATCACCAATGTGTTATGATTTACAAATTAGAAGCCTCTTCCTATTTATACATGACCTAAGAGACCTTTGAAATGTGTGGGGAACATTCCTCCCAACATAGCATGAAATACATCCTTATTAAATTTGGGAGGGCATCCTCATTAAATTTCCGTTGTGCTTGAATACTCCAAATTTGATTCATTTTATAGCGTAAAATGAAGGGATTGTGTGCCTCAAATAAATGCACACCAAGACTTGTAATTAATTGGTAGTGCAATAATGATCTATCCATCCTAAAAATACAAACATTTTCTACAATATATCATACTCATTATCGTAAAAGTAATCTTACTCACTTAAATCCAAGTATGCCAATGTAACAATTCACCATATCTTCCAATGTTGAAGTCAAAACAAATATGCAATCCTGTGTTAAACCAATTAAACTCTTGGTAATGAAATTTGAAATGTGACATGATTGGACAATACCTAACCTTATGACATAACCTTGCATCATGTTTGACAAATATCCTGCGTAACTATGTTTCCCACTTGTACACAACTTTCACATAATACAAGTCGAAGCAAAACTTAGAATATTGTGTGAAATATGAAGTATAAATATCTAAGCTCAAAGTAAAGATATAAAAATTTAAAAGTGTGTAAAATCATTAAATAAAAAAATCTACAATTTGAATCAATCAGATTGGCCAATAAATGAAGCTTGGACATACATGTTCGTGAAGCAAAGCAATTTTGGCTCGCTTCACAAAATTGCAAGACCAACCTTCATTTCAAGGCCAAATAGAATGATTCAACCTAGAGAGTATTTTTTAACTCATAAGTAACATTAATACAATTATTTTTTTCTAATTTAGTGATATGAATGTCGAAGTTAATGTAAATGAAAGTGTTGCAACAATCATAGTTCACGGTGTCACACCAAAAGTGTCAACAATTTGGGAGAAATAAAAACTTAATGGAAGCAAATTAGTGCGTAAAAATTAGCAATTAAATATTATACAATTTGAATCAATCAAATTGGCAAAGACATGAAGCCTGAGTGTGCATTTTAGTGAAGCAAGGCAATTTTTGCCTGCTTCACAAAAATGCATGCCCAACCTTCATTTCAAGGCCAAATTGAATGATTCAACTTGGATAATATTTTTTAACTAATAGGTAACATTAATAGAATTAAATATTTTTAATTTTTCACATAGATATTTTTTTGGTTCACTAATACTCCAAATTGCATGGATCTCATAGAGTGAAAGTCAGGATTTGTGTGCCTTAAATAAATACACATAAGGAATGTTTGGGAACAAGGAGATGGACTAAGAAAAATAAAATTTGAATTTTAATAGTTGAAAATTGTAGTTTCTTGGCCAAAACCCTATAAGTAAGGTTGGATGACCTTATTTTAGAAGTAATTAGGTTTAAATGTTTCTAAGGGATAAATAAAGAGATAGGACTCAGGGTTTGCAGGGTCTATTTTAGGGATTTTCTACATTGTACATACTTTTTAGGGTTTTAAGTTTAAGATTAGGTCTAGTGACCTAGTTAGGGTTTGAAGATAAATAGGTAAGGAGAATGGAGACAAACTTGACTAGCTCTTATTTGTTGTTTGGTAATAAAGTCTAAGTAGATCTAAGGTTTTGATTCCACTCATCAGTTGGAAAATTTTGAAAATGAATTCAAAACACACATGAAAATGGTGAATAAAATACTATGGTTTAAGATAATGAAGGAACTTATGGGATTCACTATCTACTAGGGAATTTATACTAGCATTCAATGTTTAAGATCCACCCAAGTGCGAACATGCCATGATAATACCTCAACAAAATACATAGAATTTCATTGTTAAACAAATATTAAAAGATGAAAACTTAAAACCAATCTCAAAAAAACACATAGTACCTCATAAACTAGAAAATTTCATCATCATGAGAATAAATTCCACAACAGTGCTACTCTTCCTCAATAGTAGTATAATTCCAAACAAGAAAAACCAAAAGGTAAAAGATAGTGAAATCCTTCGCCTTGTCACCAATGTGTTACTATTTACAAATTAGAAGTCTTTCCCTGATTATACATTACCTAAGAGAAATTTGAAATGTGTGGGGAACATGCCTCCCCACATAACATGAAGTACATCCTCATTAAATTTGGGTGGACAATAATTGGTCCTCATTAAATTTCTATTGTGCATGAATACTCCAAATTGGATTGATTTTATAGGGTAAAAGGCACAGAGTGTGTGCCTCAAATAAATGCACACCAAGACCTGTAATTAATTGGAAGCGAAATAATGATCATTCCATCCTAAAGATACACAAATTTTCTACAACATATCATACTCATTATGGTAAAATAAATCTTACTCACTAAAATCCAAGTTTGCCAATGTATTAATTCATCATATCTGCCAATGTTCAAGTTAGAACAAATATGCACTCCCATGCAAAACCAATTGCACTCTTGGCAATGAAATTTGAAATGGGACATGATTGGACAATATCCAACCTTAGGATATAACCTTGCATCATGTTTTACAAATATCCTACATTACTATGTTTCCCACTTATACACAACTTTCACATAGGGCAGGTCGAAGCAAAACTTAGAATGTTGTATGGAATCTAAAGTATAAATATTTAATCTCAAAATAAAGATATAAAAATGTAAAAGTGTGTAAAATAATTAAATAAACAATATACAATTTGAATAAATCATATTGGCCAATAAATGAAGTCTGGGCAAGCATTTTAGTGAAGTAAGGCAATTTTGACCCACTTCACAAAAATGCATGCCCAACCTTCATTTCAAGGCCAAATTAAATGATTCAACTTGGAGAGTATTTTTTTACTCATAAGTAACATTAATACAATCATTTTTTTTAATTTAGTGATCTCAAGGTCAAAGTTAATGTAAATGAAAGTGTTGCAATAGTCCCGACTCCCAGGTAATGGTGTCACCTCAAAATTGTCAAAAGTTTGTGAATGACAAAAACTTACTGGAAGAAAATTAGTGTGTATAATTAGTAATTAAATAGTATCCAATTTGAATCAATCAGATTGGCCAATAAATTAAGCCCGAGCACGCATTTTATTGAAGCAAGGCAATTTTGGTCTGCTTCACAAAAATGCACGTCCAACCTTCATTTCAAGAAATTGAATGATTCAACTTAGATAGTATTTTTTTACTCATAGGTAACATTAATACAATTAAATATTTTAATTTTTTCACATATATATTTATGTTGTTCAAGAATACTCCAAATTGCATGGATTTCATAGGGTAAAAGGCAGGGTTTGTGTGCCTCAAATAAATGCACACCAAGAATGTTTGGGAACAAGGGGATGGACTAAGAAAAATCAAACTTGAATTTTAATAGTTGAAACTTGTAGTTTCTTGGTTGAAACCTTATAAGTAAGGTTGGGTGACCTTATTTTAGTAGTAATTAGGTTTAAATGTTGCCAAGGGATAGATAAAGAGATAACACCTAGGGTTTGTAGGGTCTATTTTAGGGTTTTTCTATATTGTACATATTTTTTAGGGTTTTAAGTTTAAGATTAGGTCAAGTGACCTAGTTAGGACATTTACTATAAAAAGGTTTGGGTGCCATTTTAATGCAAAAATGACATTTACTATCATTTATCAATAAGTAGTTGCATGATGGAAATTTGGTCAATTCTACTATGAGAAAGAAGTGATGGCCATCTTACATGCCATCAAAATCTTGCAACCCTATTTTTAAAAGTGTTATTTTTAATAAATTGTATCTTATATCTAAATATTAAATTTGAATTTTTAATTTTGTGTTTGAGAAAAAATATGAGTAAAGGAGCAAAGTTAAAGCACCTTATAAACAATTTTATTCACTTAATAATTTTTTTCTTTCTTTATAAAAGTGATTTATAGAAAAATAAAGCAATAAGTTAAAAAAAAAAAACTCATTTGTGTGTGCATTCCTCATGGTTTATTCAACGTTCATTCTTGCATTCAATGTGTATACCTCATGGTTTTTTTTAGCATGCATTCTTGCATCCAACTAGCATGCCTTGAACCCAGACAATGATGGCCTCAATTGAAACAAGGGTGTCCTCTTCCCCACAAACAATTGACACACAGGGTTCCCAAGAGAAGTTCACAGTCAAAAAATTCAAAGAGGGTGCCGATACATGGAGAGATACAAACAATTGTCCACTAGGTATGCTAGATATCTTGAGAAGAGTAGAGGTTTATAAATTTATATTTGGATAGTTCAATTTCCAAAATGATGAGATATATGAGGCCATAGAAAATTATGATGATAAATCCATGGAATTAAAAATATTTGGGCAGAGGATTTACCTAGACCTTGATCTAGTTGCAAGAGAAACAAAAATTCCATGCAGAGGGGGAGCAATATTTAACTCCAAGAAAACCCCTAAGCTAGAAAATATTAAAATGGCCAGTAAAATATGTGGGAAAGAAGTATTTGTTCTGAGGAATGGATTAAAAATGCAAGATGTTCCCCAAGGACTATACAAATCCTTGATTCAAGTTGTCCTTAGGAAAATTATGAATCATCACAAGCTTGATATTTCCAGTGACTACATGAGGCTAGTTATTCATTGGGTTGAAGGTAGGGCCATAGATGTCCCTCATTTGTTGGCTAAAAATTACATTATGCCCTGCAAGAAAGTAAAATTAAGAAGGTTAAGTTTAGTTTCTCGGGAACACTACAAAAAATTATTGATTTGTATCGACCCAGTGTTGAAACAAGGCCTCTTAAAACTTACATTAGGAGATCAAAACCAAAGAAAACCATTGAGGAAGAACCTAAATAGACTCTGATTGAAGGTGTGGAAAATTTTGCTAATACAATTTTCCATGCTGAAGATATAACTGCTAGTGTTGTAGCAAACTTACATGTGTGTATGGATGAAGATGAGAAGCAAGAAGGTATGGACCATTATATGGAAACATGTAATGATGATTCTCCTATAATTGACATAATTTATTCTAAACATTTGGCACTTCAGTATAATTACCTTTTTATGGGTGATTCAACATCTACATCTCCAAGTTTAAATGTGTATAGTCCAACATATAATTTCGATAATATATTTGTTTTCTCAGTATATGATAGAATGATCCATTACAAACAAGTTGCAATGGAGGATTCTTCCTCTATATACAACTGGAAGGAAAAATATGAACTAAAGGAGAAGGATATTGTTGAATGCATGAAGAAGAATGTAGTGTTGCAATCAACAATTATGAAACAAACACAAAAGTCAATGAAAGACATAAATTCTAAGGATAAAATTATTGATGACTTTATTAATTAGGTATCCAAAATGAGAGATGAATATATGAGGGAGATAGATGCACTACAAGTAATGTTCAAAGAAGTTCAGACTAAATCTAATAAAAAAACTAGTGAACTTGAAGAGGAGTTGAGAAGAAGACCAAAGGTTCTCAATATATATCTATTGGAAACTTTAGATACTTCTGAGGCTAAATTAATCAGGATAATGAATGAAATAGATTAATTTATTGAATATTTAAAGGCTAAATTTGAAAATAAATCTAAAGAGGACAAACAAAATCATGAATCATAGGTTGAATAATACAAGAAAAAAATGACTAAGTTGGAGAAAACTTGTGATCGACGAGCTAATAAGTTGAAAGAGATATATCTTGAAATTATCCAAGAAGAACACAATATTAAAGAAATTGAAAAGGAAAAAGATCGACATAGTAAAGAAGGCGGTACTGAGAGTGGGGATAAAGGTACAAGTCAGGATACAAGAGTAAAACAAATTCCTTCAACGGACTTAGAGAAATCCCAGATAAAAGCATGAGCAAAGGCTTTAGAAGACACTATCTCAACCATGAATTATGTGGGTGATCTGTATGCCTCACCACCACATTTTGAACCATTAAAGAAGAAGGTAACTGAGAGAGAAACAATTACAAAGGTATGAAATGATCTCATGAACGACTGAAAAGCATAACATTTGGGATGTGACATGGAGATACAAAATTTAAAATCCCAGATTTCTAATTTGCAGCAACAATTACATAGGCCTCCCCATGACACAATATCACTTATGTCAATTGGAAATCAACAACAATCAAGGGAAAAACATCTTGATGATAAAGTACAACAAGTCACTAGTGAATTGTTAAGGAAACCGAGCACAAGGATAAATATATGAAGAATGTGTAATTATTGAACAGGCTACGCCAAAAAAATCCATTTTGAGAGAAAAAAATGAAAGGAAAATTCAAGAGATTTAGCAAAAATTAAAGGATTTGTCTATTGTAGCGCCAGAACAATCATAGCTCTTCACTGAAGGAAAGAGACTCTTCTTCTCAAGAGGAGGGCTTGCAGAATCCTCCCAAGAATCCTAGAGTTTCTAAATTGAATGATTCAACTTAGAGAGTACTTTTTTACTCATAAAGAACATTAATACAATTAAATTTTTCTAATTTTGCACACATAAAAGATTTTTTATTAGGCTTAGTGAAATATTTCGATTTGTTTTATAATAAAAATTAATGAACAAACTTTGCATACATTTAGCCTAATGGTTTTGATTTACATTGTTTTACATAATATACGATATATGTTATTATATTTTTTAATAATTTCTCATTTAATGTATTGTTATTCAATAGGCTCTTCATCATAGTTCAGTCTAAGTCTAACCAATAAGCTGACAACACCTCTAAACCATTATCAACTAGTAAATGACCACTAACCATGCTAGCTCTTATCCAAGTACTCCTATTTTTTTCTACCAACAATTCATACCAAAGATTGAACACTTTGAGGATATCGCAATAGGTAATTTGTATCGACAAAAATAATATTGAATCATTTCAAAGTTTGGGCCATAAAAACAATAATTTTTTAAACATGGATTACAAATAATTCTGAAAATTTAGAAGTCTTGCTCATTACCATTATTGTCTGCATCAATATCATCCAGTGTATCGTTGTCAATGTTCATATGTTCTTTCAAATATTTAATATTATGATCATCCTTATCTTGACCTGCTTCATCTTCGTCATCATTTTCTATATTGTCCATTTTGTTGTCTTCTATAATATCATCTAACTCTGGATTGTTGTCATCTTGTGCCTGAACATAACCATCTTCAACATCACCATGGATGTCAATTTCATTGATGTTCTCTAATTCCTCTCTCTCATTTTGTTGGCCATCATTGTTCTACTCAGTATCCACTAATGCATCGTCAAATACATGCCTTAATCTTGGATCATAATGTATGAAAAATATCCATTTCAGGTCCAAATATCTTCATAGAAAAATACCTGCACATGAACAACATACATATATTAGACCTATGTTATAACAATTTTATTATTTAATAAACGCACACACACACACACACATATTCACAATAAACTATGAATTAATAGATTAATGATCACTACTGCTTCTTGTTTGAGTTAAAGAAATACCTGCTCACAATGAATTGGTAGAACATAAGGCTCCTTATCCTCTGGTAGGAACCTTGAGGAATCTATAGAAAACAATCCACTATGGGTATCATGTCTTCGTGTCCTCTCAAATGCTTCATACCATATACACTTAAAAATACAACATTTAAAAGAGTGGTAATCCAGCTCAATAATTTCTTGGATTTTCCCAACATATTGTAGATTCCCTTCAATAATATTCTTATCTTTTGAGCTTGATTGACTAGATTTCTTGAAATCAACCATGATGCCACAATCAAAGGATCGTCTCTTTACATCTACACTTTCTACATGATAATGTCGACCATATGCCCACATTGCAAGATATTTCCTCGCCTATGAAAGACCATTTATTTCAGTGAAAACAAATATAATGATGAATATTAAAATAGTTAATAGTGTCAAAACTGTAAGGAAATAACATTTTGTAAAATTCCAACTGTACCTTTCTTTCACATCCTCTACACATGTTGATTTCATCTTCTTTTATGTTTGAATCTATACCTGCATCTTTTATTTGATTTTTAATTTGTTCAGTAACCCATTGTAGTGTGCAATATTTTCCCCATTCCCCAAGTAGATCAATGGGAAGTGGAGTATTCCTTGGGTTCAATCTCTTAAACTGTCTCCTTGCTTCTAACACTTATTCTCTCTTTTTATCATATAAATCAATCCATTTTTTCATAAATTCCATGTGGTACAAAATGAACTTGTCAAGTATAACACTTTCGTCTACACCTATTACATGTCAACATGTTTATTTCAAACTCCAAATGTCATGATATTAATTTGAAAAATAAATTATAGTGTAAATTATTGATTGCAAGGAAAACAACCACAATGATCATGAATTTACTTACTAATTTATACTTGAACACCATTAGATTGTGGTTTTTCTCCATCAATAATATATGATGCTCGTTCTTCATCCCAGAAGCATGGCCCATCTTCAAAATCCTTACCAAGGAATTCACATAGGAATAAAAATGCTTCATTCAATAAATACCCTTCAACCATGCAATCCACTATGTAAGTGCCTAAATCTACCTCAGGCTGAAGGAAGGCAGGTCTAGGGTAACATCAAACCATGCTTAACCTGGTAGCTAGCCCTACCAGGTCGGGAGAGGGCTCTCTCCTTGTCAATCTCAAAAAGAATATGGCAACTTAGGCTTGAGATGACTGAAAGTAAATGCTGATTTTAGGCTAGGTATATTTTCTCAGAGGATTTTGATTGATTTTAATGGTTGGTTGCTGGATCAGATGAGGAAGGCAGCTTTGGGTCCAGGAAATCAACTCAGATTTGCAGAGGTTTCTGTGGGGCGAGGTAGGCAAGTGTTTTAGCACTTTGAAATGAATGTGATGGTGAGTCTAAAGACTGGTGAGGAGTTGGAGAGGGCATGCAAGGTTCATGAGTCCTCTTCAAACAGTAGAAAACATTAAAAACTAAATGTATCCTCTAGGCAGAGCACTGAATATCAATGGATTCTACCTAATTCTCTTGATTCATTTAGTTATGAAGAAAGAAATAGATGCTGGAACACATACACATAAGAGAAACTAAATTACAGAAGAGAAAACAATGCCAAGACACATTACCACAAGAATCCCACAAAATGTTGCAAAACCCTGGTTCATTTCCTTGCCAAACTGCAGAAGTGATTTACAATAGTGCTCAATGCATCCACAAGAGTCCAACCTTGACAAATGACTAAGAAAGTACAAGATATAGGCATCAAACCACCTATGCTAGCCATCAGGGGTCGAATCCATGAGTCAAGGAGCTGTTTCAACAACATCTAAACTAGGAACTACAAAATAGGCAGTGGAACAACTTGCCTCTAAAATTATGGAAACTGATTCATTCATCCTCCAACCAATTCTAACTGATGTATCTACCCCCTCAAGTCATTTTTCATCATATTTACATCATATTACATCATATCATATCATATTACATCATTAATTTACCAAAGAGAGAAGAAAAAGTCAACTGACAGCTAAACTGGGCGAAATTCTGAACAAACAGGCAAAACTGGCAAAATTTCTCCTATGCGTAGTGCCACTGATCCTATGCGTAGCACTTTTTCCAGGCCACTTTTGGAAGGCTTCCTGAAGTCCAAATCAGGTGCAGGATAGCTCATTGGAAAGCTTGGTGAGTCTACTTTCTGGAAAAACTTGAATTTTTGGATTTGGAGTTCATTTTCCCCTCCAAAAATGGAATCTCCCAAGACTGCTTCCTGTGTGGCAAAAAAGTGGCAGAGAGGGCACTTTTTGAGTGTTTTTTTCCTTTTGGAGACCCAGAACTTGTCCAAAAATCTCAGCCATTCCTGAGCATGCATATTTTTTCATGCTGATTCCAAAAATGCAAACCTTTTTGCAAATGGATGCCCCCAACAAAAGCGTAGCACCAGTGGCACTATGCACCTGCTGAAAAAACCTGTTTTTTGCATTAAAAATTTCAAAAATGACAAAAAATGCTCCAAATTCCTTGAAATTTGGCATGAGTGATCCTTTTTAGGTGCTTTGCTGGGCCAATGATGCTTCGGCCAAGATCTTGAGCTTATCTTGTTCTTTTTTGCTCCTCAAAACTCTTCTTAGCTTGGCCTTTAACCTCTTCACCCTTGTTTTGCAAATTTTGTTTCGGGTTAAGTAGTGATAGGCCATATGGCACAACATTTTCTTTTCTTTGTTGGATTTCTCAATAAATTTCTCTAGATGAATGTTTTCCCTCTCTAACCATGATTCTCGGTCAGCCTCAATTTCTTGCTCAAGAGATGTCATCTTGATTTTTCTTCTTTTTGCCACTTGCCTGTTTTCTCTAATTGTTTGCAGCTCCATAATAGTTTGTTTGTCCTCCAGTTGTTTGTTCTCCTGCTCAAGAAAGTTAATGATCCATTTTTCCCTCTCAAGGTCAAGTGATAAGGCTTGGATTTTAGCTTCCTTCTCTTTGATGATTATATCCTTGAGTCGTGAGCTTTGAGAGCTCAAATCAGTGTCTGCCTCCTCAATCAAGACAAAATCCCTGTCTTGCCCTTCAGTAGGGCCCTCTTCATGCACCTGTTGCTTTCCTTTGTCTCTACCTTGTACCTGTTCAGCTGAAGAAGAAGGCAAAGCCCCTTTCACCCCTGGTGAAGATAGCATTTGCCTGTGATCCGGTGAAGAAAATGAGACCCCTTCCACCCCTGGTGGAGATAGTACTCGTTTGGCAGCAACAAAAAGTCTCCTGGTGCCTTTCTCATAAGTGACAAACACTGGCACACCTGTAGTTTCAGTCTCATGAACATCTGGCTGGTTTGAAGGCCCTCCTTCCTCTTGAAGCACCGATGGAATCACCTGAGGGCCTTTGAAAATCTCATGTGCAATGAAGGTATCCCATGGTATGTTCAGCAAGCTTAGTTGATGCAAAACAACAATTTTAATCAATGAGAAATGGTAAATGCTGCTGAACTGCTGAGGAAAAGGTTTCCTTTGCACATATAGAGCCATCTTCTCAATATTCCTGCATATAAAGTATGGGAGGTTCATCATCCTCACTCTTGTGAAATGCATCAACAATCTGACATGGTATGTATATAGATGGGAAAACCTCCCTTCACAGGTAAAATACTTGATGATGAGTTTCATGAGTGGAGCATAAGTGTTTTGCAAGTATTTAAAAGGAAAAACCCTGCTGATTTGCTTGTGATAACCAGCCTTAATGTAAGGCTCATAATGCTCTCTGCCCACAAGCTGCCCCTTATTCCACTGTTCACCTACATTAGGGATGCCTGTTGCTGCTGCAATGATTTCAGGTGTCAAGGTGAAAGAGACACCAGCAAGGTTCACTTGGCCATTGTGAAGATGAAGAACAAATAACCTAGCAAGCTCATGATGATATTTCACCCTCTCTACCATTTCACAAAACTGATAACAAGACTGGTGTTGAAAACAAGTTACAACAAGAGGGCAAGCAAGTAATTCTGTGAGAGTGGTGGGCTCCTCCTAGATGACTTTCCCTCCTTTATGTGGTTTTCTTGGCACATGAACTTCTTAGGAGGAATCACTGAAAGTTTCATCTTCCCTCCCATAGTCTGAATCTGTCTCCATACTTATGAATTTGGAGTGAAAACTGATGAGTATGAAGAGATTTTTAAAGTATGAGGGTGAGTAATGTATGTAGGAAGTGATTGCTATTTTCTTTTGGGAAATGAGGGAATGGCTGATATTATGAATGTAGATGAGGGAATGGGAAATGGGAGTTAGGGTTTTGGGGATAGAATAAAGGGTTAGGGTTTGGTAAATGGGAATGGGGTTTGGGTAGTGAGTGCTAATGATTTTGGGAAAGGGAAAGGGAAAGGGATTTAGGGAAATTTAGTGTAAGGGAATGGGGTGTAGGAAGATAATGTAAGGGAATAAAAACAGTAGAAGATAATACCCTATGCAAATTTACAAGAAAATTTGGAGGATAGCTAGGGTTTTAGTTTTAGAGACATACAAATCACCACAACTGATGAAAAACTCCTTGCTAGACAAGATGAGAAGCTTCACTTACTTGATGAGAGGTCAATTGTGAAATTTGAAGCAGAGGAAGGTGATGAAAATCATTTTGAAGCTCAATAGACAGGTGCGTAGCACTGCCTCTCAGGTGCGTAGCGCACTTTGTATGCGTAGCATCCGAAAAAATCTTAGTGTAAAACCTATGCCAGGTAGGTGCGTAGCGCGAGAGCCCAGGTGCGCAGCGCTGGTGAAATTTCAAGTTTTTTGCTCAGTTTCGCCTCTTTCTCCCAAAAACGCGATTTTTTGCCTTTAGCTCACTCACTTGCAAAAAATGAAGACTTCAAACACATAGAAGAGCTTTATATCCCCTTGGCTTTAATTTTTTCATTTACCAAACCCACTTTTCTAAAGTCTTAGTCATTTTTCTTTAAAAACTTTGTTTTTCATTTGAAGTTTGACTTTTCTTGATCAATTGATGGACTGATGCATAGGTGCTTTTTTTTTTTTGCAGTGGCTGGAGTTGGCAAGGTGACCAAGAGTAGCTGCTGAACTTATTACATATAGAAACATTGAAATTACATGAAATTTGTACATGAAATGGAAAAAACCCTGTTTTCACCTCAAAACAGAGTTTTGAGGTGAAACAAATTTATGGAGCCTAACAAAAGTAAAATTTATGATTTTATGAGTTTATTTATCCTCCTCATGTGCCTGCTGACCTTTTATTTAGTTTTGGATGACTATGATGACAAACCCTAGACCTAGTGAGACAAAAACCTAAAACTGATTTTTATGAATGAAATGAAACTGGATGACAGTAAATAACCTATAAAATGTGACAACAGGTCAATAGATGAATTACATGAGGGAAATTGACATAAAACCACTACCATTAGTTGATCCATGACCTAATGGAATGCAGCTGATCAGATGGGACACCTAACATGCATGCAAAAGAGCAATTTTATCACTGATGGAGGGATGGAGATACTGACACTAACACCCTAGATGTGATTTTGTCAAACACATCTTTTTAGAGTTTTCATATGCCTCTAAAAAAAATGTCCACCTCGTTGATAAGACACCCACCGATTCAATGTCGTCGACTAGGTGTATAAGTAAATGGACTTGTTGGTACATGAAACTTGTAGCGAGCTCCTTCTCAAATACACATACAATTTCTGCAATTTCCTTCTTCCATTTTGGCACTTCACATTTATGGATCTCCTTGGAGGTCACCCACCTAATATAATAATAGAAAATTAGTATGAACCTTTAGTAAAAAATTAAACAAAATATAATATCTCTATGTCTCTCACACATGAACATTTCATATCATATAACTTGCAAATTTTGGCATTCGACTTATGGCATTCCTTAAATCAATGGTAAGAAATGAATCCCCCCTAATTTCCAATGGCATGATATGTTATCAAACAAATTTCTCAAAGGTCATTAGTAATTTTTCTCACACAACAAAATATCAAAATATATTTTGTACTTAATCAATGTTACTAGTAAAAGTTAAATGATGATAATACCTTCATGAAATTATGAAAATCATGTGTTTTAAATCATGTCACATGTCCATCAACTGTAAAATATTTTTCCAATGATGACCCATAGCCAGTAGGTGTCCTCATTAAACGAATGACTTTTTTTAGTTGGTCTAGCTCTTTTTTTTTCAAAATCCATGGAGCTTCTGCATATGTTTCATTTTCCCTGTTTGGCCACAAATGTCTTCTATCAAATTTGGTACGCGAAAGAGAAATATCTCTCCTTGAAGACAAGGTGTCCTTCTCTTTTCCTGATATATGTCGAAATATAGAATCTAGGACATTTTTGAAGATGTGCATAGGATCTAATAGGTGAGATATTAATAGATCCTTCCAGTAAGGGAGCTCATAAAATATGGATTTCCTTTTCATTCCTTCTAGCATATTAACTACAACTTGTTCTAGTTCTTCAATTGAATCACCTTGATCAAAAAAATCCTCCCAAGCTTTCGATTTAGCATCTTCATACTTCTTAAGCCAATCACCTGGACCCATAATCATGGGAGGGCCTCTATTTTCAACTTTTCCATTAAATTAATTCTTTTGGTGATTTCTAAACTTATGATTTGGTGGTAGAAAAACATGTTGTTTGCATAAATAAATTTATGTAGATATTTATAATAACGCCCTTGAAATTGTTCTACACATCTTGGACATGAATACATACCCTTTGTTTGAAGCCCTGTAATTGAATAAGTAATGTTAATAACATAAAAACAATAGTATAAATGTAAATATGAAAGTTGGGATGAAAATAAATTACGAGTATAAATACGTAAATATTTTATCTTACCAGAACAAACACCAAGTCCTGGGAAATCATAAATAGTCCAACATAGCAAACCATACAGCATGAAGGACCTATTTGATGGAGGATGTGATATGTCATACATTTTATGCTTTTCCATAGCAGTTGCATCTCATCAATAAAAAAATGCAATATAAATGTCCATTTTTTATACTTCATGTTTTCTTGGAACAATGAGAGTCAACATAAGGTGCTCCTTTATAATACTCATCCACAGAGGAGTATTGTATACTCCCAATTTGACTAGCCAAACACTATAATTTGAGCTCGGGAAAGAGAATGGGCACACTCCATCAATTGCAAGACCAAACCTAGTACTATGAGATTCATCTTTGAATTTTCTTGGAAATTTTTCCTCTATGTGTTTCATTGCTTTGAAGTTCATAGAAATTCACATGAATCCATATTTACTCTTGTTTATTACATTCCAATCCATCAATTATGCAATTTACTTGCAACGAAACATTTGTTGAAGTCTAGGTATAATTTTTATGTGATGTAAAGCCTTATTTGGAACTATGGGACCTTGTACATCTGTATGATATCTCTTCTCTTTGCATATAGGGAATTCTACCTTGTCTAGATATCCATCTTTGAATAAAATACAATCATTTTTACATGAATGAATTTTCTTATATTCAATCCCTAACTCAACCAACTACTGATGTGCTTCTCTGCAAGTTGATGGCAACGTATTCTTTTCAGGGAATATTTTAGTTTTTAGTGCCTTGTAAGATTGCCCGAGATTAAATTAATTGAATTTTTGACTTATGGTGAACATGTTTGATATGTCAATATATACTAGGATTGTTTATATACAATATATGGTTTTAAAATACCCTTAAAAAAGTATAAGCAAAGTTGATAAATGTTTATGAATTAAGTACACCAATTGACAATGCAAAGTAAGAAATAGATTTCAACTCACTTCAGTAGGGTAGTGAATCCTTTGTCTGACCAACCAAATAGTGACTTTATTTCTAATAATATTAATGTGCATGCAAGTTTTTAGGTTCTACTTGCACTTGATCTGAACACGAGTGTCTTAGTTGCTTGCTTGATTGAGTCTTTCAGGTTTTTATCATCAAGATTACGTTGGTGGTAATTACCCCTGCTATCATCATTACTGTCAACCATATGATCATTATTGTCATCATTGTTTCCACCCCAAAGAAACTTGTAAGCATTTCATTCAATCCTTCTTCATGCATTTCATTTTCACTATCATCATCATCATTAAGGCTAGGTGGCATGTCATCAATGTATGCTAATCTCATCAGCTCTTCAAATTTCTCAGTTGGTAGTGTTCTCTTCAATCTTGCTCTTTTCACCCTGGTATGGTTTAAAGGATGGTTTGGATCATCCCGTCCAAATCTTAATAACCCAGTTTGATCTTGGGTATTAGTAGGTGTATCATCAATATCTTCTAGCTATCAACAAACATAAGCATTATTTAATGTTAGGCAACAATTGGATAAATCATAAATGTATCAATTTCAAAGAAATATAATCAATTGTGTCTAAATAAACACACACACACACAGACACAGACACAGACACAGACACACATATATTGAATAATGAAACATTATTTTATAGACTACCTTTTTTATACAATAATTTAAAATAAAACACAATTTTGACAACATAGTTTATAAAACATCAATCCACACATTGATTATTCTTTGGTTTTTTGCCCTTAAGAACATCCTTAGGGAGACATTGTTCTTCCCTATTTTTTCGCACAAGAGTGCATTTTAAGAAGGGGTAATTAATCAATAACTCATACCCAATGGTAAGGTTCATAATAGCCTCAACCATTATCAATCTATCAACCTCTCTTTCCATATCTCCATATTTATCATTTATAACCTCAACAAATTGACAATTTGGTCTTATAGTAGGGTCCCTTCCCTTACTACTATTTATAAATCTTACAATATTTTTGTGTGTATGCATGTCCATATATATACATAAGATGACCTCTATTCATTTCTTTTCCACTTTCCAATTGGATACAATGTGTATACATATTCGAATTTAAATCATATGCTGACATGATATTCTTATATTATGCTAGCCTTCTCCATTCACCATTGTAATATGATAGACCATAATATGACATTAATCTCCTAGTGGTTTATTGTGAATTGTTTCTATGTTTAGATCCCACATGGACATTTTGGAAAATAAAGAGGCCTAGATTCGCTCCATGAATATTGGAGGGTCGTATCATGTAGTTGTATCCCCAAAATTGAAACACCTCATACACTCTAGGTAGTTGTTGATCACTGGGCCAAGCATAATATAGTCGATGATCAAATATCTCTTTGTAAATTGATCTCAAACTCAAGGGAAATTCATCATCTCCATCACATTCATTCTCATAGGGTATGTAGTCCACCTTCCCCTTGTCTTTAAGCAAATTATGCATCTTTAAATTGGTTCTTGTTCTGTTACTTGTTTTCATCAATTCCTCATCTTTCGAGTTGGTATATGTGCACATATTTTTGTTAGATGTATCATTAGATAAATGATCATCACCCTCTAGGTTGGAATTCGGTGCTCCAGGAAACTTTAAACCAAGAAATTTATCCTACAAGTAATCATTAAGAAAAAAATCAATTATTTAAATAATATAAAACAATGTTTAAAAGAAGAATACATATTATTTATATCAAATTGGAAAATTCCTTACCATAATTCCTATTAGATTCAAATTGATTGTAAGAGGCATACTACCCATTGGAAGCTCATAATCTATGTAATGTATTTGTACAATCACTTGCTTGAATTGTTTCTTTTAATGACATATAAAACATCCACAAATAATAATTTTCTCAAAGTATTCATCCCATGTACTATAGTCCTAACCAACCTCTTGTTCAGTGCAATCATTTGTTGTGTCTTCAGGATCCATTGTCATATCCTCTTCCAACCACTGTCCTCTATGTGATTTAATAGTTTTAGGTCCATGTCCATGTACATATCTTTTTCTTTTTCTAGTTGAAGGCTTAGGCTCTACATTTTCTCCAATATCCATCTAAAATAATCAACAACATGCATTATTTTTTGTCAAGATTGGATAATACACTACAAATTTTAATAATATCGTGAAAAAAGATGGACGTATCAAAAAATGCCATTATATCAATTTTTCCTAAGTTAAGTCAAAATTTGAGTACCTGATGTCCTGCATCATCCATTGTGTCCTCATTTGATATGATACAATCTGTTGCCATGGCCTCATCTAGCTCTTGCAATACATAACATAGTCAATAATGTTTAGTACACCAATTATATCATTTCAATGAATATGTTATCTAACACAAAAATTCAATTTAGTCATATATTTGACATATTGATATCATGTTAATTTGGAGTTGAAAAATAATAATTTGTTGACCCTAGGTATATAAATCAAGACAAAATTTTGACAAGAAAAGTATCCAAAAACCCTAATGTTGGTATCATCCCATGACCCGCTTTTTCCTCCTAAAACATATCATTTGCCCATTCCTTTTCATCATATATCTCTTAGAATCCTTGAAAATTGATTAGTTAATGGTCCTATAGTTATTAAAATGCATTGAAATTGATTTAGGAAGTTTATGTTAAAGAATTAGAAGTTATTGGTGAAATGGTTACAGGAAGTTCCAACATCCTGTAATTAGCTCATTGTTTGACATGTGGCACAACAGCTAGGCTGGAGCGAAAGGCTTGGATGAAAAGTAGAATGTCCAAGCATGGACGAATACCTATCCCACAGTAGAATTGACCCTCCTACATGCGCGGTCAACACCGGTCAAAGCATGGCACACTGGCGACAAAGGCAGCAACAACAGCGCATTCTAATTTGATTTAGTTTTAGTTCTTTTTGAAATCAGTTAGGATAGAAACATTTTGAAAATCTCGAAGTAATAAAAGCGGCAACAACCATATTCCGAATGTACATTCATTTTTCGAAATGACATGTTTGTAATGGACATATGTAAATACAGTCCGGGTAATGAACGATGGTGAATCGTTGTATCATTCTGAAACAGAGTTTTTGAACTTAATACTAAGAATCCAGTTACAGTTACGACTCGTGTCTTGTGCATTGATTTGATAATCGGTTGAATATAGTCCAGTAGACCTTTGGAACGCGGACGGGCCCTGCGTTAAACCGGTATACTGTCCTTTTCGTTTTATTCGCACTTAGGGTATCATATGGTTTGCACAATAGTTACGATTGGTTTTCGATTTCAATAGCTCTTGATTTCAATTGAATGTATATGGTTTGCGTTTATGGTAATGCTTGAACAGTCATCGCTGAGATCTTGAAGCGCGTCCTGTAAGGGATTTGATCCCTGTGTGTCTTTTAAAAGCAATGTCATGAACTTTATTTTCATTTCAAAATCCATTTATGATCTCTGTATATTTTTACCTTGTGTAACTATTAGTGAATGCTGGGTGTTTGCAGAACAAGGGTTTTATGTGTGATGTCTCTGTAAGGAGATCGAAAACTTGGTTTGCACTGATACACAGTGTTTAGGTTCAGTATTTAATTTGGTAAAAGCATTTAGTGATAGTATTGTAATCAGGTATGTTAGCAGAGTGACCTGAGTGTTTGCATGAGAGGTAACATACCCCAATCTTCCGTAAGGAAGTACTGTGACCTACATCATAACCACTTAGTCAACAATCCTTTATGTCTATATACTTTAGACGCATGCCTCTAAGCTTACGCATCCTGGTCGATAATAAATATAGTCTAGTCTAGTACCCTAGCTAGAACACTACATTTTGGCGCCGTTGCCGGGAAGGCGTACTTAAAGGATTCAGACAAAAAGAAAAAAATTTCAACACACAAAAATAAACAAAAACACAATTAGAAATCATGTTCATTTATGCTTAGATTTAGAGACAGTCAAGGTAGATTTGTAAAAACCCCCCACCATCTAAAAACTAACCCATCATCATCAGGAGCAGACTCTCTAGGGAATACAACACCAGCTGAGGAAGTTATCCAAACATTGGAAGAAAATTTTTATTCAGGACAGAAACTTACTCTTATTGAGAGGGAAACTTTATTCACACATAAATCGCAGAAGAAGCACTTCCCTAGACCTTCTACACAAGGAGAAAGTAGTACAGTTACCTAACAATCTTCCTTTCTCCTTTTTCCACCAAGTGACACTGACACAGAGAGACCAATTAGAATGGCTGAGGAAGGATCTGGATTAGTACCACGCCAAGGAGATGAAGAGGAGTCAACTTTTAAGTTCCCTATACATGAACCACAGGAGGATGAGGAGATCAAAATGAAAAACATACCCCCATCCGTGCTACCAAATTTCTATGGTATGGCTTCAGAGGATCCAGACTCATTCTTGTTCGAGTTTGACATTGTATGTCGAACTTATGGCTATACAGATGATGCCCATAGGCTTAGATTGTTCCCAGCCACATTAAAGGCATCAGCCTTAAAATGGTTCATGGGGCTTGGTGAGCATGCTATAGTTGATTGGGATGGCATGAGGAGAATATTTCTAAGGAAATATCAGCCTTATTGCAGATCCAAAGACTCTAAAGATGATATCTTTAGAATGAGTCAGCAAGAGGATGAAACCTTAGAGGAATATTTAGAACGGTTTGTCTACAACTTACAAAAATCTAAACACCGAACTATGCCTCCTGATCTGGTCCGCACAATATTCTTGAAAGGTATCCGAGAGGAATACATGGATGATCTCAACTTGATGGGCAAAGGTGACATTTCTGCCTTACCCTTTGAAGAAATCGCTGAGTTGTGCGAAAAGTATTCAAGGAGTAAAGCTAAAATGGGAAAGAGAAGCCTGTCATCAAGGGTCACAAAATCTGCCTCTGCAAGTGTCACAAGGGCCGAAATAGGGAATCTTTTAGAAGAGTTTAAAACAGATCTGTTAAGCACTCTAGGGAACCAAATTGACACTTTAAAAGCCAAGAAGAAACAAGAAGATGAAGATCATATCATGGCTATCTTCTGCCCAAAATGCCGAAAGAAACATGCATTAAAAGATTGCCCTCTAGAGAACATCCAAGTTTGTGCTTTCTGTACTGAACATCATGATATGTTTAACTGTCCTAGTACCCTAGTCTAGAGGCATCAACATTTTGTTCTTTTATCTCTCCATTGTAAATTCTTAAAGATTTCTTATCCTATATCTTCACTGTAAATTTCCAAAGCAGCTTGTTCCAGCATTCCAAACTTCAAAAAATAAGTTGTTTTGTCATTGTTTTATCTCAGAGGGCCCTGGTTATAAACATTATGCAGGGGGACCTGTTTTGTCCAGACATCTATGCTACCAACACCAGCAGTAAAGGGACCTGTTTAAGACACCCAGAAGGGACTTGTTAAAGAGATTGACACCAAGGGCTACTTCAACAAAGTTTTATCAAGTTTCTACAAGAGTTTCATCAAGTTTCTACAAGGATTTGGGCACCAAGACTCCATCAAATGCCCAAGTTCAATGAACCTGTATACATATAAGGAGCTGCATGAACATCTTCAAATCTTTCTCAAGGGACCTCTTGCATTCAATCTTTCTCAAGGGACCTGTTACATCTTCAAATCTTTCTCAAGGGACCTATGCATTCAATCTTTCTTAGAGGACCTGTTACAACAAGCAAAAGAACAGTCAAAAGGGACTAGTCCTACTCAGCATGTCAATACAACAACAACCAACAAAAGAGTAATATGTTTCTTATTCTTAAACATTTAATTTCTTAGATTGATTTTTAATGTAAATTTGATGACTGTGAACTGTTATGATCGATTTCAAGGACACCTACATTTCCTATCATCCCTTATTCCACCGATTCTCATTATTTCTCATACTTCAACCTATTCATACTTCTAAACCCATTACCAACACATCAACCTTGTCATACATCCTACAGTCATACCAACATACCAACCGAAACAGGACACGTGGTGGATTGTGTTTTTAAATAAAAAGGGAAAGAAACAAATGTAAAGCGGCCTGGCTATTGTATTCCACACGGCCAAATCATGACTCCACCACCCGACGTACCCAAGTGATTCAAGGGACTCCCCGAAATCATACCCAGCATTATATATATACGCTCCCAGTGCTCTTGTGGTGACATCTATGCAAGCGTACAACACCCCTCTGTTCTAAAAAAAATGAATACGCTGTGAGTAAGTACAGCTGGTTATCCCACCATCATTTTCGGGTTATCTTACGTTGGCATTTGATTTCCCGTGACTTTCAAAGTAGAATCAGAAGCAGTGAGCGCCGAAAGAAGTATTACCATTTGGGTTCGACTTACACAGTGAGGATTGGAAGCAGTGAGCGCCGAGAAAGGGAAATATAACCACTCTGTTTCGACTCCCACCACAGTCATGAGACAATCGACCGACCGAGCATCATATTGAAGATTAAGGGAAGCGATACACCAGGTAACAAATTTGAAATTTCTTTGTTGAAATTGTAGAAACATAAACAGAGAAGGGTTAGAGCACGACCCTCTGCCACTATGACTAATAGGGTCGAGCCGAGTGTGTTCGACAGTTCACAATATCATGAAGATTGCATTGAAATTCTCAGAGAGATACAGTGGTTACCATTCTTAGAGAAATTTCATGGAAGTAATGAAGACGTTACCAAGCAATTTGCTTTCACCTTCAATGGAGAAAAAACCCTGATAGGTAACTTCTCATTCAGGGTTTCAGAGGATACTATAGCTCAGTCAATAGGGATTAGTCCAGAAGGGGAGAAGTATTTTAAAACAAAACAATTTAAAGAGAAATCGTGGACACAGTTTATGTCTAGATCCAGAGTCTCATCAGTTAACTGGAAGAAAGGTGTTCCCAGAAGTTGGTTGATGCATCCCTGGGATGAGATGGTCTACATCCTTCAAAAATTCATAACCTGCGAAGGCCGTTACAATATTGTTTATCTATACCATATTAAACTACTGCTCCACTTGAAGAAACAATGTGTTATCAGTCTACCATATTTTCTATTACAAAGCTTAACCAAGATGTCTAAGACTATCCAGAAGCAGAAGGGGAATGAAGACAAGAGCCTATATCACTTTGGCTTAATTAAAATTCTTATTGAGCATGAATTGTAGAGAAGAGGGAAACCGTGGAAAGAATTCCTAGCTGCTAATCAAATTAGAGATGAGGAAGATAAAGAAGAAGTGCAGGAGGACTCAGGGTTCATGAAGGACATTGATGAAGAAATCCCAGTATCCAAATCCAGCAAGGCACCTCTACCTGTGGGCAGCATAAGGACCAGGAACATGAGAAAGGAAAATGCTAAGAGGGCCGAACAAGATAAAAATGTTCACCACCTCCCATTAAGAGACAGAAGAAATTGGAGAAACAAATTGAAGAATTAAAGGAAGAGCTCATGGAGGCAAATATGATAGAAAAAGTTATCAAGAGAGAAAATGAAATGCTTCGGGCGCAGAGTAAAGAAACTCAGAAGAAGAATGAAAAGTTAAGGGAGAGAATCAGTGAACTAGAGGCTGAGCAAACAGAGATTTCTAACTGGGCCACTAAGTGGTACAATCAGAAGAAGACCCTCAAAGAAAAATACAAAAGGTTAAAATAGGAGCTCAAGGGTCAGAAAGATAACCAGGTGAAAAAGAATGTGGACACATTGCTCAAGGTAGCAGAGATCCAGGCAGGGACAGAGTTCAAGGGAAGCACTTCGGGGATAGCATGAGGACATTCTAATTCCTTAAGTCGGGGAGAGATGTTGGTATCATCCCATGACCCCCTTTTTCCTCCTAAAACATATCATTTGCCCATTCCTTTTCATCATATATCTCTTAGAATCCTTGAAAATTTATTAGTTAATGGTCCTATAGTTATTAAAATGCATTGAAATTGATTTAGGAAGTTTATGTTAAAGAATTAGAAGTTTTTGGTGAAATGGTTACAGGAAGTTCCAACATCCTGTAATTAACTCATTGTTTGACATGTGGCACAACAGCTAGGCTGGAGCGAAACGCATGGATGAAAAGTAGAATGTCCATGCATGGACGAATACCTATCCCACAGCAGAATCGACCCTCCTACATGCGCGGTCAACACAGGTCAAAGCATGGCACACTGGCGACAAAGGCAGCAACAGCAGCGCATTCTAATTTGATTTAGTTTTAGTTCTTTTTGAAATCAGTTAGGATATAAACATTTTGAAAATATCGATGTAGTAAAAGCGGCAACAGCCATATTCCGAATGTACATTCATTTTTCGAAATGACATGGTTGTAATGGACATATGTAAATACAGTCCGGGTAATGAACGATGGTGAATCGTTGTATCATTCTGAAACAGAGTTTTTGAACTTAATACTAAGAATCCAGTTACAGTTACGACTCGTGTCTTGTGCATTGATTTGATAGTCGGTTGAATATAGTCCAGTATACCTCTGGAACGCGGACGGGCCCTGCGTTAAACCGGTATACTGTCCTTTTCGTTTTATTCGCACTTAGGGTATCATATGGTTTGCACAGTAGTTATGATTGGTTTTCGATTTCAATAGCTCTTGATTTCAATTGAATGTATATGGTTTGCGTTTATGGTAATGCTTGAACAGTCATCGCTGAGATCTTGAAGCGTGTCCTGTAAGGGATTCGATCCCTGTGTGTCTTTTAAAAGCAATGTCATGAACTTTATTTTCATTTCAAAATCCATTTATGATCTCTGTATATTTTTACCTTGTGTAACTATTAGTGAATGGTGGGTGTTTGCAAAACAAGGGTTTTATGTGTGATGTCTCTGTAAGGAGATCGAAAACTTGGTTTGCAGTGATACACATTGTTTAGGTTCAGTATTTAATTTGGTAAAAGCATTTAGTGATAGTATTGTAATCAGGTATGTTAGCAGAGTGACCTGAGTGTTTGCATGAGAGGTAACATACCCCAATCTTCCGTAAGGAAGTATTGTGACCTACATCATAACCACTTAGTCAACAATCCTTTATGTCTATATACTTTAGACGCATGCCTCTAAGCTTATGCATCCTGGTCGATAATAAATATAGTCTAGTCTAGTACCCTAGCTAGAACACTACATTTTGGCGCCGTTGCCGGGGAGGCGTACTTAAAGGATTCAGACAAAAAGAAAAAAATTTCAACACACAAAAATAAACAAAAACACAGTTAGAAATCATGTTCATTTATGCCTAGATTTAGATACAGTCAAGGTAGATTTGTAAAAACCCCCCACCATCTAAAAACTAATCCATCATCATCAGGAGCAGACTCTCTAGGGAATACAACACCAGCTGAGGAAGTTATCCAAACATTGGAAGAAAAATTTTATTCAGGACAGAAACTTACTCTTATTGAGAGGGAAACTTTATTCACACATAAATCGCAGAAGAAGCACTTCCCTAGACCTTCTACACAAGGAGAAAGTAGTACAGTTGCCGAACAATCTTCCTTTCTCCTTTTTCCACCAAGTGACACTGACACAGAGAGACCAATTAGAATGGCTGAGGAAGGATCTGGATCAGTACCACGCCAAGGAGATGAAGAGGAGTCAACTTTTAAGTTCCCTATACATGAACCACAGGAGGATGAGGAGATCAAAATGAAAAACATACCCCCATCCGTGCTACCAAATTTCTATGGTATGGCTTCGGAGGATCCAGACTCATTCTTGTTCGAGTTTGACATTGTATGTCGAACTTATGGTTATACAGATGATGCCCATAGGCTTAGATTTTTCCCAGCCACATTAAAGGCATCAGCCTTAAAATGGTTCATGGGGCTTGGTGAGCATGCTATAGTTGATTGGGATGGCATGAGGAGAATATTTCTAAGGAAATATCAGCCTTATTGCAGATCCAAAGACTCTAAAGATGATATCTTTAGAATGAGTCAGCAAGAGGATGAAACCTTAGAGGAATATTTAGAATGGTTTGTCTACAACTTACAAAAATCTAAACACCGAACTATGCCTCCTCATCTGGTCCGCACAATATTCTTGAAAGGTATCCGAGAGGAATACATGGATGATCTCAACTTGATGGGCAAAGGTGACATTTCTGCCTTACCCTTTGAAGAAATCGCTGAGTTGTGCGAAAAATATTCAAGGAGTAAAGCTAAAATGGGAAAGAGAAGCCTGTCATCAAGGGTCAAAAAATCTGCCTCTGCAAGTGTCACAAGGGCCGAAATAGGGAATCTTTTAGAAGAGTTTAAAACAGATCTGTTAAGCACTCTAGGGAACCAAATTGACACTTTAAAAGCCAAGAAGAAACAAGAAGATGAAGATCATATCATGGCTATCTTCTGCCCAAAATGCCGAAAGAAACATGCATTAAAAGATTGCCCTTTAGAGAACATCCAAGTTTGTGCTTTCTGTACTGAACATCATGATATGTTTAACTGTCCTAAAGTTAAAGTTTTGCAGAACTGTAATATGGCAGCCAATACAGAAATGGAAAACGTGTATTACATGGGCACAAAGCGACCATGGCAGCCAAGGCCAGCACCCCAAGGTATGTTTCCAAATCAAAATCTGCAATTTCCTATGAATGATCAAATGTATGCACAAAACTCATGGAATGTACCCATGCCATGGCAGCACCAAAACCAACCACAACACCAATGGAGACCGTCTCAACAGTAATGCCAATCTTATCATACATATCCTCAATCATACCCACCTTACTCACAACCATATCAACAATACCAACAGCCGTATCCATCACATTCTCAACCATATCAGCAGTATCCTCAGCAAGTTGTCTATCAGCCCCAACCTCCTCAACAAGCACTGCCTGCTCCTCCACCAATAAATGCACCACAACTGCAATTTCCAGCTAACTCACAACCTCCCAGACCCACTCAAATTCCTGCTCAAACTGTCCCAAATCCGAATAATAGAGCAGAGAGGCCAGCCTACAATGTAGAAGAAGGAACCTCATATTCCACACTGCCTTTGCAAAACATTAATTTGAGGTCTGGTAGGGTGCTCCACAAATATTCTCCAATAACAGATAAGCAAGAAGAAAACTCAGAAAAGGAAAATGAAATGAAAAATCAAACAAAACCAAACAATGATACCAAAGATAAACAGATGCAACCACTGCATCCACCTTTTCCAGACCGATTGGTCCAAATAAAACCACCACTGTCTATACCACAGTTTGATGTCTTAGATGAACTCAAGAATGTCTACATAAAAATTCCACTGCTGCAAGCTATAAAAGACATTCCTATCTATACCAAAGCCATCAAAGACATGTGCCTCAAGAAGCCTGCTAGAAAAAGGATTGATCCTCAAACCATTCATGTTTTAGGAAATTTAGCAGGCCTTATGACCAATACCATCTCCATGGAGAAGTATGTTGATCTTGGCATTCCCAAAGTGACCACCATCATTAACAACATACGGATTCCAAACACTTTGATAGATCTTGGAGCCACAATCAATGTCATGACTCTTGAAACCATGAGAACACTCCAGCTCCTGAATTTGCAACATACAACGATTGTTCTAGAACTAGCTGATAGGTCCAAAGTCATTCCTGAAGGGATTTTGGAAGACATCATTGTCTCACTAGACTCTTGGGAGTATCCAGTGGATTTCTTAGTCCTTCAACCCAAATCCAATTTAGGAGGACACCCTATCATCCTTGGTAGACCATGGTTAGCGACTGCTGATGCATTCATAGGATGTCGATCGGGCAACATGATCATTTCAAGAGGGACCGAAAGAAAACAACTCACCCTTTATCCATCGACACAATCACCAGCAGTAACACACAATTTGTGGCTTGATGATAAATTTAATGATAAAGAAGAAGTACAATCTGTTTTTAGCATTGACCAAATCTATGATTTCCAGGAACAAGACAATAATGATTTGGTAGAATTATTCCTTTCTCAACCTGATATGTCTGAAAATTTGAGAAGTGAACAATATCATGCTGCAGATGTACTTTTGGCCCAAAACTTTCAGGAAACATGCACCATCCAATCTTTGCAAACTACATTTCACGACATTTTTCTAGTTCAATCCATCACCAACACACAGAGTCAGATCATAGAGATTAGTCCAGGGAAAACTCTGAACATAGGCAATCACCTAGACTCATCTCAACAAGAGAAATTGATTAAACTCTTGAGAAAATACCAAAAAGCCTTTGCTTGGGACTACACCGAAATGCATGGGATTCACCCCGACACATGTACTCACCATATCTATACAAATAGCACCATTAAACCAGTGAGGCAACCACAGAGAAGAATGAACCCCATGCTCCAAGATATTGTCAGAGAGGAACTGCAAAAACTTTTGAGAGTTAATTTTATATATCCTATTTCTGACAGTCAGTGGGTATCCCCATTGGTTATAGTGCCCAAGAAAAATGGTAAGTGGCGCATTTGTGTTGATTACAGACAGCTGAACAAAGCAACGCTCAAAGATTATTTCCCACTGCCATTTATTGACCAAGTGTTAGACACCCTAGCTGGCAAATCATCATTTTCTTTTCTTGATGGTTACAGTGGCTACAACCAGATCATGATCGCCTCAGAAGACCAGGACAAAACCACATTCACCTGTCCTTGGGGCACCTATGCTTACAATGTTTTGCCATTTGGACTTTGTAACGCTCCAGCTACATTTTAGAGAGCTGTGTTAGCTATTTTCGCTGATTTAATTCATGATTGTGTTGAAGTCTACATGGATGATTTTTCAGTATATGGCAATTCATTTGAACATGCATTAGAAAATCTTGAGAGAGTTTTCAAAAATTTTATTGAAGCTAACCTGTCCCTCAGCAATGAAAAGTGCTTTATGATGTTAAACGAAGGGATAGTGTTAGGCCACTATATTTCTTTTCAAGGCATCCAGGTTGACCCAGCAAAGATCCAGATCATTGCTGATTTGCCAATTCCACAGAATCAAAGAGAGGTAAGAAGTTTCCTTGGGTATGCAAGCTATTACCGGAGATTTATTGAAAATTTTAGTAAGATAGCTTTACCTTTGTTTAAACTTCTAACCAAAGATGTACTTTTCAACTGGAATGAGAACTGCCAACAAGCATTCGAACAACTCAAAAAGAAGTTATCAACCGCACCAGTCTTGAGAGGGCCTAATTGGAGCCTACCATTTCATATCTTTATAGATGCATCTGACACTGCAGTAGGTGCATCATTAGGCTAGAAAGAGGAATCTTGTACTTATGCCATTTATTTCATTAGTAAAAATCTAACACCTGCAGAGTTAAACTATACAGTTACAGAAAAGGAAACACTTGCCATCATTTATGCTGTGAATAAATTCCGACATTACATAACTGGTTATGAGGTCTTTGTACATACTGATCATTCGGCCATTAGACATTTAATGAATAAACCAATAACTAGTGGCAGAGTTACCAGATGGTTACTATTGTTACAGGAATTTAACATCACAGTGTTAGATAGACCAGGCAAAGAGAACCAGGTGGCAGATTTTCTGTCTAGACTGCAAAATCCAGGTGAGGTTGTTCCAGTCGAAGATTCTTTTCCAGATGAAAACTTATTTTCAATTTCCATAGTAACTCCTTGGTATGCTGATTTGGCCAATTATTTGTCTACAGGAAGGACACCTCCACACTTTACTGCAAAGGAAAGGAAGAGACTAGTCAAACAAAGTGCTAGATATTCAGGGCTTAATGGCGATTTATTTTACACTGGTTATGATATGATTATTAGAAGATGTGTAAGAAATGATGAGGTAATTGATATTTTAAAATCTTGCCATGATGAACCGTGTGGTGGGCATTTTGCAGCAAAGCGGACAACATTCAAAGTTCTTACTCTTGGATACTACTGGCCATCCATTTTCAAGGATGCCAAGAAGTATGTAAAGAGTTGTGACAGCTGCCAAAGAATGGGCAGGCCCACAGCTACCGATGAGATGCCCCTTCAGCCCCAAGTTCACTTAGAGCCATTTGACAAATGGGCTCTAGACTTTATAGGACCCATTAACCCAACCTCCAATGGTAAGAAGTACATCTTAGTATGTACTGATTACGTCACAAAGTGGGCTGAAGAAAAAGCACTGGTTAGAGCAACCGAACACACAGTAGTAAATTTCCTTTTTGAAGAGATTTTTGTGAGGTATGGAGTACCAAGGGAAATTGTAACTGATCAAGGTACCCAATTCACCTCAAAGCTAGTGAAGGACATCACAGACAAATACCAAATCAAGCATAGGAAAAGTACCCCTTACCATCCACAGGCCAATGGGCAGGTGGAATCAACAAACAAAACTTTGGAGGGGATCATTACAAAAACTGTGGCAATGAACAGGAAAAATTGGGAAGAGAAGCTCAAAGATGCACTCTGGGCTTACAGGATTACATGGAAAGATACTACATGATTTACACCATATCAGTTGGTGTACGGCAAAGAGGTAATGCTTCCTATTGAATTCCAAATACATACTTTTAAACTGGCTGCAGATTTACAAATTGATTTGGACCAAGCACAAAAAGAAAGAATTCAGCAGTTGAACCAGCTGGATGAGATGAGGCAGCAAGCAGAGGAAACCACAATCCTCATGCAAAAACAAAGGAAGCAGTGGCATGATGCACATATTAAGAAGAAGCAGTTCAAGGAAGGTGACTGGGCTTTACTTTTTGACTCAAAATTCAGAGATCATAAAGCCAAGTTCACCACCCATTGGATGGGCCCCTATGAAATTGTTCAGGCTTACGACAATGGTTCAGTCAAGCTCAAAACTATTGATGGAGAAGGTCACTCCTTTACTGTCAATGGTCATTGCCTGAAACTATACACCAAGCCCATCAGCAAGCAAGATTTTCTCCATACACTATCTCAGCAAAGAGAGGTTGAGGTATTGCAGCCCTCAGCTGCAGTATCACTGCCTTAGTTTCTTTTATTTCAATTTCAGAGTCAAAAAGAAATAAAAAAAAATAATTTTTTTTTTTTTTTATATAAAACAAAAACTAAAAAAATATATAAAAAAAAATATAAATGGGTTAGATGTGAAAACCAGCCTCTGGCACACTCTAACCCCAAATTCCTACTTGAAAACCAATTCGTTGGCGGGTATGAATTCTCTTTCTTTTGTTCACTGTTTGATTTATCAGCTAAATCATGACTTGAGGACAAGTCAAAATTTTAGTCGGGGAGAGAGGCATCAACATTTTGTTCTTTTATCTCTCCATTGTAAATTCTTAAAGATTTCTTATCCTATATCTTCACTGTAAATTTCCAAAGCAGCTTGTTCCAGCATTCCAGACTTCAATAAATAAGCTGTTTTGTCATTGTTTTATCTTAGAGGGCCCTGGTTATAAACATTATGCAGGGGGACCTATTTTGTCCAGACATCTATGCTACCAACACCAGCAGTAAAGGGACCTGTTTAAGACACCCAGAAGGGACCTGTTAAAGAGATTGACACCAAGGGCTACTTCAACAAAGTTTTATCAAGTTTCTACAAGAGTTTCATCAAGTTTCTACAAGGATTTGGGCACCAAGACTCCATCAAATGCCCAAGTTCAATGAACCTGTATACATATAAGGAGCTGCATGAACATCTTCAAATCTTTCTCAAGGGACCTCTTGCATTCAATCTTTCTCAAGGGACCTGTTACATCTTCAAATCTTTCTCAAGGGACCTGTGCATTCAATCTTTCTTAGAGGACTTGTTACAACAAGCAAAAGAACAGTCAAAAGGGACTAGTCCTACTCAGCATGTCAATACAACAACAACCAACAAAAGAGTAATATTTTTCTTATTCTTAAACATTTAATTTCTTAGATTGATTTTTAATGTAAATTTGATGACTGTGAACTGTTATGATCGATTTCAAGGACACCTACATTTCCTATCATCCCTTATTCCACCGATTCTCATCATTTCTCATACTTCAACCTATTCATACTTATAAACCCATTACCAACACATCAACCTTGTCATACATCCTACAGTCATACCAACATACCAACCGAAACAGGACATGTGGTGGATTGTGTTTTTAAATAAAAAGGGAAAGAAACAAATGTAAAGCGGCCTGGCTATTGTATTCCACATGGCCAAATCATGACTCCACCACCCGACGTACCCAAGTGATTCAAGGGACTCCCCGAAATCATACCCAGCATTATATATATACGCTCCCAGCGCTCTTGTGGTGACATCTATGCAAGCGTACAACACCCCTCTGTTCTAAAAAAAAATGAATACGTTGTGAGTAAGTACAGTTGGTTATCCCACCATCATTTTCGGGTTATCTTACGTTGGCATTTGATTTCCTGTGACTTTCAAAGTAGAATCAGAAGCAGTGAGCGCCGAAAGAAGTATTACCATTTGGGTTCGACTTACACAGTGAGGATTGGAAGCAGTGAGCACCGAGAAAGGGAAATATAACCACTCTGTTTTGACTCCCACCACAGTCATGAGACAATTGACCGACCGAGCATCATATTGAAGATTAAGGGAAGCGATACACCAGGTAACAAATTTGAAATTTCTTTGTTGAAATTGTAGAAACATAAACAGAGAAGGGTTAGAGCACGACCCTCTGCCACTATGACTAATAGGGTCGAGCTGAGTGTGTTCGACAGTTCACAATATCATGAAGATTGCATTGAAATTCTCAGAGAGATACAGTGGTTACCATTCTTAGAGAAATTTCATGGAAGTAATGAAGAGGTTACCAAGCAATTTGCTTTCACCTTCAATGGAGAAAAAGCCCTGATAGGTAACTTCTCATTCAGGGTTTCAGAGGATACTATAGCTCAGTCAATAGGGATTAGTCCAGAAGGGGAGAAGTATTTTAAAACAAAACAATTTAAAGAGAAATCGTGGACACAGTTTATGTCTAGATCCAGAGTCTCATCAGTTAACTGGAAGAAAGGTGTTCCCAGAAGTTGGTTGATGCATCCCTGGGATGAGATGGTCTACATCCTTCAAAAATTCATAACCTGCGAAGGCCGTTACAGTATTGTCTATCTATACCATATTAAACTACTGCTCCACTTGAAGAAACAATGTGTTATCAGTCTACCATATTTTCTATTACAAAGCTTAACCAAGATGTCTAAGACTATCCGGAAGCAGAAGGGGAATGAAGACAAGAGCCTATATCACTTTGGCTTAATTAAAATTCTTATTGAGCATGAATTGCAGAGAAGAGGGAAACCATGGAAAGAATTCCTAGCTGCTAATCAAATTAGAGATGAGGAAGATAAAGAAGAAGTGCAGGAGGCCTCAGGGTTCATGAAGGACATTGATGAAGAAATCCCAGTATCCAAAGCCAGCAAGGCACCTCTACCTGTGGGCAGCATAAGGACCAGGAACATGAGAAAGGAAGATGCTAAGAGGGCCGAACAAGATAAAAATGTTCACCACCTCCCATTAAGAGACAGAAGAAATTGGAGAAACAAATTGAAGAATTAAAGGAAGAGCTCATGGAGGCTAATATGCTAGAAAACGTTATCAAGAGAGAAAATGAAATGCTCCGGGCGCAGAGTAAAGAAACTCAAAAGAAGAATGAAAAGTTAAGGGAGAGAATCAGTGAACTGGAGGCTGAGAAAACGGAGATTTCTAACTGGGCCACTAAGTGGTACAATCAGAAGAAGACCCTCAAAGAAAAATACAAAAGGTTAAAACAGGAGCTCAAGGGTCAGAAAGATAACCAGGTGAAAAAGAATGTGGACACATTGCTCAAGGCAGCAGAGATCCAGGCAGGGACAGAGTTCAAGGGAAGCACTTCGGGGATAGCATGAGGACATGCTAATTCCTTAAGTCGGGGAGAGATGTTGGTATCATCCCATGACCCCCTTTTTCCTCCTAAAACATATCATTTTCCCATTCCTTTTCATCATATATCTCTTAGAATCCTTGAAAATTGATTAGTTAATGGTCCTATAGTTATTAAAATGCATTGAAATTGATTTAGGAAGTTTATGTTAAAGAATTAGAAGTTTTTGGTGAAATGGTTACAGGAAGTTCCAACATCCTGTAATTAGCTCATTGTTTGACATGTGGCACAACAGCTAGGCTGGAGCGAAAGGCATGGATGGAAAGTAGAATGTCCAAGCATGGACGAATACCTATCCCACAACAGAATCGACCCTCCTACATGCGCGGTCAACACAAGTCAAAGCATGGCACACTGGCGACAAAGGCAGCAACAGCAGCGCATTCTAATTTGATTTAGTTTTAGTTCTTTTTGAAATCAGTTAGGATAGAAACATTTTGAAAATCTCGATGTAGTAAAAGCGGCAACAGCCATATTCCGAATGTACATTCATTTTTCGAAATGACATGGTTGTAATGGACATATGTAAATACAGTCCGGGTAATGAACGATGGTGAATCGTTGTATCATTCTGAAACAGAGTTTTTGAACTTAATACTAAGAATCCAGTTACAGTTACGACTCGTGTCTTGTGCATTGATTTGATAGTCGGTTGAATATAGTCCAGTATACCTCTGGAACGCGGACGGGCCCTGCGTTAAACCGGTATACTGTCCTTTTCGTTTTATTCGCACTTAGGGTATCATATGGTTTGCACAGTAGTTACGATTGGTTTTCGATTTCAATAGCTCTTGATTTCAATTGAATGCATATGGTTTGCGTTTATGGTAATGCTTGAACAGTCATCGCTGAGATCTTGAAGTGCGTCCTGTAAGGGATTCGATCCCTGTGTGTCTTTTAAAAGCAATGTCATGAACTTTATTTTCATTTCAAAATCCATTTATGATCT
>CM062808.1:386930698-387337321 GCA_031772625.1 Pinus tabuliformis | reverse complement strand
TGCTTCCTATCCTCAGTTCTTTGCTTCCTACTTTCTGGCAGCTTGTCTTCCTTCTTAGTTTCTTTAGCTATGTTAGTAGTAGGTGTGTCTTGAATTCTCACACTTTTTTTCTTTCTCCTTCTTTTCCTTGCTGAGCTGCTCTCTGGTGTTTCAAGTGGATCTTGAAAGATGTTTATTCTAACCAAAACTGGTTCCTAGGTTGTCCTTCTTTTCCTTTAACAGTTTTTTCAATCAAAATTTTCACAAGGCCGTGATGGTACAGGTGGGGTTCTACATCCTCCAGATTCTTTTGGACGGTTACGGACATCTTTTTCATGCTATTCAATAAAAAGTAAGGCAAATTAATGGTTTGATTTTCTAGAAAATTCATCAGCAACCGGGGTGTGGTACATATACATGGACCCGAACCGTCCCTCACATGTAATAAACTTCTGGATTATCAATAATAGACTGGCCACTTTTCTTCTAAAGCAGAGACTGGGATTCCACATTTGAAAATGGTTATATCCATACCTGGATTGCATAGGATAACCCTCCAGGCCCTCTCGTCAAAGCTTTCATTTTTGAACCACAGTTCCCCCTCCTATGGTGGAGTTCCGTTGCTACAGTGATAGATGCCTCCGTAACTGAAAATTTAAGGTCTCCAACTCAACTTCCATGCCATTAAAAGACCCGCCAAAAGTCTTTGTAACTTCTTTGTTGTAGCCTCTAAATTTCTGGATGAACTGTAGCAATTGTGCCTTCCTTAGTATGTTTTTTCATTTGGGGATTACCCCCTCATGAATTTGGGCCCTTCCGGTCTGCTCTTAGAAAAAGACCCATTCCTACTCCTGCCTTAAAATAAGTCTGAGTGAATAATGGATTGACGGAGGTGAAACGGCTGTGTTACGAAGGAAGGAAAAAATGAAAAAAGTTGTGTGGAGAAAAACCAGTAATCATGAACAAAAGAGCAGAGAACAGGTAATGAGAATGAGTTCACGGGAGTGTAAACAGGCCGTAAATAACAAATGATAGTATGGGATAGAGTGATCTTAGCTTTTGAGATAGAGGCTGCGGAATAAGCGTGAGCACGTTCTCAAAAATGGCTGTGGAATTGTGCGCGGGACAGAGCCGTGATCAAATAGATTACGTCCTCATAATTACCCTGTTCAGCAAGTGGAATGCCAACGTACAAATAAACACGAGTTAAATTCGGAGGCGGATCATGAGGCCGTTAAAAATTAATACAAGGTTCGTGGAGAAATGTTGTAAAGGTCATGGAGTGGTTATGGAAGCTATCAATGCTAATCATTACATATAATGGAGCCATGGTTTCATAACTATATAGAATGTGCTTTAAAATGCTATTTGAAATGAATTTTGCTTACCTTAGAATCTTACCACTTCCGCTCACTGATCTTTGATTAGCTGCTTCCTATTGGTGCTTTAGGTGTTCAACATATTTTTCTTTGTCATACCTGCATTTGGCTAACATCTGACTGTCAGTGATGAATAATAGAGTGTTAGCTGCGGAAACTGAATTCAGCTGCGGAAACTGACACAGTGAACATATGACCGAATGGAGATGGATGGAAATGAATGATGACTGAGTGAATGATATATGAAAACTGGTCATAAAAGGAATTTTATTGGCGAAATGTGATGATGAAATGAAATGGAGTGAAATGAAGTGAAGCAAAATGGAGTGAAATGAAGTGAAATGAAACTATGAATAAAATGAGGAAAGATTTTTTTTTGGAAAATATAGGGCGTCAGAAGTTTCTGATTTTCGCCCCATATTTTCTGTATAAGACTGCCAATCAGTGATGGTTTTCAGGCTTATGCACTTTTTCTTTTTTTTGTAAAACAGGAAAGAACAAAGACTAGGCTGGTGGAGAAGAAGGATTCTTCTTCACCAGCCTTATTGCAAAATTATCTTGAAAGATTTTGACAAATTCCTCCTTTGAGAGTGGCTTATGATAGATCTTTAATCTGTGGCCATTCACAATAAGAGGAGTTTTATGTTCATCAATGGTTTTGATTCTTACCGCTCCATTGCTAAAGACTTTGTCAATCTCATATGGCCCAAGCCAATGAGTCTGTAATTTACCTTTGAAATCTTTAAACTTGGAATCAAATAGCAATGCCCAATCTCCTTCTTGAAACTTTTTCTCCTTGATGTATTTGTCATGCCACTTAGCTCTTTGATATTGAACTAAATCAATTCTTAGGATTGCTTCTTGTCTGATCTCATCTAGCTCATTCAACACTGCTCCGTTCTATGCTTTTGGGCTTCTAATAGATCCATTCCCAACTGAACTGCCAACTTGAAAGTTTTAACTTGGAACTCAATGGGGAGCAGGACTTCTTTCCCATAAACAACTTCATAGGGAGAATGCCTTGTTGTATTTCTCGATGTAGTTATGTAGGCCCATAAGGCTTCAGGAAGCCTTTCTGCCCATATCTTTTGTGTAGATGAACAGTCTTGGTAATGATGCCTTCAAGAACTTTGTTTGTAGACTCCAATTGACCATTTGCTTGCGGATGGTAAGGAGTAGATTTTCTGTGCTTGACCTTGTACTCTTCCATCAGCTTCTCCACCAGTTTGGATGTGAATTTTCTCCCTGATCTGTCACAATTTCTCTTGGAACACCAAAGCAAGTAAAAATATCCTCTTAAAGAAAACTAACAATTGCATGCTCAGTAGCAGAAAATAATGCTTTGGCTTCTACCCATTTAGTGACATAATCAGTACATACCAATATATACTTTCTTTGTTTAGATGGTGGGTTAATAGGTCCAATAAAATATAAAGCCCATTTTTCAAAGGGTTCGATGAGTACCTATGGTTGTAATGGCATTTCATTTGGGAGGGTAGGTTTCCCTATTCTTTGGCAGTTGTCACACCTTTTGACATATTGTTTTGCATCTTTGAAGAGGGATGGCCAATAATATCCTAAAGAGAGGATTTTATAGGCTGTCCTTCTGTCAGCAAAGTGTCCGCCGCATGGTTCATCATGGCATGCTTTGAGAATATCAGGCATTTCATCTTCCCTAACACATCTTCTGATCACAAAGTCTGGCCCTGTTTTAAACAATTTGTTAGAAATCCATGAATATTTTGAACTCTCCTGAATAATCTTTCTTCTTTCACCAGGAAATAAATGTGGAGGTATTTTTCCTGTAACCAAATAGTTAGCTATATCTGCATACCAAGGAGTCTTAGTAGTTACTGCAAATAAATATTCATCAGGAAACTTGTCCTCTATAGGAGAATCTTCTTTAGTATTTTGAATCCTAGACAAGAAATCAGCTACTGTGTTTTGTTTCCCTGGTCTATCTAACACAGTAATATTGAATTCCTGTAAAAGTAAGATCCACCTTGTAACTCTTCCATTAGTAATGGGTTTGTTCATTAGATATCTAATTGCAGAATGATCAGTATGAATAAAAGTTTCATAGCCTGTTATATAATGTTTGAACTTATTGATTGCATGAACAACAGCTAAGAACTCTTTTTCAGTCACAGTATAGTTCAACTCAGTGGGAGTTAAATTTTTACTGGTATAGTAAATGGCATAAAGAACTAAATATTTCTATCCCAATATAGCCCCTAGAGCTGAATCTGAAGCATCTGTAGAAATATGGAAAGGAAGTTTCTAATTTTGTCCTCTCAAGATAGGCACTTCAGATATTCTTGTTTTCAAAGTTTCAAATGCTGATTGGCAATCAGGACCCCATTTGAATTCACAGTCTTTTGTAAGTAGTTTGAAGAGTGGAGATGCTATTTTAGTGAAGTTTTCTATAAATCTTCTATAATATCCAGTAAATCCCAGAAAACTTCTAACATCTTTTTGACAATTTGGAATAGGTAACTTGGAGATGACTTCAACTTTTGATCTATCAACTTTAATCCCATCCCTTGAAATATGATGTCATAAAACAATTCCTTCAGTAAAAATCATAAATCATTTTTCATGGCTTAGTGAAAGGTTTGTTTCTTTACATATTATAAGGACTTTTTCCAAATTTTCTAATGCCTCTTCAAACGAATCACCATAAACGGTAAAATCATCCATATAAACCTCTACAGAATCATGGATTAGATCAGAAAAAATTCCTAGTACTGCTCTTTGGAATGTTACTGGTGCATTACATAATCCAAAAGGAAGCACTTGATAAGAAAAAGTTCCCCATGGATAGGTAAATGTGGTCTTATCATGATCTTCAGGTGCTATCTGAATTTGATTATAACCACTAAAACCATCCAGAAATGAACAATACTTTTTGCCTGCTAATGTATCTAATACTTTATCGGTAAAGAGCAAGGGAAAGTGATCCTTCAAAGTTGCTTTATTCAATTCCTTGTAGTCCATGCATACCCTCCATTTACGATTATTTTTGGGTACTATAACCAAAGGAGAAACCCATCGGCTATCTGAAATTGGGTAAATGAAATTTACATTGAGTAGTTTTTGGAGCTCTTCTTTCACTATCTCCCTAAGATTTGGATTCATCCTTCTCTGAGGTTGTCTGATTGGTCTACTGTTTTCCTCAATATAGATATGATGGATGCAAGTCTTAGGGTCAATACCTTTCATATCAGTATACTCCCATGCAAATGCAGTAGAATGTTTTTGCAATATTTTGGTTAGCTCTTCCTGTTGTGACTTTTCCAAATTTTTGTTGATATTCAGTGTTTTACCTGGAAAAATCTCAATGGTAGAGCTACCAAACTCTTCCATAGAGTAAAGAGACATTTTTCTTGATGATAGATATTCAATATCAAAATCTAACTGAAATTATGTGTGGTCATACTTTGAAGATGTTTCAAAGTTTTCTAATGTGTTCAAAATTTGACTATCTTCACTAATTTCAGAAACAATAAAGACAGGTTGTATAATATATTCATCGTTGACCCATTCATTGTCTCCTACTTCTATAATTGCCTTTGCTGAAGGATACAAATTGAATTTCTTTGTTGAACTACCATTAGAAATGTACATATCTCCAGATCTACAACTAATGAAATCATCAGTTGTGGCTAGCCAAGGCCTTCCTAAGATGAGTGGATGTCCTCCTAAATTACTCTTGGGAGTCAAAATCATGAAATCTACTGGATATTCCCAAGAATCTAAGGAGACTGAAATATCTTCTAGTACACCATCTGGTTTGATTATTGATCTATTTGCAAGTTGTAGTAAGGTGGGTGTAAAAAGAAGATTAGGAAGTTTAAGCTGTTCCATAGTCTGTCTACTCATAATGTTGATAGCAGCCCCTAAGTCAATCAAAGTGTTTGGAATTTCTATCCCATTTATATGTGTCTTGACAATTGGACTACCTGGATCCACATATTTCTGCATGGTAATCTTTCCCATCATGATATTTGCAATTTTTCCTACCAGGTGGATTCTTCTTGTATCTCTTGGTTTCCTTCCTAGCCTTTTAAGACTCAACTCCTTTATTGTTTTCGCTAGAATAGGAATTTCTCTAATGGCTTGTAGCCAAGGGAATCTTGATACATACATTCTTTAACTCATCTAGGAAATCATAGTCAGGCAACAAGATTTGTTTTTCCACCCCTTTGTCAATTTGTAATCTTTCAGGGAAAGGAGGCATGGATGAAGATGCAGGTTGCTCAACTATAGGAGTTGTGGGGGTTGACTCTTTTTCTTTTTCTTTTTGAATGATTTGGTTTTGAAGAGATGCTTCCTCAGAACCTTTATTAACTTTAAGAGAATCCTCCTCAGAGGTACCTTGCTCTTGAACATCTATAGAAGGTTTTTCTAAAACTCTACGAGATCTGAGTTGAACATCATTCAGAGGAACAATCATATAGGTAGGAAATTGTTGTGCTTCTACCATGTAAGCATTCTAAGGATTTTTGTTGTTGGGATTTGGCAATGGCTGGGCTAGTAGTTGATTTGTCTTTTGTTGAAATGGAAGCAAGAGTTGAGAATTTGGATTTTGTTGAGAAGGTTGTTGTTGTGGGAATGGTAATGAAAGTTGTGGGTTTTGATTTGGAATTGGTGGATTTTTTTGATTTGGAAAAGATGGAGGATATTGATAAAATTGAGAAAATCTCCCATAAGGATTTTGCATCCCCTATGCCCATGATTGGTATGGATTTTGAGGTTGGGGCCAAGGTTGTTGCCAAGAATTCCAATTTGGTGGGAGCTGAAAGTTCATAGGATTTTTAAATCCCTGATTTTGTTGCCCCTGCCATGGTCTTCTTGAAACAAAACAAAGGGACTCTACTGAATTTGGATCTTCCTGAAAGACAGCTTTGAGCCCAGGAATTGAAGGACAATCCTTGGTCTCATGGCTTTTTGAGGAAATCATACATGTTTATACAACTTTTGCATCCAAGGGACATTCCCTTAGAGCATGTTTCTTCCTACATTTTGGACAAAAGATGGCCAAGGCATCAGCTTCTGCTTTTTTCTTGTTTTGAATTTTAAGGGTGTCTAGTTGTTCACTAAGGCTCCCTAGAATATCAGTTTTGAACTCATCAAGCATATTGCCAATATTTGCCCTACTTACCGAACTAGTTGCAAATTTGTTTGCTCTAATTAGAGAAGGATATCTAGGCCCTTTTCAAGTTTTAGATTTTCCCTTTGAGAGATGGACACATAGTTCTGCTATGTCATGAAGTGGAAGTTGATAAATGTCTCCCTTCCCCATCATGTTTAAAATATCTATCCATTCATCTCTAATGGCTTTTAATAGAAGGGCTTTCAAGGTTTCCTCATCTAAATTACTCATTTTTTCTCTCTTTAAGTTGTACTGAAATCTTTCAAGTAAATCTCCAAGTTTTCATCTTCTTTTTGCATCATCTTGAATACCTCATCCTTATGATTGGTGGGCATACAATAATCTAGGTATCTATCCAAAAATGTTTGTTTCATATCATTCCAAGTCCTAATAGATTGAGTGACTAATCCCATGAACCATTTCAAAGCAGCTCCTTTCAATGTTGAAGGAAACAGTTTGAGTTTTTGAGAGTCTTCCATATAGTCATAAGTTCGGCACAAGACTTCAAACTCAAATAGAAATGTTTCAGGATCCTCACTTTGCAACCCATAAAATTTTGGGAGGACAGATGGTGAAATGTTTTTCATTGTTGTATGAGTTTCCTCATCGGCTATAGGGAATCCAAATGAGTTATCTTCATCCCTATTTCCCCCATTGTTACCTCTACCTCCTCCATTATTTCCTCTTCCTCTACCTCTACCTCTACCCCCTCCTCCAAATCCATCTACTACTTCCTCTGTCATGATAGTTTCCTTAGAGTCTTCTGGTTCTTCTATTAATGGTGAACGAGGAAGAGTTTCTCCCTCTTCTTCTTTAGGTGATTCTACTTCTTTGACTACAATATGCTTCCCTGTAGAAGTAAAGAAAGGTTCTATTCCTAGATCAGATTTAGTAGATGGTGTGGGAGAATCTTCTAATTCAGTTGCTGCCCCATGAATTCCAGGAATCCTAAGGCTGGGAGTATGAGTCAGAGATGGAGGTGTATCTTGTCTATGCCTTGAAGTAGCTGGAGTTGTGAAATTTGAACTTTTGGCCCCAGCTATAAACCTTCCCCTAGAATCTCTTGCTCTATGCATGTCATTTTTTTTATATATTTTTTTAAGTTGGGCTAATAATTCTCTTTCTGATCTTCCAGGTCACACTAGGTGCAAGAAGAGAGCATAATCAAGAAATTATTGAACTAATAAATCTCTTTTCTGATCCTCCAGATCACACTAGGTGCAAGAGGAGAGCATACTTCAAGAAGTTATCAAATTTTCCCTTTTTTTAAGAGTTTGGCTACCTAGTTACATTATATATAAATTCGGGTCCGGCCCTTATCGTTCATCGCAATAGGCGAGATCACATATAAGCGCTCTGTGTTATTTCAGATCCGCCGGAACTTTGCAACGTAATACATATATGTTTCGAGTCTGGCCCACGATCACAAATCGCAATCGGTGCTATTAGTGGAACCAGTCATATATATCATTGCGGACCCACCGAACTCTATAAAACACAACTTATATTATTTCAGGTCCGCCTTTAACCCTTTTAACGCTTGTTTCTTTTGCGATTCTGCTATGAAATGAATAAATACTCCATGTCTTTTAAAATTTGCGGGGGGTAAAGAATATAAAGAAATTTCATTGAGGTGAACTCCCGATAGTGATATATCTAATAAACAAAGCTAAAAACACAACATAAGCTACAACAGTAACCATGTACAAAGCAAGATCTCTACTGTGCTCATATCCAATTCTGAAAAATATATCTCTATGTCCTCTAGGATATGAGAGATCAGTTGCACTTTTCGTGACAAGATTTGTTGAAGAATGAAGGAATGTTGTGGCCTAGCAACTACTTGGAACCAATCTTCAATGTAGTCCTTTCTTTCCTAGTTCACTTCGTTAGTTATCATGCCTTGAATCTCTTCTAGAAGTTTCCCTTGATTCTCTAAAGGGTACTGTTTAGTCAATTTAGTATGTCCTAAATTGCTACATTAATTATCAATCCGGGAGTCGTAAACTGATGAAGTGTAGCGCACTATATGTGCAAGACAGCCTCTTTCTTACCTTTTTATCAATATTATCTTGTTTCTGGGGTTTTATCTTGGTTTGTCTCCTAATGCAAATGATAATCCTATTCCTAAGTTTTAAGAATACTTTTTAGAAGGCAAGTATGGATATAGATTTTAAGGCAATTCTGTCCTTTATGATGACTTCCAGAACTTAACTCTTCAGAAGATCTCAAAACAGTCTAGTAATGAAATTGATTCTTTGAACAAGAATGTAAATGTGCAGCTAAACAAGAATGTAAATGTGCAGCTACTTGAATCAAACAAATGATGAACTACTGATCATGAAATCTCTATCTCTGTTGCTTATCTAAATACAAAAAGAAAAATGAGTTAAGCTACTGCACTCAAACAAATCAAAAACTGCAAACTAATAAAAGTAAAATCAATTCACTTCATTTATAGTCCGATAGCTCGCCAAGTAGTCTAAGCTATGACTCTGGAGATAACGTCAATAATATGAGGAATTGATATCTAATTGCAGAAAAATAAAGCTAAAATCAAAGCACATCATTCATAGTCCGATAGCTCGCCAATTAGTCTAAGCTATGGCTCTGGAGATAACGTCAATGATATGAAAAATTTGATATCTAATTGCCGAAAAATTAAGCTAAAATCAAATCACATTATTCATAGTCCGATAGCTCGCCAAGTAGTCTAAGCTATGGCTCTGGAGATAACGTCAATGATATGAGGAATTTTATATCTAAACTAACTGACAAATCAAATGAATAAAATTGATATCAAAGCATAACTGAAATTGAAAAGCTAAGAAAAGCAAAGTCAATAGAGAGGCTAATCTCATGTCACTAGTTATCGAGAAAATTGTATGAAAATGCCCGGGCCTAGCCTATCCTGAAACAGACATTGATCAATGTTAGCAACAATATGCAATGCTTGAAAAATCATGTACAGGGCTGTAATGTTAGCATCATAACTATCTTATGAAATATACAGAGGTGAACAAATTATGAAATATGTATAATGGAAATAAGGAAACAATACATAAAAACTTTACAACAATAAAGAAAACAAAACCTCAGCGTGCAGGGGCCCTCTGCACGACCTTGGTCAATACACTATCAGTCTGGAATTACGCTCACACGGTCATATAAAACAGAGTTTTATTGTATTGCAAAATAGAGGGAGGCTCCTCTCATTACAACAGCAGGTCCAGTTCACGGCACAGTACAATGACTAACAGAAAAACGACATCAAAAACTAACTAACTTTATGTGTTTGCAAACGCATTATTTATAAGGGAAATTACATAACTGTTTTCTTATGAAACTACTTCAACAGAAGACAGCTAAAAAGACAACATCCGTGAGCTTAGCATGATGGTTGCCAAGATCATTCAATCTACCAAAAGGTGGTTGTTGGATTTGCATCGTGGGAGCAGTCTACAACTATCAAAATGAACCCAGAGATCTAGGAAAAACCTCAGACCCTTCAGGTGTTGAAAAACAGAGACCTGTTGCCGTAGGACTCCTTCGTTTGACCACCGTTTGACTACGACTTTCCTTTATGAATCCGGCTAAACCAATAGGACCTGATCCATGTCCAGATCATTCCTGAACTGCCCACGTGCCTCGTTTTGCTTGATGACACCTGTAATATAGAGATCAACAAAAAAAGCTGTGGAAAGTTGAATCGGCTGCGGAAAGTGGCTGCATTCCGCAGCTAATGAGCAAAATCTAATTCAAATAGCAAACACAAAAACATAGTTAGAAAACCACTTAAATGCTCTTTTAGAGTCAATATGCAATGATATTTGATAGCTTATGAGGTACTGGTGAGGGGAAAAAGTCTAGAAAAATGTGTAGGAGAGATGTAGTTTCAGAGCTCAACAGGTACCAAAGATCTGGAGACAAACGTGCTAAAAATTCTTCAATTTCTGGCTCAAATGGTTGCTTCTCATCAGCTGTAGTTTGTTGGATCTCTTGTTCTTTTACTGCTTCTTGGGATGCAACTCTATCCTTGGTGGCTATTCTGGAACTAGGACAAGGGCTTGAGAAGACTCTTATAGGGGCATATCCTTTTCTTCCCAACAAATTCTTGAGCATCATTTTAGTTCCTTTGCTGGTCTAGAGCTCTTGCTTCACAAATGGATTAGTATTGAGACTCTTACATTATCAAAAAGAATTGAAATTCATGCATCCTATATGATTTTAATATGCTTTTAACCATGCATCTAAGAATGAATGCAACTATCATGAGTTTGTCTAAACTTTCAAAATAAGCACCTATGTATACCTCCCTAGCAACAACGCCAAAATGTTGGGTGATTTAATTGTGAGTTAAATCCTTGTCATTAAATTGTCAACCTGGGGTTCGTGAACTGATGAGGTATACATGTACTATATGTACTAGGTGATTATTTCTCAAAATAGATTAATCTAATGCAAGAAACTTGAAACTAATTACAAAGAAAATAATGAAAGAAAATGAAAAGCAAGTGCACACGTTCTCTCTCAAGCATGTTCTCTCTCAATCACTTTCTCTCTCAAAGACTAGCTCTACGAAAACCAACAATTCTAATCTAAGCTATGAAATGAAAAAGTAATTTAATCTAGTAGTCTATGAGATTACTAATGTGTGATTGCTAGTGTGAGACTACTAGTGTGCCAATCCAATCAAAACATAAGGAAATTAAATCAATCTTAAAAAAACAACATTAATGAAATGTTGAGTTGTGATATATTCTTTCCATGACTAGATTCCCTAGTTAATTAGGGGATTAGAGGGGCGGCGGAGCCCCCCCTTCATTGCGTTGATTGCGTAGCAGGGTGTGAGGGGGGTGGTTAACCCCCCTCTACAGGGTCCGGGGCAGCGCCCCGGGGAATTTTTTTTGGGACCCTATATTAGGTGGGCAAACCTACCTATGGTTTTGTGCATGATTTTCGCACATGGTTTTGGGCATGATGGTTTTTGGTCCATGGTATTGGATGCTTCGATATTTATATATATGTATTGTAATATTGAAAGGAACATAATGAAAAAATGAATCTGGTAGTCCCGTTTTTGGATCCAAGGTAAAATCTCTGTGTATATTTGTTTTATGTGTTATGATCTCGCTATTGTTTATTTTTTGTGTTTTAGAATCCGTATGCAGCTAATTTCTGTATGGAGTTAGAACCTACATTTGGTATCAGAGCTGTTTTGACTTCAAGGGGACACCTTTGTTGCTGAGGGGTTTTGCTCGAGCCTGTGGTAAACCCTGTTCAGTGGGAGATCTGCGGGATTGATTATGGTGGTGAAAGAAGATGGCGAGCAGTGGAAAGATAGAGATCGAGAAATTTAATGGTTAGAGTTTTGAGTTGTGGAAACTCAAAATGGAGGATCTATTGGTGAATAAAGATCAGTGGATCATGGTAGATTCGGGTACTAAACCAACGAGAGTGTCCGATGAAGAATGGAAGAAGTTGGATCGGAAAGCAAAGAGCACAATACGATTGTGTGTCTCAGATTCAGTATTGATGAATGTATCAGGGGAAGCTACGACAAAGGATTTGTGGGACAATTTAGTGACTTTGTACCAATCTAAGTCTCTGGTGAATAAACTATTCCTACGAAAAAAGTTGTATAACCTGAGGATGAAAGATGGAGACTCGGTGACAGAGAATCTGAACGCATTTAATACTGTGGTAGGTTAGTTATTATCCATTGATATTAAAATTTCAGATGAAGATAAGTGCATCACTTTGTTGTGTTCTCTACCAGATTCATGGGATAGTCTGGTTATTGCAATAGGTAGCAATGCAACTGCCTTGCATTTTGATGAAATAGTCTCATCCTTACTGACGAAGGACATGAGATGGAAATATATGGAGAGCCAGAATGGTGATGCCTTGCCTGTACGAGGATGGTCCCAGAACAGAAACAAAAATAAATCCTCGAGGGGAGATCTAAATCTCCACGAAAATTTGTAAAGGTGTGTTGGAAATGTTGAAAGGAAGGGCACTACAAAAGGGACTGTAAATCTAAAGCTCCTGACAAAGGAAAGGGATCTGATGATGCTCCTTCTGCAAAGGTGAAAACCACCTCAGATGAAGGTGGGGATGTGTACTTGGCTTCTTCAAGTACACATGTATATCATGAGGCATGGTTGATTGACTCAGGTGCATCCTTTCACTTCACTCCCCACAGAGAGTGGTTCTGTGAGTATGAGAAATATAATGGTGGTTATGTCTTCTTGGGGGATGACAGGACGACTAAAATCGTTGGTCGCGGAAAGGTTAAGTTGAATTTGCAAGGTGGAAGGATTAAAACACTTTCGGGTGTTCTGCATATTCCTGCATTAGCCAAAAATCTGATTTCTGTAAGCAAGTTGAATGATGCAAGTGTAAAAACAGTGTTCGAGAAGGATACCTACAAGATGGTTCGGGGAGCACTGGTATTGATGCAGGGAGTTCAGATTAGAACTTTGTACAAGCTGCAAGGTAGCACTATTGTTGATGGGTTCAACAGTTCTATGGTTCCTAAAAGTGGAGCAGAAAATATTGTGGTCTTTGGAGAAAAGGTCATGCTATGGCATCAAAGGCTTGGACATATTGGAGAGAAGGGCCTTCAAATACTTCATGGTAAAGGTATGAAGGTATGACTAATAACTCTCTTGATTTTGATTTCTGTGAAAAGTGTGTATATGGGAAGCAGAATCGGGTGAGTTTCCCTCTGGTGGTAAGAGGGCGAAACAGATATTAGAACTTGTGCACAGTGATGTGTTTGGACCTATGAAGGTTCCATCATTGGGTAAGTTTGTGTACTACGTATCATTTATAGATGACTTCTCAAGGAATACATGGATATATTTCCTCAAGAAGAAATCTAAAGTCTTTGATAGGTTTAAAGAATTTAAGGCTCTCGTGGAAAACCAAACAGAGAAGAAGATAAAGGTGTTGAGGACAGATAACGGTGGAGAGTTTTGCAAGAAGGAATTTGAAGAATTCTGTAAGAAGTGTGGTATAGCACAGCAAACGACTACTCCATACACACCTGAGCAAAATGGAGTTGCAGAAAGAATGAACAAGACGTTGATGGAAAGGGAAAGAAGCATGCTCAATGGTTTCGGGTTAGGACAGGACTTCTGGGCAGAGGCGGTGGAGACAGCATGTTACCTGGTCAACAGGTCACCTTCATCAACATTCGAGGATAAGACTCCACAAGAGGTATGGACTGGTAAGAAACCCTCTCTTTCACATCTGAGGGTATTTGGATGTGATGCATATGTACATGATCCAAAGGAGAAAAGAACAAAGTTGGATAGTAAATCCAAAAAGTGCATCTTTATTGGGTATAAGGATGGTTTAAAGGGTTATAAACTTTGGAACCCAATAACAAGGAAGGTTGTGTATAGCTGAGATGTGGTGTTCAGAGAGGTGAAAGATGTTATTAAACATGAATTCCAACCAAAGGAACTTAAGAAGATAGATTTTGAGCTTAAGGAGGAAGAATTAGACTCTACAGCAGAAGAGGAATCAGAAGATGAAGAGCCACAAACTCCGTTGTGAGAAGATCAGTTCGAGAAAGAAGGCAACCAAAAAGGTATAGTCCATCTACTTTATGTTCAATTTTTTCTTTATCTATTACTGATGATGATCCAAGATCTGTGAAGGAAACAGTAGATTCAGAGGATGGAAAACTCTGGAAAGAGGCCATGGTTGATGAAATGGCATCTTTGCACAAAATTGAGGCTTGGGATCTGGTAGAGTATCTGGCTAGAAGGAAACCCATTGGCAGGAAATGGGTGTTCAAGAAGAATACAAATGCAGAAGGAAAGGTGGAGAAATACAAAGCTCGATTGATAGCAAAAGGTTATTCCCAAGTGTCGGGAATTGATTTTGGTGATATTTTTTCTCCTGTTGCTAAGGTAGCTTCTATTAGATTACTTTTATCTGTTGTTGCTGCTTTTTATTTTGAGGTAGAATAGATGGATGTGAAGACAATATTTTTTCACGGGGATCTAGAAGAAGAGATCTACATGAAGCAACCTGAAGGTTTTGCAATAAAGGGTAAGAAAGAACAAGTATGCAACTTAAAGAAGTCTATGTATAGGTTAGAATAGTCACCAAGGATGTGGTATCAGAAATTTGATACATTTATACGGGGACATGGCTTCACTAGAAGAAAAGAAGATCACTGTGTGTATTTTAAATTAATTGGTGACCCTATTATTTATCTGGTCTTGTATGTGGATAATATGTTGCTGGTTGGAAATGACAAAGAAATTATCTAGGATTTTAGGACCCAATTGTCCTCCAAATTCAACATGAAATATCTTGGTGCTGCAAACTATATTTTGGGCATGGAAATTAAAAGAGATCAGACAAAGAGGAAGCTCTGGTTAAACCAAAGGAAGTATGTCAAGACAATACTGCAAAAGTTTAATACGAAGGATAGTAAATCAATGAAGGTTCCTATTCCTGTAGGTGTAAAGTTATCTGTTGAACAGTGTCCCAAGACACAAGAAGAGGAAGAGGACATGTCATGTGTTCCATATGCTAGTGCAGACGGTAGCTTGATGTATGCAATGGTCTATACTAGACCAGATATTGCACATGTAGTGGGAGTATTGAGCAGGCTTATGTCAAAACCAGGGAAGGAGCATTGGACAACAGTGAAGCGGGTTTTCATGTATTTGCATGGCACTAGTGATTATGGTTTTTGCTACCAAGGAAGACCAAGATTGGATAGAGTTTTGGATATTCGTGGCTTTGTTGATGCAGACTGGGCTGAAGATCTGGATCAGAGAAGATCTACAAGTGGGTATGTGTTTAACCTATTTGGAGGTGTAGTCCGTTGGATGAGTAAGAAACAATCTATAGTGGCATTATCATCAACTACAAAGTTAGAATACATGGCAGCCACTCATGCAAGCAAGGAAGCAGTTTGGTTGCAGATATTGTGTTTAAGTATGGGGTTAGTACAAGGAGCTATAAGGATAGACTGTGACAGCCAAAGTGAAATTTTCTTGGCAAAGAACCCCGCTTATCATTCAAAGACAAAGCACATCGATGTTTAGTATCACTTTGTAAGGGATATGATAGAAGACAAAAAGGTGTTGCTAGTAAATGTGGACACTTTGAAGAATACTACAGATGCATTGACAAAATTTGTGATCTCTGAGAAGTTCTCTTGGTGTAGAGAAACAATAGGAATTGCAGGGCTGGATAAATGACTATTCTCTCTTGTGGCCCCCTATGGAAACAAAACAACAAGTGGGAGAATTTTGGGTTGTGTTATATTCTTTCCACGACCAACTTCTGTAGTTAACTGGGGGGTTTGATGGGGGCGGTTAGCCCCCCTCTATAGGGTCTGGGGCAACGCCCTGGGGAAACTTGTTTGGGACCCTATATTAGGTTGGCGAACCTACTTATGGTTTTGTGCATGGTTTTCGCACATGGTTTTGGGCGCGATGGTTTTCGGTCCATGGTATTGGATGGTTCGACATGTATATATATGTATTGTAACATTGAAAGGAACATAATGAAAAAATGAATCTGGTAGTCCCGAATTTGGGATCCAGGGGAAAATCTCTATGTATATTTTTTTTATGTGTTATTCTCTCGCTATTGTTTATTTTCTGTGTTTTAGAATTCATACGTAGGTAATTTCTGTACGGGGTTAAAACTTACATGAAATAAACATAAAAACATATAATCAAAATAACATAAAAAAAAACTAAACTAAACTTTCATAAATGAAATAACATAAATATTTACAACAAAGGAAAGAGGTTCGCAAGCTGCGATTGATGGGGGTCCTCCACTCCTCAACAAAGCACATCGAACGATTATCAAAGCTTGGAGATCAAAGCAGCAACATGTATTCCATAAAATGAAGTTGGAGAAAGTTCCAAAGATATTGCAATAATTAAACTCTCTTCCTCTCTATCACCACTTTACAAATTACATTAATCATTTCTTCTCCATTATTCTCTATTCTATAATATCTCATATCTTAGATGGAACACCTTTGAATGAAGGATGCATTCCTATTTATATAAAAACTTAAGATAACTAATTAATAAATGTAGATCCACAAATATCTCCTAGATCCACAACTATCTCTTGTGGTTACAACCAATTACCTAAAAATATGAGATACAAATCCTCTCACACATTTTTAGGAGACATATCAAAACATCGATGATTCTTATCCTTTGAATGTGCTTAGTCAATGATCCAAATCTTCTACAATTATTCCACAAATATTCATGAGTTGAAATTGGAATTCAAATTTGTGGTTGAGTGGCCAAATAAGACTCTTCTAGAATCTTCAAATAGGCCTACAACATCATAACAATATTCCCACTTTTAAATATATATGAAAACATGATGATTTTCTTATATTTTATCATAAATTCTCTTAAAACACTTAAAATAAATGACTTGGAAAAAAATAATAATAAACACATATGATCATGCAAATGGTATTAATGTAGGGTTATATAATTGTAGAATATGGTAAAGAGCTACAAAATATGGTAAAATAATAGAAATGAAGGTGAAAGAGGATGACATTTTGGAGGCCCAACAAGAAGGATGGATTATACAAGTGGGATAAAAGGGAAAAGGATGTGTTTTCCCATATCAAGAAAGCTATAACAGAAGCACCAACCTTGTAAAACCAAGATTTTAAGAAATATTTTCTGCTCTACACTTTTTCTTCTCACACTTCTCTCACCCTTATGCTCACACAAAAGGATGATCATAATAATGAGCAACCAATATTGTTCATGATGGAAAACCTAGAAGGACCTAAACTTAAATATCCCTCCATTGATAAACAAGTGTATGCAGTCTACAAGGCGGTGAAGCACTTCTGAACCTATCTCTTGAAGAATCATTGTATTATCTTTGTTCCGCACCCAATAGTGAGGTCACTGTTTGTTCAATAGGTGAGAGAAGAGTGAACTCAATGACTAGTCTACAAGAGTATGACTTAGAGTTCAAACTAGTTCACATGATTAAGGGGCATGGTCTAAGTTGACTAACAACAAAAGTGGTAAATGCAAAAGAAAAAGATTCATCCGATGGGAGCAGGAAATCGAAATAACGTTGAGCAAGGTTCCCCCACTATTATCGCAAACTCTTAGTACGCTGACATGCACCAGTATCTTGAGAACAACATAATGCCCCCACATTTATCTGCACGACAAAATAGGGCACTTAGACTGAAAGAACTATCTTACCAGTTGGTGCATTGAGTATTTTTCAGAAAGCACCATAATAGAGTACTGCTCAGGTGCTTCGAAGTGCGCAATTCAAAGAAATTACTACGTGATCTCCATGATGGACCAGTCAGGGGACACTTTATGAATGACACAACAACACATAACGTTATGCAGGTTAGTTTTTATTGGTCCGCGTGATTCAATGATGCTCATGCATAAGCACGCAATTTTTTGGTCTGTCAAATGTGTGTCGGTAGATGAAAGAAGTTAGTCGCCCCGTTGCAACCTGTTGCAGTGGAAGAATCATTTCAACAATGGGGCCTAGATTTGATTGGTGAGATTTTCCCACACTCATCAAAGAAGCACCACTACATTCTCACTAATTCAGACTACTACATGCAGTGGGAAGAAGCAGTTCCACTTAAACAGGTGAATGATTAGGAAGTCATCAACTTCCTTAAACATAATATCATTTCTAGGTTCGACATTCTGACTTCACTTGTTTTTGACAATCCAACATATTTTTCATCATTAAGATTATATGATTTTGCATTAGAAAATGGAATTGTATTGAATAATTTAGCTAATTACTATCCGCATGGAAATGTTCATGTTGAGTCTATAAATAAAAACCTCATACACATTATCAAGAAGACCATTTTCTTTGAACAGAGGAACTGGCACTCCGCTGTGGTGAATTCCCTATGGGCTGACCGAGTCATGCCAAAACCTTATCTAAATATGTCTCCTTACTTCTTGGTGTACAGAAACGAAGCCATCCTACCCTCGAACATATACTTGCATTCCCTCCAACCTTCACAAGAATCCAAGGGTAAGCCACACTTATTGGTTCAGCGTAGGATAGATACCCTTCACAAGCTGCAGGAAGAAAGACAAAAAGCAAAAGAAAACACTTATATTGGCCATAGTCATATCAAGAGGTGGTTCAATAAGAAGTCTGCAGGGATAAACGAATTTGGTGTGGGTGACCTAGTCTTGACGTGGAACAATTCCCACAAGGACAAAGGCAAACACACTAAGTTCCAATCCCCATGGATTGTACCATTCACCATACACAAAAACCTTTCCCAACACACATATTGTATTCAATCACTAGACGGTAAGATTGACTCTCTTCTTGTTAATGGCTAAGTCTTGAAACATTATTTTTAGTGATGATCTGGGATTGTGCCTTGCCTTATGTACATAGTTTCCTTTCTTGTTTATTGGTTTGGTCTTGTGTTTTATTTTGTTATGTAAATCAGTGTCAAGTGTGAACATGTTTTCCGGCTTCTTTGTTTGTGGCTGAATTGAAAAGCGTATTGTGACACCAAAACATTTGGCTAACCTTTGGTCCTCCTTCCTCATGTTGGTTACATCTTTTGGTCGATGAATTTCCAATGGAAAATACGATCCATCCATAAGGAGAGTGTTGGTCAAACCATGATACTTGTGAGAGACTGAATTCGGATATTCCACAGTGTTCATCTTTTCATTAGTCGACGTTTCGAGCCTAAACCAAGACTCATCATCAGGACTGATTTACAGAGAAGAGAAAAGTGTGTGATAATAGATCTACAAACCAATATCGTTACCCTGTACGGAGGGGATACATGGAAAGAGATCCGTAATCTCAAAAAAACAAGGGTTAAAATACAGAGAAAAGAATCTCACACACTTTTCTCTTCTCTGTAAATCAGTCCTGATGATGAGTCTTGGTCTAGGCTCGAAACATCGACTAATGAAAAGATGAACACTATGGAATATCCGAATTCAGTCTCTCAGAAACCACTCCACAGAAATCTACAAACCATGATACTTGTGGCTATGCATGTAACTTTATGCCCACACTTGGTTCTTTTGTTTCAATGTTTTCATGCTTATCCAATTAGTAGAAGAGGAAAAGGAGAAAATATAAACGAGCAAACATAAATCAGAGGTATTTATATGCTTCTCTAAAGGAACAACCTCTCCTGCTCTCAATAAGTCAATATCCCTCTTCCAACCATAAAATAAATGAGTGCTAATGCAAAGTCCTCTTTAAATATATAAATAAAGGCAAAAGAAGAGAAAGGGTTCCTGCGCAAAGAGGTGAAGCAAGCAACTCCATCGGGGTACTATCCAGGCTCGCTAACAGTAGAGAAATGTTTTTGTTCCTGTAGTGACTCTGTCAGGGTACTATCCACGTCTACTGGCAGTGGAGAAACACCAGAGATGAAAAACTATACTCTAAAAATCTAAAGCTCACGAACTACACTACCCTTTCTAATTCGTAACGTTGCAATATCAACGAATCTTATGATTGTGCTCAATCGAGAAGGTATAAAGGGGCCATGTTTATTCGTAGGGAAAGTGGGGAGGCCAAAGAGATCAACATGATGAATTAATACTCCCTAAAGAACTGATACCCTACACAGAAGAGTCAACAAAAATAGAGAAGTTGGAATTCTACCAGTGTGCCTCCAAGCGTTATCGCCGCTAGAACACCCTCCAAAATTTCGGCCTGGACCAAATTTTGGAGCCTACCTTGGTCTTGCATATTATCATCGCAAACATTGAAATCCATTGAATGTGTTTTCTTTAAGTGTTTTGGTCCCTTTTGCGAGAAAATAAAATGTTGTCTTTTTGCATGTTAAGTGTCGCACAATGTATGTGAGCTTGTTTTGGTGGTTTCAAGATGTTACCTTTGTGTAAGTGAGTTTATATTACCATGTAAACATTTGTTTCACTCATTTCCAAAGTTGTAAGCATTGTCGCATAAGTGTTGTCATGATCATCACAAAGTGTAACTTTAGTGTCGCACTTGTCGTGAGTCGTCGCAAAATTGTCGCACTAAGGGAAGTGTGTTTTTCATGTGTCATGGATTATCTATGTTGTTGTGTCGTCAAGTGTTCTAAGTGTGTGATCACAGTCAAGTCTTATTATTGTTCACATGAGCTTCATCGATCCCACCCTTAGTCAAATTCTGAAATCTTTCCAACCAAGCAACTTAGCCTCATCTAACCCTCCTGAATAGCACATTCTGCAGTTCTAGCCCTCAGGTCGTAACCCTGCCTCTTGACACTGTGCAATGTGCAGTTCCTTCCTCCCAAGATTGCACACTACGTAGTTTCAATGCTCAAGACTAGACCTTAGCCTCCAAAATTGTGCAATTTAGCCCTCCATCCTAGCCCCAACTGTGCATAATGCATTCTTTGATCGCAAACCTGACCCTTAAGCTCCTAAATTGCACCAATGTGCCATCATCATGTCTTGTCTCCCTTCCAGAACTGCACGATAGCTTGAATCAGTGCTCAACCCTTCATCCAAGCTCATTGAGGTCCCAAACTGCGTAATTTTCTTCCTCAACCCAACCTGAAATGCGCATTGTGTAATCTCAAGGTTCAAGCTTACCCCCTGACTACCTGAACTTGACAATTTCACAATCATTGAGCCTCTCCCTTAGCCTGCAACCCAGTTTTGGCTCAGTCAGTGGATCGACATGCAATATCTTAGACTAGGGGTTTGTCATCTTATGATGAGTGAATTACAGATGTAGGTACTCTATCAGTCCATGCAAGGATGGTGAAGAAGGATATGGAGAAGGGAACATATTGAAAGAAATCTTTGTAGCTGATTATGCAATTTGATCAATTAAGAGGAAGCAAAGGGACACCAATTTGCACCCATAGCTCAAGACCTGATATCACCAAAGACTCCTTACCGCTAAGGCATTTGTAGGTGGATAGAAGAGTATTCCCAAGAAGACACATAGAAAGGAACAGAAAGAATGGCTTGAGATTGCCATGTCATCAAGAATTCCATGTCAGCAGTGTCATGTCATAAGTCGCCATATGCCACATCGTTATTGTGGATTATGTAATTTACTCTTCGAAAATGAATTGCAAAGTGGAAATCCAAAGGACATGTACAGAATATGAAGAGTACTGTAGAGCTGAAAATTCATAGGAAGTCAAACAGTCATCAGTGTAGTCAAAGAGTCACAATGGAGGTAAAGCATCACCCCATTAGTTATATATACACCTTCATTGTATGCAAAAAATACTTTTCACCTTGGCTCCTCTTGCAAGGCATTAGGGAGACAAGCTAGTTCTTTTGAGGAGCAAGTGGTGGCTCCAACGCTCCACTATTGGAGATAGTGGTGTTCAATGTATACATGTGTCTTGGGAATTTTAATTAATATATGAAGCCTGATGGCCAACATGTTCGTCATGCATGAATTATGAATATTTGTAAGATTGTTCTATGAATATTTATGATTCATATTTGCTTTCATCTGTACTAAAGTAGTTGAACTATTTCGGTTATTTAGTGCTATCATATTGAGAATGTGTTGTAATGGTTGCAATTCTTGTCGCATCTTTGTGGACTATTCCACTAGATTTTAGATGGATATCTCCTGCTTATGTGTGTTTCTACCAGATTAGTACTATTACCTCTCTCTTAGAGGCTCACTTTCTTTTCCCTCCGTAGTAGAAGAACCTTGACACAACTTCAACTGAACACTCACCAAGCACACTTACTTGCTTTTCGAAGGAACACCTACGTTCCTCTCTCTTGCTGACAGTTAGAGCTAAGGAAAATCTTTAAGAAACCGACAACTGGGCCATATTCCGGATGGGGCTCCTATCCCAAATGGTGTGAGGTCTAATTGGGACCACATATCAGGGAGACCCCTTGAATGTTGGTGGATCCAACACCGTCAACACTTCCCCATTTCCTCTCCCTCACTTTATCCCTCCCTCCCTCTCTATTGCTTTGTGTCATCTTCCCCCTCTCTCCCCTATCTCTCTCACCCCTGTATCTCCCACCACCCTCTCTTTCTCTCTCTATCTTGCATGCTCACTCACTTACCCCTCTCTCCCTCTTCTTATCTCCCCCACTCTATCCCTCTTCCCCAATCTCCCTCTTCTTCTCTCCCCACTCTATCCCTCTTCCCCAATCTCTCTTTCTCCCCTTTCCTCACTATGCTCCCTCTTTCTATCCCCCCATTTTGTTACCTCACTTATTTATCTCCCTTTATTCCTATATCGGGGATACCTATTGAATTTTGGTGGGTCCAATAGCGTCAACACTTCCTCTCCTTCACTTTATCCCTCCCTACCTCCCTCCCCCTCTCTTTCTCTGTCTCATCTTCCCCCTCTCCCCCTATCTCACTACCCCCCTCTATCTCCCACCACCATCTCTTTCTCTCTCTATCTTTCATGCTCACTTACTCACCCTCTATCCCTCTTCTTCTTTCCCCCACTCTATCCCTCTCCCCCAATCTCCCTCTCCAACCCTTCCTCACTATTCCCCCTCTTTCCCTCTTCACCTTTCTCTCTTCCTTTACTTTCTACCCCCCCCCCGTTCTGTTACATCCACTTATCTATCTCCCTTTCTTCATATCCCCATTTATATCTCTATGTGTGTGTGTGTTTTTCCCTCTATCCTTCCCTCCCTCTCACTCCCTACCCCCTCCCCTCTCTCCCTACTCCCTCATTACTTGTTGATGTTTTCTTACGCGCAGTTGCTTTGGACTATTGCGTCAAAGACAGCAAACTACCTTTTATCAAAGCATTGATAGTGGGCTTCTCCATCAAAACACGGTTTCATGACTTCATCCTTCGCATTCTCCATATTATCTGCAGCATGCCCAACACATCGCCCATACATTCTTATTCTATCAAATTGATCTTCGATCTTCTGATCCACCTTTGCGATAGATCCGCCACTGCTTGATCTCTCTGCACCATAACATATTTTCTTTTCGGCCCAGTAAACAATTCACGTGGTGATCTCTCTGCACCATAACATATTTTCTTTTCGGACCAATAGCCAATTCACGTGGATGCCCCCAATTTGTGACGTCCTCTTAATCCACTATTTCGTTAAAATATGTTAATTACTCATGAGTTGATTAAAATTAAGAGTTAGTTAACCTAATTGAACGTAGAGTCAAGTTGAGTTAAAGTTTTGAGTTAAAGTTAAGTGATAGATGAATTTAGCATGTGGTTGTCTATGGTCGAAAATGTTTAAATAGCCTTTACCATATTCATTGTAATAATCAAGTTTTTTGTGTGATCAATAAAAAGACGACACTTAATGTGTTTTATGTGTGAAATTTGTATTTTGCCTCCTCTACTTTTCCAACAAAGAAAGAAAGAAATTATTTTAATGTCGACGAGGCTAAAGATAGCCTATGAGACAGATTGCTTCTTTATTTGATTGATGTATTTGACCATTTTTCCATGAAACTTCAAAATAAATTCTCCCAACTTTTCGACAAACCCCTTGCTAAATAGATTATCCCAAGAGCTAGCTGCCAACATATATGCTTAACTTTCCCTGTTGTCTTTGAAGGCCTAACATTCTAAAATGAAATGTTTTTCTGTTTCCACTTTTCCGGAAGAACAAAAAATGCTTACCCTTTCCTCCCACACTTCCTTTGGCCTTTTCCAGCACCCTGTTTCACAACGGAATTGATGAGAATTAGTCCTTAACTGAGCAATAAGAATTTTGGCTCTCGAAGAGATATTGGCCTCTATGTATGCTTTTGGTTGATGATTATGAGTGGGATTAAACACTTCAATATAGTAATTTTTCTTTCTTCCTAGCACCTTATCCCAAGTATGTTTGTGGTACTTTTCCATAATAAAAGCTTTTATCTCTTTGCTATTTATGAGACACGCGTTCAAGAAAATACCCCATTTACTAAATCATTTGTTATTTTGCTGCATCCAATTTTTTTTGCTCTTGCACAGTCTATCATTAAAGAAAACCTTAAGCCATCTACCTTCTTCCATTTGCTCATTTTTTTTTAAATACCTTATCACTCGCACCATAGCAATTGCTTCAATAGGAGCAGTCTCTGTTTCACTTAACAAAATATCATAAGGAACTTCACTTTTAATCTTAAATTTGTTTGTAATCAAATGCTTCTAAATTTTCTCAATTTGTCTCCACTACATGTCGGAGGTACTGCTAGCCCATAGTTCACAGCCATAGAGAACCACCAGAATCACTAGAAGCCCAAAAAGAGTTTGAGTGGTTTTCCAGTCCCATAACTCTGCCTCTCTACACCTATTTTGAAAAGCATAAAATGCTTTCCAACGCCCCAAATTTCTTTTCTTTCTACAACCATTCTAGCTTAGAGTTTTGTTGAAGTCAATTCCAAGGTATTTGTAATCTGAAATTTCTTCCAGAATGTTGTTTTCAAAGTAGAACTTACGCTGGTTATGTTTTCTTTTGTTAGAGAAGACCACTACTTTCGTTTTGCTGATATTGACTTGCATCCTCACATTTCTACAAAAATGCTCAAGGGATAGTAAGTGCTCTTGCAAACCAAGAGCCGATTTAGCAATCATAATAAGGTCATCTACATACAAAAGAAGCCTTATAACAAACTTGCACAAATAGATACCATCACCCCCTTGCGAATTTAACCACTCCTCAAGCTTGTCAATATATAAACCAAAAAGGGTAAGAGACAGTGGGCAACCTTGCTTGACCCCGATATTGCTTCTAAAACTTTCAGAAATGTTGAAGTTCCAATTTTGACTTTCACCTTTTCATACAACCTATGCACAATTGCTCTCAAATGTTTAGGAACCCCAAGTTCCTCCATTCTGTACCAAATTTTATCCCTAAAAACCAAGTCAAACACTTTTCTGAAATCGACAAAGCAACAAAAGGCTTCTTCCTTTTTCTCCCAAACTTTTTCAATGATGTGCCTTAAAGTTATGCAATGATCAACTGTGGAATGTTTAGGTCTAAAACCCGCTTTCCCTTTAGAACGCTCATCTCTTTCTTCTGCCCATTTGCTAATTTTGTTTTCTAGCATGCTTCCAAATAGCTTTGCAAACAAAGGGTTTATCATGATGGTCCTATAATTGGAGGGACTATTGACGTCACCGCTCTTGAAAAGAGGTATTGCGAGACTAGTTGTCCAATCTATGGGGAGCCCTTGTTGTATGATGTTGTTGAAGATTTTTGTAATGTGAGGTGCAAGAATTTGAGCCCCACTTTAGATATTCTGCTTGGAGTTCAGCTAAGTCTTTTTCTTTTCCAACACCCAACTTCTTGATACCCATCTCTACCTCTTGTACCGTGAAGAGTTCAGTATTAGTGTTGACCAAGGGGGGAGGGTCAACCTTGAGAACCTGCTCATAGAGTTGTCTTGCATAGTCAAACCATTTAGAAGCTATAATATTATTTCCAATTTGTATCTTTTTCGGTTGGAGCTCCTTCCAAAATAATTTGGGATTATTTTCCCAAGGAAGATTAGTTCTTCACTCCTTAAAACCATGAAATTGGCCTTTTTCTTTTTTAATAACTGCTTGTAAGATTTGAGCTTATGTTATCCTTGGTTGACTCTTTCCACATTCTCCTTGCCTTTTTTCATTCCTCATCAAACCAAGCATTAACCAGAAAGCAATTTGTTTCAGACTTCTTAATTTTTGCACTTTGCAAGTGTGCATTGAATTAAATGTGTTAATTCATGACTATGAAAGTTGTGAATTGTAGTTTTCTCCTTATCGAAGAGCCTCTCTAGCATCATTTTGAAGGTATTACAATTTTCTGGGGTCAAAAGAATTCTGCCCTGTGGGAGACTTTGTTCGATATGCTGAATTTTCGACTCTAATTGTTTCTTTCCAATCCAAGAGAAACATAAATAAATTGACTTGTGATCTGATTTCAAATCCCATAGCTAATCTCCAACCTAAACTTATTCCATTTTCTCACACAAACCATGCGAGCAAATTACATAATCTACCACACTTGCTCCATTGTAAGTATTGCAAGTGAAATTACCGGACTTTGCCCATTTAGTCAAGCCATTACAAATGACTAAATCATAAGCCCCACATAGAGTAAGCAATTGTTCACCAAAGAGATTGCAGCCCTTGTCCTCTAAAATTCTTTCCCACTGATGATTACTTTCTTCTGTAAGCCAAATAGAGTCACAATCATCTTTACAACAAAGAATGCTAGCTTGCTCACTTGCAGTACTAGCATTGAAATCACCCACTATAAGGACTTCACCTAGCTGCGAATATGTTGCAATATCCGCTTTTAAAGCTGCAAATGGATATTTCTGGCCAAGCCCTATACCTTTGTAGATTTTTGAAACCTGCGGCGCAAAATAGCATGCTGCAATTCTGATGTGGTTTCCATTTTTTAATATTTTAAACCAAATGAATTGCTTATTTGAGTCTTCTTTTTCTAACTGAATGAGACGACCTTCTTTCTCTCTTACTAGACCCATGATACCCCCGTGCCCTTTTCGATTCCCTGCTGCCTTGTTCCACACTGCCATCTTCCAGTATCCTTCAAACAAAGGTGTCTTGCACCCTTCATGCTCATGTGTTTCTATGAAGCAAATTATGTCTCTATTTTCCGCAATAGGCCCTAACCCAGGTCCTCGTCTCCATGGGTAATCTCCGCAATTCCAACAAACTAATCTTAAGGAAACCTGGGTATGACTTGATTGCTATTTATTTTGACATGCAAGACTCACATTTGAGTTTTTGTCCCTATTTTCCCATACCGACCTTGCTTTTTGATTTCCTGTTGAAGAGTTTGTTTCCTCTTCTTTATTACCATCTTGCTGCTCTGTTCTGGAAGGAGTTCCAAATCGCACTATCACAGCTTTGCCTTTATAAATCCATGCTCTCTTTCCTTCATCTCTTGCTGCCCTAACCTTTAAAATTTCCTCCCTTCTTTTCTCTTTTTGTTTTACAGTTAAATCTTCTTCTAGGAAAAAACGAGAACCCCTCAAGAGATGTTTCTTGCTTAGAATGATATATTTATTATGCAAGCTAGGCATAATGACTTTTATGGGCCTGGATCTCTCCCCGTTAAACTTACCCACCCTCCATGCTTGGCATATTTGTCCTTGCTATAGCAACTTGTCTTTCAAGAAGTCTCTTGCAAGATCAAGAGTACATTCATTTTTCCCATAGTCTTTCACCCATTTAATAATTATGTTTGCTGCCCTATTTTGTCTTTTCTTGCCTTCACTATCTTGCATGTTTTCAACCTAAATATTTGTTTCTCCTTCCTTATTCTTTCATTTCTTCTCTTATGTTCTCTTCATGGTTGTTTATTTGGGCAATCATTTTCCCTTTATCCTAGGATGATTTTACGTTCACTACATCTGTACTTTCCACTACAGATTTCTTTATGTTTTGCACACCCACCTTCATGTGTTGCCATTTTGTCTTCCTTATCAAGAGAGCTTCCTGTAGCAATGCCACTTGTTCTTTTAAAATTTTATTGCTTTCTGTTAACGCCTTTTTTTTAACCATTATTATATGAATTTTATGATCTCTTTCTTGCCTTTTAGCTTCTAAAACCTCCAACCTTTGTTTTGCATTTAACAATTCTTTCACATAAAGATCAGAGGACCAAGTGAGAGGCATGGATGTGGGACTATATAATGTAGAATCATCAATGACTTTTCCTTTGGACTTCTTGATGCTACATGCTTGTAGAGGAGACTTGTTTGAGTGCTTTTTGCAAAAGGCTTGGTTACTTTTTTTTAGACCGTTTCTTCCTTGTTTGCTCCCATTTTAGATGGGTTATTCTTTGTTTTAAAATACCCCGATATTGTTTGGCATTGACCTAAACCCACTTCCCAGCGTGAGGCAATTTTCACTTGTCCTAAATTATGTCTCTACATGTTCTGAAATTTCTGGTTACTTTGTCATGTTTAAATGCATTTGTTGTTGCTTGCTCGCTGCTCGATACTTCTGCTACATAAAAACTCCTTGCTCTCACACTGCTCACTATTCACTACTCGCTGCTCACACTGATGTCCACACTGCTCTGCTCATACTGCTCACCACACTACTCTGCTCATAAATGTCTTAGAAAATTTCAACTGCATTTTTTCTGCTTCTGTGCCAACTTCTCCCATGGCACTTCTCCCTTTGAAGGCTATAGAGTCCACTTTCAGTTTAGTTAAACCTGCTTGACTTTATTCAACGATCCCGTGGTTAATTGCGAGGGACACATTTTCCAGATTCAACATTCAAAAGCTTTGCGGCTTTTTCAACCCAACTGAATTGGACTCCTTTCGTTCGTGGCAGCCCCACGTGTACAGGTGGATAGCACACTACATTTGCAATTACCCTTTGTTTCTGAGAGAGGCCAAACCGCGAGAAACGGCTACTGTACTGTATGGCTACTATATTTGATATATTACCAGGTTGATCCTATCAAACCCAACCGCAGAAGGGGATTCAATAAAACACTATTGTATATTTGGATCTATTGCCAAATATACTGGGCTTTAACACTATTATATATTGTATATTTGGATCTATTGCCAAATATAAGCAGACGCCTGTGGTCGTTGACGAGGACAGAAGCTTTCAGAATTGGGAATGGATTTCCACCACTTTAAACACACATGCGTCCTCTTATTCCCTTTCCTGAAAGGAACTATTCAGCTATTTAAAAAGTTATACGAACGATGTTGCAAAAAACCAGTGTGTTATAACGCTCGTAAGGTTAACAAAAATGGTGTTAAAAGTCGCCGTGTTTCAGAAGCATGCGGCTTCCTTCGGCGTATGTAGCATTAGACGACTAACACAGGTTATCATTGTCGTGAAAGCGTTACACGCAACCGTAATAAGGGATACAACGCGTTAGCATGTTAAAAGTCAACAAAAAAGTCTTGAAAAATATGTTAAGCTCTCCAAAGAAGTCACGTAGGTTTCTTATTGAAAGTTTTCATTGAAAATATTTTTTTATTAAAAGTTCTTTTTATTGTAAAGGAGCCCTAAAGGGTATAATAAGAAGGCTTCTTAAAGTTTGTTAAAAGGTTTTTTAAAAATAAAAGGACTTAGGAAAAGAGGGTGCTAAGGTGGAGTGGTTTCAAATATATTTTTGATATTTTTATGTTCCACTAAAAATAAAAAGGGTTTTTTTAATTGGAAGTGTGTTTAGGGTTGTGTAAAAGTTCGTAAGTCTATAAAATTATTTGGTTTTTTTTAAGCATGATAATGTTTTGGTGAAGATTGTGCTTTAGAGGGATGTATATTGAAAATTATATTTTTTGTTTTGTTTTGGGTGATATTGAAGACAATTTCATGCAGTCATGGGTCGCAAATTGCGACTAAATAAGACTAAGAAAATGAATCGAAAAGAAGAGATAGAGATTGTTGTCGTGTTTAGAAAGGTTCAGTCCACAATCGAGGAATTGAGAAGTTTAGTAAAAGATGAAGAATAATTCATTGTCATATCCGAGTTAACAACATGGATGAAGAGTTAAGTGCAGTTTATATTTAGAGTGTGAGTTAACTAAGACAACCTCATGCAATCAACAAAGAAGCTATAAGAAAAAGAATGAAAGCAGTGATGGTGACGCCGCAAAGTGCGACCGAAGAAGACTAAGAAAAGGAATCGATAATAAGAGACATAGATTGTTGTTGTGTTAGAAAGGTTCATGCCGCAATTGAGGAGCTGAGAAGTCTAGCAAAAGACAAAGAATAATTTGGTACAAGGAGGAGTGACATGTAGCAGCAGGTTATGTCACAAACAAAGAAGTCAGTCGCAGATCTCAGAATAGATGAAAAAGACTCTGAGAGGAAAACAGAGCTTGGAGAATCCCACTCATAAGTGGATGATGGTTGTCAAGACCATAAAATTGAAACCCATTATGAAAACATGCATATGGATGAAGAAGATGAAACAAAGATTGCAGAGAGAGAAGCAGAGGCCTTTGTGTGTGAAGCAGAGCAAGAGCATATAAATGCTCAAGGAATCCACTGTAATGTGGATGACGTAGATGATGGTGAATCCCACTGTGACAAAATACATGTGGATGATGACTGCAAAGTGAGATGTGAATTGATGCATTTAGTCGCAGCTGATGGATTTGGTGAAGTTGAAATTGTCAAAGAAATCAACAATGAACACATGCATGCTCAGATATCCCACCATAGTGTGAATAAACATTATGTTGACGTTATGTGTGGTTTCCTTTTTGAAACAGAGATTGATTGTGGCAATATGGTAAGCACAATGTTTGATGAAACATTGAAGGTTGAAGTTGCCACTGTAGTAGCAAGGTATGAAGCAGTTGGAACTGCTCATGAAGTTGTATGCCATTTAGCAGCAGCTGATGATCAAGAACAGGATAAAGTCATTGAAGAGTTTTGATGAGAATATCCATAGATCACATAACAGTGGAAGATAGTTTCAGTGAAGTAGAAAATAACGCAGTGAAGGAAGAGGTAGAGCATAAAGCTCTCAGTCAAAAGCATAATAAAAATGTTTTTAACATTTTTTTTGAATATGCAGGTGTTAAGAATAGCATGGTCGAAAAAGTTGGAAATAAGGTTGTTAATAAGTTTGATGCAGATTTGAAGCTCATTGAAGAATGGATTCAAAAACCAATAGAAAAAATTGGAGTCTTAAAGCAACAACTGGAATAAAAGAATTAAATAAAATGGTGAATAATGATCTTGAGTGTGCAGATTATAGGAAAAAAGCAACAGTGCCTGGTGATGAAAGTGAAAAGAAGGATATGGATGTTTCAAAAGACAAAGATGAATGCATTGAAACCATTTTTCAACAATGGAGTCAAGAAGAGATAAGATTCTTCTATCAAGAAATATGGCAGAAAGAAAGTCAGTTATATGAAGCGCAAGAAGAAGAGCAAGAAGACAGTTTGAAGATGCAATGTTATGGCAACAATCCATGGTTGAATGAATATTTGAAGAGGAAGGTGCAGTAGACAAGATCAAATTGTGTTTCAGCACAAATTCAAGAAAAGTCAAAGAAAAATTGTTGCAACAACAAGCATAAAAATATGAAGCCTACAACAAGAACCTACAACAAAGAATGAAGCAATTTTGAGGATTTAAAATTTGGAAGAAGAAAAAAAGAAAATAAAAAATTGTGAAAGTCGTGAGTCATTGTAAGCCTCAATGAGACATAGACCAACAGGCATGTTTGAGTGATGATTGAGTCAATTTCTATTGTAAGTCTAGTAGGCATAGTTGAGTCATGTTGATTCATACGGTCGTAATTAGGGGGGGGGGGGGGGGGGTTAAAATATGCTCATTACTCCCGCATGAGGAGTTGGCTAAAATTAGAGAGTCATTTAACTAAGTGTTGAGTCAAGTCGAGTTAAGTGATAGACGAACTTAATATGTGGTTTCATGTCAAGTTATTTTAGGCAAGTCCCTAGTCGAAAAGGTTTAAATACCCTTCATTAGGTTCATTGTAATAATCAAGTTTTTTGTGTGATCAATAGAAGAATGGTAACTCGTGTGTTTTGTGTGAGAAATTTATGTTTTTCTTACCTTTCTAACATATCTTTGCATCATTTACAACGCATATCTCCACTTTCAAACAATGAGCTTCCCTTGCGGAAGCTCCTGATTGATGTCAGTGATGGCCCCGTCGAAGAGTGAGAATGGTTCATCGATCTCTTGGCTTACTTCGCTTCCTCTTCACCGCGACTTACAAAGCTGACCAAGACATTACCATGGCCCTTATAGGGTTTCTCTGCTATTCCAACTTGATTTTTCTCACACGACTATCTCCATCACTATGCTAATTGTCGTTTTTTACACCAAATCTAACCATATCTATGTCAATTAGAAATCTTCACACTCAGATCTCCTCTTCTTTTAAGCAAACATGTCTACCATCAAACTTCACACAAAACCAACACACTATATGCACAACAAAATTATTACACCCACTTTGATACCACAATTATATATTAAAAGGAAAGGTAAAATAAATAAAGCATAGACACAAAATAGAAGCAATTATATACGTAAAGAATACCAATAAATACCCTCAAAAACCCCAATTTTGGGCAAAAAAATCAGCATAACCGAATTTTATTAGTCCTTGGCAAAAACCCAAATCTCTTTATGCTTAAGAAATCCCAAATTTATATCACTCTGTGTAAATTAATGCTTGGTATTCTTTTCTTACACTAAATATTTATTTTTATTATTTTATAATTTGATTTATAATTATTTCATCTTTCATAGTCATTGGTTTCTTTTTTATTCTACCCAATACTCGAAAAATATTTTTGTAACATAGATAATATTCCAATTGCATTTTCCATAGCTGGTAGTTTTTTCAATGAAACTTCTTGACCCTAAAACCTTCTTATAACATCGCTCCTACTCAAACCAAGAATGATCCTTTCCTTTGATTTTTATTAGTTGAATAAACCTTTGACTTTGATACTATTAGTTAAGAATACAATTGCAAAAAAATAAAATCAAAATAAATGTGAAAGAAAAACATAGAATGAAACAATACAAAGGAGACACCAATATATGTGGTTCACCGAATTTGGGTGACATACATAAAAAAATAGTCAGTCTCTCCTTTTATTCCATCTAGAAAAATGAATGGATTACAACCTATAGCACATTCGTCACAACCTCCTCTTCTCTGTCTCATAGTCTCCTCTCTCTCAATTACAATGTTATCTCAACAATACATGAATCAAATCCTCATAAAAGAAGAGTTTCCTTTTAAGGAAAAAACCCCAACATAACATCTATTATCAAAGTTTCGAATTAGTGATGAATGTTCTAAATTAAGTATGAAAGTATAATACATCAGATGGAAAATTTTGAAAAATAATTTTCTTTGAGGGAATTGCCCCTAAATCCTCTACTGGTGAACCCAAAGAATTAACACCTAAACCCCGTTAGGAGAAACCCAAAGAATTAACACCTACACCCCTGGGGAACCCAAAGAGTTAATACCACCTCTCGTGGACCTCTTTATGACAATAATATAGGGACAAGCCCCCTACAACCCCCATAAAAAAATTGGTGTCGAAACATGGATAAAAACAAGACTTCTAAATCAAACAAATAATCAACCAACACACTTTCCCTATCATTATTAAATCAAAGTCTTCTAATTACTTTTCATCCATTTTCCCATCAAATCTTATCAAATATTATATTATGTATTAGAATAATAATTAATAAATATTTCAAACCAATTTCATTAAAAAACTATATTAATTTTTTTTTATTATGATATGTTAAGTTCATTTATTCCTATCAAGATTTTAAAGTAGTAATTAATGAAGGTTTTAAACGTTCACCGTATCTCGTAAAGAGATGGTGATTGTGGGTGCAAGAAATCTTCTTATGGTTGAAGTTGTCCAATCTATAAGATGCCACATATGGAAATATCTACTCAAAATATGTGTAAATTTTGTTTTAAATGGTACATTTTGGTTTTCTTTTAAACATGATAACATATTGTGAAGGAGTTCTATTGAATTGTGTGAGTGAAGGAAAATCATGGAATTTATTTTTGGAGGTTTGGATGGTGGTGCAAAATATATGTTAGGGTGATGTTTTTTTTATGTTATACCTATTGAGTATTCATATAGTGAGTAGGGATGCATGAGAGGAGATGTGGTTTCCATTAATTCAGTTAAAGATGACTTTATTTAGGTTGATGTTAATTCTTTATAATTTTTTCAAAAAATTATATGGTTAAGAAGTTGGTAATAATATAAAGTTGATCTTGTCATGATCAATTCAAAAGGTTTTTGTTTCTAAGATATTCGTCAAATGATTGACAAAGTATCCAACTGCAAAGTGTTTGATGGAATTCTTACTAGTCAAGTATTTGAAGAAAAGTCAATTCAATTATAGTCAAGTCTCTCTCTGGGAATATCTTATGTTTATGGGTGCACTCCATATTGTTTTTGTCCTAAAAAATAAATTAAAACTATCATAAGGAAATCCATTAGGTCAATAATGTCTACCCTATGAGGATAAACAATTTGAAGACCAAAATCCTTTGTTTGTATATGGCATAGCTAAAAATTCAACTCTTATCTTGGCACCACAATTGCAAGGAGGAGGGGTAGACCAGGGTGCCTTCATATTCAAAACTTGTGTCTTTTAGGGATTTAGTAAAAAAATAAATTTATCATTCCAAATGGTTCAAAATCTTCTCCTATTTCTAACTCATATATAGTGAAGCATGTTGAGGAGGTGTAAATGGCTAAGGTTACAACACTGAAGGTCGCACATGTTAGTGTCAGCCTTTGTAGCCTTCCTCCAGTGATCAAACATGCTCTTATAAAGTGATTTTAAAGTGTCAAGGTCAAATTTTGTCATTTAAAAGAGTCTTCAAGCAAAATTTGGTCACTAGGCTTTAGGTCTAGGGTTTGTTTTCACTCTTTTCAAAGTTGTCCAAATGGCAGTCCATGTCATCATTCAGAGGGTTGTCATCATCATGTTAGGTTCCAATGGGTCATTTTACACCTTGTTCATGCTTCAGTTGCATCTAGGTAAGTTCATTTCCCTCTCCTAGGGTTTTGAAGGCAATTTCTCTTGAATGGCCAAATCATCAGAAAAACTTGCATCCTGATGTTCATAAACCTTCCCCTATCCTTAATGTACCTTATTAAACACTTCCCATCACTGAGATCCCCCAAATTCTTCATTTTCGCACAAACCCTAGTTTCTCGCCACAACTTGGCAATTTTCTAGGCTAGGCCTGTGTTTTGCCCTTTTGGACCCCTTCCCCTAACTCGATCTCTGCAAAGATCTGACCTCAAATCCCCGCACCCAAAATTTGTTTTCCCATTTCTCCAACAAAAAACTCAAATATATAAACCAAACCTTCCTATCTCTTTACTAGCCTAAAATCAGTATTAAATTTGAGTCATCTCAGCCCCTTTCGAAGACCTTTTGCTGAGGTAGACCCAGAGAGAGCCCTCTCCTGTCCTCATAGGGCTAGCTACGAGGCTGAGCTTGGTTTGATGTGGCCTCGAGTTTTGCCTTCCTCAGCCTGAGGCAGATTTGAGCGCTAACAGCACATATGCATTCCTTATATGAAAAAGATATCTAATTATTTATATATTAAGGTATTGTTCTTCTGCATCAACATTATTCCACTATGTCCACATGACTTGGAAACATTTCTCTTTGCATTCCAAAAGATTTTATAATGTTTAATTCTATGATCATGCTAATTATTAGCAAGTGTTTGAGGAGGGTTCTTGGTTTTGGGGAAGTGAGAATTTTTATAACTACTTGGTTCTCATACATGAATCCCAAAACATTAATTACTTAAATGTTAGTTTGTTTTTGTCATCTTAATTTACTATGGCATTTTCTATATTATTAGTGTTTAAGAATAGTGGGGATATTTTAAGCACTTGCATCAAGGCATGTCTTAAGCAAGTTGTAGTTATTTTATGTCCATATGAATGATGATGATGATGATGATAGTGGTTAACGTCCACTAAGACCAAATTGGTCTATCACACCTATAATTTTCTTAGTTTTTAATTGTTTGGCTCCTCGTCTTTCTTGGTGAGATTGATGCTGTAGCTTTCTTTTTTTTTCTCTATGGTCTTCCAACTTCCTTTATCTTGCATCTCCTTCATCTCTTTTGGTTCTTGGGACATTGGTGTCTTAGCTTCGTGATCTATTGTGTTCGTCCTTTTGAAGATAGTCAGAGAAGAAGTTTGGTCTAGGAGATCTGCTTTGCTGTTAAATGAAGATTTATTTTGTGCGATATTCGAATCCTCATAACTGTTGATGCTTGAGGGGGTGAGGCTTTCTCCATGCTTGCCTTGAGAGTTGTTTCTTTCTTGCCCGATTTCTTGTGATTCAGAGTTTTCTCTAGAGTATTCTTCTTTGATGACAGTGTAGTGTTATTTTTGTGCTCCTTCCCACCATGTATATCTGTGGTGGTTTTTTCTAGCAGAATTTTTCTGGGAGGCTTTTGGGCAATTTTTGGCTAGATGGCCTGTCTCAAAGTAGGATCAGCATCTGAAGAGGACACTTTCATAATCGAGTTTCTGGTTCCACACATAGTCTTTATTTGTTAGGTTTATTTTAGCTAGGAATCCGGCACTGAAGTCCATTTCCACACAGATGCGTGCATAGGTGGTTCTGGCATATTCCTCTGTTTCTGGGCACCTGCAGTACAATTTCCCAATTGCATTTCCGATGGCTTTTAGCAAGGAGAGATTCTAGAGATGCAAGGGTAGGCTTGGCAATCTCACCCAAACTGGTGCTAAGGTTATGAATTCTGTTGAGGGGTCAAATGATGGGTTCCATGGCTTCATGAATATGCCTGAGTTTTCCCAAAACCAAGGGTTGGAATCTAGAATACATTGCCTGCTTTCTAGATTTTCAAAATCTACTATAAAGAAACCCCTAGCACAGGGGTAGATATTAATTTCATTAGAAATGACAGGCTTCCATATCTCCGAGATCCAATTGTGGAGAGCTGTCAGCCGCGGCCAAAAACCATTGAACCAACATATTAGGGAACTTTCAGAAAACTTCAAATCCTCATCGACTTAGGCCTGGACCACCTGGACAGTGGGAGCTAGGGCTTCACTGACGATATGGGTAGGAGCTTGCCCTCCAGAAGCAAACAGAACTGAGCCAGTAGCTATTTTCGCGAAGCTGGGAGCCATATTTGCCCATAGAACCCAGTCGTAGAGAAATAAGGCAGAAGATTAGATCCAAATCTAGCCGCAGAAAATTAGATCTAGAACCTAGCCGCAGAGAATAAGGCAGAAGATTAGATCTAGATCTAGATCTAGCCGCAGAAGATTAGATCTAGAACCCAGCCAAAATTTAAAGTAACTTCAAACCTTACTAACTTTATTAACCCATTAACCTTATGCATGGATGGCGTATCATTGACCTTACGCTCACTTTTCCAGGCTCACGACAACGTACAAATTACCCTCCAAAAAACTTGCGGCTGTGGTTGCGGCAAGAAATATGGCAACAAACGATTGTTTATGACCTTAGGACTTTGGCCCTCTGTTTTAAAAGAAAATTTGAGAGCTACAGCACTACAGATCGAATTTTAGACCACCACTCCAGTGGTGGCTTATGACGGTGGCTACGCCACCTTCTTCTCAATATCAAGGGCGGCTCTGCTGGCTTGTGCCCAAATACATACACACCGACGGTTTCAGACACACTTGTACAGAAACAAATTTTAGTTTTTTGCAAAGACTGCAGTTGCAAACCCAGGAGATAAACCCCCACGCACAAGAGATCTAGCCGCAGAAGGAGATCTAGATCTAGTTGCAGATCTAGCCGCACAGGAGTTGTAGAAGGAGATCTAGATCTAGTCGCGGATCTAGCCGCACAGGAGATATGATCAATTTACCTCCGGTATTTGCACTCCATTACCTTAGCGTATATGTGTTGAGATATACCTTCGTAAAGGTCTTCCAAATAAGATGACATTTAGATAGAAAAATTTAAATATACACAAGTTTTGGATTGTGAGAACACTACATTTAGGTGTACAATATGTAATATTCCAGGACATTCACAAGCTTTTTGTCGTTGTGCTTAAATTCATCCTCCCTTCCCAAGGAAAAGGAGACTAAATCAAAGCCACATAGATGGAAATATTTTAAGGAATTTAGATTGGATACAAAAAAGGAAAAAATAGACTAAATCAAAGCCATATAGATGGAAATTTTTCAAGGAGTCGAGTTTGGATACAAAAACTTATTAGCATGATATAGATAAGAAATTTGATATAGGCATTGGTCATAATGAGGTAAACTAACATAGCCAAATGACTCAGTAAGATAAATAGGCCTTATATTGCTAAAGTTAAATTGTATCCTCTTACAATTATGTGAATTTTCTTTCATCCTAATTTTTTAAAGCAATGGTTCCTTCCCACTTTAATCTTACTTTTATAATCATACTTTCTTTAATCTTAATTTTCTTATGGTACTTTCTTTATTCCTACTTTTTTTTACAATAGTTATTGCTAAAATAATTGAAATAAAAAAATGAAAGAAAAATTGACTAATTACCAAGATTAGGATTAGAGTTTAATATGATCCCTTTACAATTAAAAATGTATCTCTTTCTTAAATCTTAGTGGTCTATCTAAATTTTTTAATTTAGAAATCAAAATTTGTGAAAACTTTATTCCAAAATATTTAGAAAAGACATATCTATAAACATAATTAGAAATTAAACATGTCATTTGAAAAATAAAAGAAGTTAGAGTATAAAAAACAGATACATAAATTTCTTCCTTATAGGAAAGAAAATGTCATGGTTTAAAGCTCATTATAGAATGAAAAACATTTTTGAGCTTAGAAGCTCATTCTACAACCAAGTTTGTTGTGTAAAGATGTTCTTCGATCAATAAAATTAAAATTTTATTCATAATGCAAAAATAAAATAAAAAATATAACAAACCCTTTTCATTGCATTATTAGGTGATCTATAGTGGGAATTTCTACAGGATTAAAGAAACCATTTCCATTATCATCAAAACGTAAAAAATAACATGAGAGTAACAATCACAATATCTTAGCTCGAAATTGCCTCTTGGCTACAATAAAAAGTCGAATCCCAATGAGGCCCTAAGCCTTCTTATTTATACAACTGGAGCTACCAACAAATTCTTTAAAATTAAGGAGGCTTGGCTCCCAAAATCGAGATTGACTTGTCTTCAACTACCACTGGCTTGGGTTCCAATGAACTCGGTGGGCTTGGCTACTTGTAACTTAGAGCTGATGAGATCTGGTGGAGGAATATTCGAGTGGTTGAGGAGATAAGGAGGGAGACCCAATCTCCTAAAATCCCTCTTTCTTGTCTACTTCGAGTTCCTACACTTAAATTAGTCCAAAACTGCTCCAAATCTTGCAATTAATGCACATTAGGCCACAAGACATAACATATCACCTTTACCCTTCTCACTAAGAAAAATATAATAAAATATGTAAAGAAATGTGAGAAAAGTTGATTTTAATAAGATGGAGAGTGGCATTAAGGCCCATATAATTTACCTATTTATGAGCCTCATCAAGTTGCACCACCGTAAGTTGCACCACGCAATGGAAAATTTCCTTTGGGGTGAGTTTGGAGACTAGAGGAAATTACATCTGCTGACTTTTGGGGACATATCTAGGCACGTGTTGGTGGGGCATTTTAGATCTTCAGATTTTCAATAGGGCACAACTGATCAAAAACCTTTGGAGGATTGTAAATTCAAATGGTATTTGGAATGATATTATTAAGAGTAAATTCCTGAAGAACTCACCATGTTTTCCTCAATCAAAGTTGGTGCTCTAGTGGATAGGACGACCTCACTATGTTGGAGAATCCTGATTAAAGTTGCCTCATGGACGGTGAGCAACTTGAGGTGGACTGTGGACAGGGGGGAGCTCGTGGAGGTCAAACTAGATGCCATCATGGGTATGCCTAGATATCCCCATCTCTCCATGCCCTTGATTAACTCTCTACACCGCAAGGATATTCTGTATATAAAGGATGCCATGTTGGACGAGTCTCTGGTCGGCCTGTGAACACAATGGGACGAGGTAGAAACCATTGGGTTAGTAGGGGACCTTGCTATAGAGTAGGATGGGTATATTTGCAGCATAAAGGCAATAGGTATCTGCTGTAATATGAGGGAGGACCAGCTGACTTGGAATGGTCCAATGGTCAGGGGCCAACCCATTGTTAAGGACATATTTTCCTACTTAACACAAGGTTTGATAGGTATCCCTCATGCACATTGGTATCAGGCAGTGTGGAAGTGGGATATTTTGCTGAAATTAGTATGTTTTGGGTGGCTAGTGGTTCATGATAAGATACTTACTTAGATAAACTCACTGAAGAGAGGATATGTGGGGTCAGGGAGATGCGCCTTATGCAAGGTAACAATGGAGGATACATGTCATAGTGTCCATTTGCACAAGCGGTTTTAGAGGATGTCCTTAACTACTTGAGGATTATCTATGGGTGGGAGGACGCACCGGTGGAAAGATGCATGCAGTCATGGTTCAGGGAGCAGAAGGCACACAAGGCCCTCCCACTTTACATATTCTGGGGCATATGGAGTGCAAGAAACACACTGATTTTTTAGCAAAGAGATCCTGGCGTGCGAGAGACTTGTATCAAGGTATCCTCATATTTCCTTGAGAAAGGTCTTGTATCAGTGGCACATAATACCAGGCACATTACACTAAGGGCGGTGTGGGATAATGTTTTGGTGGGTTTTTTAGATGGGGCTGCATCTGCAGGGTTATGTGGTTGTGGGATGGTGATCTATCAGGGCCCAGATGAATTTTGTTGCTTCAAATGGTGTAGTGGATAAGGCACAAATACTAGGGCGGAGCTACTGGTCCTATGGGGCATTCTCATGTGTGCTACTTGGATGGGGATTGAAGACATTGATTTATTTGATGACTCCAAGGTCATTATAGACTGGGTGAATAAATGGGAAACTCTTAATTCCTCTGAACTACTCCATTGGATGAACATAACAAAATCTTTACTGCTCACTTTCTAAAGGATTTTAATTTTGCACATTTGTATGGAACAAAACATGGTGGCAGATAAATTATCGAAGGAAGGGTGATGCACGTCTATGGATCACATACACTACCAGGGGTTTTCTTTTGGGACACTTATTTGGGAGGGATGCATCGATATATAAGGTGAACCATTTATTTTATGCTTATTTTCCTTGTCCTGGATATGTAGGTATGCCTTTGACAATTTTTTTCTACTGGAAAAAAAGGTATGACTTTGACGAACCTATAATTTTTGGTCTGGTGTATTGGAGATACAGTTGCTCGAGTGAGCATGCAATGTAGATTTATGATTCTGATAGAGGACTGGTGGAAATGAGGGGCTATGTACATTTCTTTATTGTTGTGAATATTCTCTTTTTTTGTTGTCTTTAGGCCCTGATCAGAATATGATGATGTTGTTTTCAGGTTTACTATGTGCCTTTTATTGGTATGTTATTGTTTATCATAAGACAATGTTATGGTATTATTGAACTGATGAGACTAGGAGTCATGGTTATATTGAAAGACACTTCCGATATGTGTTGGAAATACTAAGAGGGGGGGTGAATCAATATTTCTTTTCCCGACTATTGTTTTACCAGTTAAACAATTTATATTCAAAACACAAGATGAACAACAATAATAAATGATTTTATTAATATAATCTTTGCAGTAAAATATATACAATATATAAGTGGTCGCAATCAGTTGCCAAGCTCCAACTCAGACTTTGGTGAGGCTCCAACCTCTAGAGCACCAACTCTATTTCACCAAGACACCAATCTTGGACTTAGGAGCACCAACTCCCAAGGACTTCAATCCTTCCATTTCCTGAGACACCAGTCCCAAGGACACTTTGTTTGGTCAATTTAGTGAGGTCTAAATTGCTACTTTAAAATGTCAACCCGGGGTTCGTAAACTGACGAAGTGAAGTGTACTATATGTACTAGATAACCATTTCCTTAGTCTTTTGTCGTTTTTAGTTTTTTAAGTTTGTTTTTGGATTTATCTTTCCCTAATGTGAGATGATGAAAAGGTGATAAAGCAAGTGAAATATGGATGATTATGGTGATCTCTAAGTGGTTTTTCAAAACTTAAAAGAAAGAAAGCTTTAAAATAATTGCAATGAAATCAATTCTTGAAAAGAAATAAAGACATCAAACAATGAACTAATGACATCGGCCCAGTATCTTTGTTGCTGAATGAAAATGAAAGTGAAATCTACACTAAATTCAATTAAAAGTAAGAACAACTAATCCACACTATTTCAACTCTTCAACTCAATCTTCCTTGTGAAAAGATATCATGAAATGTTAAGCAATGTGAAATCTAAAAGAAGTTAAACTGCATAAAAGAAACTAATCACACTACTTTAACTCTCTTGACCTTTTGTTTTTCAGCTTAATTTACCCTGTGAGAAACAATCATGAACAAGTCAAGCAATGTGAGATCTAAAGCAAACTAAATCAAGCTATAATGAGTGATATTTTGGTTCCTAATAAAGTTATTTGATTATAGAAAGAAACCGTTAACAGATGAATAGCATGATATCTAAGAGCAGAAAATAAATGTACAACTTAAGGAAATGACAGAACTGGAAATCAAACTTCAGAAAACAAGAGTCAGCGACAAATACAAGATGATCTCGTATGCCAATAGTTATAAAAAGAAAAGGTGAAAAATTTCCCCGGGTTGCCTAAGAAAACCTGCAGAAAACACTGATCAGTTGTAACCATAAAAGAGCAACAATGAAAATGTAAATCAACAGAAATCAAAAAGCTTTGTTATGTACAGCTAATATACATGATGAAATAAAACGCAGCATTTAAATGACAACTGTACAGCTAATATACATGAACAGAAAAAAAAGTAATGCAAGAGTTAAAGGACAACTGTACAAGACTTTATTGAGCAAGGGCCCTCTGCCACTTCAGCTGATTCAACGAACAACTACAAGCTTAAGCTTAAACCAGTCTTCTCATATATTAAACAACAATGTAAAAGTGCAGTGGGGAAATACCACAACTTCGAATTACATTACAAGCGATTAAATTTTACAGCGTTCATGGACGCGTTATTTATAAGGAAATAAAGCTAAACAAATTAACTAAATCTACGCTATTAACCACGCTGCCAGAGACACGTAAATCCTCTTCAGCCCGGATCTAGGTAACTGTCATCGTGTTTATTAAATCTGAGAGGTATGGCTGTTGGATTCACGCTACCAGGATGTCTTCGTGGCTAAGGACTGTGCCACGTAGCTTCACGTGCTCAAAAACAGAGCTACGCAGAGCCGTGCCACCGCTGAACACTTCCGTTGACTATCCTTTGCCCCCTGTTTGACCGCAGGCTTTTATGGGCGTGCTGGATGATCTAGAGGGACACGTTCCATGTCCTTGACTCCTGTAACTTGCCCATGTGGCTCGTTTCTTCAGAGGACACCTGTAGCATGGTGTTTGACAAAACGGCTGCGGAATCCTGTGCTGGCTGCAGAAACCTGGGTCGACTGCGGAAACCTGTGTCGGCTACGGAAACTGAGAAGCTTCCGCAGCTGTCTGAAAAAATTCTAAACCAAACAACAATCATCAGCGTAGTTAGAAAACCATGTCAAAAGCTCTTTTTTAAACTAAAATACAATGATTTAATCAACTAGGTGGATGAAATGAGTGGAAAAAGAAGGCTGAGAGGGTGTATAGGAAGGTGCAGGTTCGAGGCTCAACATACCCCCACTGTGAAGGTGTTGCATGTCTTCATGCAACCAAAACTTAGTTATTTTCCCTTAATCCATATGCTCTGAGGCTTCTGCAAGAACATCTAGTCCTCTTCTTTTCCTCTTTGATGCTAAAATGGTCCTTGGTTTCCTGACTAGACATTTGAACTTAAGATTAATCAATGCCTTGCTCAAATTTGTACACTTTTTCTTCAGCTTCCTGTTCTTCTTTTGCCACAGTCCTAAATGGAGCATAGTGTTATCATGGACAATCTTGTCTACCTTACTCTGCTCTTTGAGTACTTCGTTTTCCTGTTTTATGTGCCTATTTAGGACTTCCAATTCAAACACTTCCTGTTTTAAAGACTGTACTTGTGCATCAAGTGGCAAGGTGGTGCTTGGTCCTGCAGCTGATTGTTCCAAGGACTCTAGGTAGTTATATACCTCTTGCTGATTAGGATCTACTTCAGGTGTCTTTCTTGGGCTAGGCTCAAAATCAAAATCTGGTGGAGGAGGAAGACAGTCCTCTCTTTCTGGCCGAAAAGGGCTTTCATCACGTGGAGGACTTGACTCAATGTCTGGCTGAGCTGGATTTTTTTCAGGTGTTTCTTCACCTAAATCAATAAAGTGTGATTGTTTTTCTTGGGTTACACTCTTCTTTCCTTTTAACCTACTGCTCCTCCTCACGTGTGGACTAGTGCTCTTTTCTTGTGCACTCTGTTTTCCTTTTTGTTTCTTTATTATGACATCAGCTTGAAGATGTGCTAATATTTCTGCCAAAGTTTGAGAATCTTCCTCTATAGATGGTTCAGGGGATGGATAGGTTTCTTGAATGGTTATTTTGCCCTTGTCCTTCTTCTGTTTCTTTTTTTTAGCTCCCTCTTCTCCTTCTTTCTGAATAGTTTCCTGAATGTCTATTGTAGGAGAGTCTTGGGCTGTAATATTCTTTTCTTTCCTCCTACTTCTCTTTGGAATTTTTGGGGAACTGCTTCCAGAGGCTTCAGTCAGTTCTTGGAAGTGGTTTCTTGTCAAAAACTTTTCCCAAGTATCCTTAGTGTTTTTCAACTGATCTTCAATAAGGATTTTTATGAACCCGTGATGGTAAAGATGGGGTTCAATATTGCCTACGTGTTTTTGAATAGTAAAGCTCATTTTCTTCAAGCTTGATAATAGAAAATAAGGAAAATTAAGGGTATATCCTTCCATAAAATTCATCATTAGCCTGGCATGATACATGTACATGGAACCAAAATGACCCTCGCATGTGATAAATTTTTGGATAAGTAATAACAGAGGGGACCATTCTTCTTTTATTGTATGCACAGGTATTCCTTTTGTAAATACAGAGGTATCCATACCTGGGTTTTGTAGCATTGTTCTCCATATTTGATCTTCCACACTTCTGTTTTTGAACCACCTTTCACCTTCTTGTGGAAGACTTGTTGTAGCTGCTATTGTGGCCTCGGTCATTGTAAATTTCAAGTCTCCAACCTCCACTGTTTGTCCATTAAAGGACCTTGCAAAATCTTTAGTCACTTCTTTGTTATAGCCCCTGAACTTTTGAATGAACCTCAGCCACCTTGCTTTCTTCAACGACTCCTTCGTTTGAGGATAACCCTCCAGGTATTTTGGTCCTTCCGGTTCAGCTCTTAGTAGTTTTCCCATTCTCAGCTTTAAATTTCGACTGAAAATTCTACTGCGTATGAAGGTTCAGGAAAAAATGGGCTGATTACGAGATTCTTAGGGTAACTGGAGTGGTCGTAATCGAAGTTCAGGATGTATGTGGTGACTGTAGCCAGGGTTTGGAGCAAGCTGTAGTGGATGCAGCGTAAATGGAGAACAGGGAATGGTATGAGTACCGAGGGAGTAAAGGGTAAGCAACAGTAACGAGTTCAACATCGAATGCATGCAGGAGTGAAGTGATAAATGGGCAGAATAACGGCTGAGTCCTTTTGGATCGGATGACTTGCGCACACATCTCAGCAGACGGCTGCGAGAATTATGGTGAAGGAGAGCCGTAGTACAGTCGGTCACGTCTCAAAAGTACGGCCAATAAATGGGAGAGCAGTCCATCTCGAGTTTAAATTTAGAATGATCGTGGGACCGTTGTGGAATGACATCGTGGAAGAGGAGTGGTATGGGGCTTGCCGTATCAAATCATTGCATTCAATGGAACTTGCTATGGTTTAATAACTATGCATAATAATGACATTGAATTGTTATTTGGTAGAGATTTTTGATCATACCTTTGGAAGTTTATCATTTCTTGATTAAGGCTTCTGACCCATTGTTGTTCTTTGATCTTGAAGATGCCCCATGCCTTTGCTGCACTTGGTGATAATGACACTAACCTTTGACTGTGATTTTTTTTGAAAACAGAGTGATGCCAGCTGTAAAGACAGAGTGATGCTGGCTGCGGAAATCGTTTCTGGCTGCGGAAACTGGTTCTGGCTATGGAAACGGTTTCCAGCTGCAGAAACTAAGACAACACCCCTTTAACTGCACAAAGATAGTTAGAGAAGAACTAACTAAATGAAATAGTCCTGAGAGGGACTTTTATTGATGGAATGAAATGAAATGAGTGGAATGATATGGAAATGAAGTGGAGTGAAGATGGAGATGAAAATGAGATGGATGAACTGAAATGGCAAATGAGGTGGAGTGAAGATGGAAAGAAAGAGAGACTTTTTTTTTTGGAAAATATAGAGTGTCAGGTGCCCCTGATTTTCACTCTACATTTTCTGTATAAGACTGCCAATCTATGATTGGTTTTTAGGCTTATACAAAAGTTTTTTTTTTTTTTTTTTCAAACTAAAAGAAACAAAGACTAGGCTGATGGAGGAGAAGGATTCCTCTCCACCAGCCTCATTGCAGAATTTTCTTGAAATATTTTGACAAATTCCTCTTTTGAGAGTGGCTTATGATAAATTTTCAATCGGTGGCCATTCACAATGAGAGGAGTTTGAAACTCAACAATGGTCTTGACTCGAACTGCTCCATTGCTAAAGACTTCGTCAATCTCATATGGTCCAAGCCAATGAGTCTGAAGTTTTCCTTTGAAGTCTTTAAACTTGGAATCAAACAGTAACACCCAATCTCCCTTTTGAAACTTTTTCTCTTTGATATATCTGTCATGCCACTTAGTTCTTTGGTGCTGAACTAGATCAGTCCTTAAAATTGCATCTTGTCTTATTTCATCTAGCTCATTCAGCTGCTCCATTCTGTGCTTTTGGGATTCTGATAGATTCATCCCCAACTGAACTGCCATCTTGAAAGTTTTGACTTGGAACTCAATGGGGAGCAGGACTTCTTTCCCATAAACAAGTTCATAGGGAGAATGTCCTGTTGTATTCCTCCATGTAGTTCTATAGGCCCATAAGGCTTCAGGAATCCTTTCTGCCCAATCTCTTCTATGTAGATGAACAGTTTTGGTGATGATGTTCTCAAGGACTTTGTTTGTAGACTCCACTTGGCCATTTGCTTGCGGATGGTACGGAGTAGAATTTCTATGCTTGATTTTGTATTCTTCCATCAGCTTCTCCATCAAATTAGATTTGAATTGACTTCCCTGATCCGTTACAATTTCTCTTGGGACACCAAAACGAGTAAAAATATCCTCAAAAAGAAATTGAACGATTGAATTTTCAGTGGCAGAAGGCAATGCCTTGGCTTCTATCCATTTAGTAACATAATCAGTGCAAACCAATATATACTTCTTTTGTTTAGATGGGGGATTAATAGGTCCATTGAAATCTAAAGCCCATTTTTCAAAGGGTTCGATGAGTACCTGTGGCTGTAATGGCATTTCATTTGAAAGAGTTGGTCTCCCAACTCTTTGGCAGCTGTCACACCTCCTGACATATTGTTTTGCATCTTTGAAGAGAGAAGGCCAATAATATCCTAAAGAAAGGATTTTATAAGTTGTCATCTTGTCAGCGAAGTGTCCACCGCATGGCTCATCATGAAATGCCTTGAGGATGTCAGGCATTTCATCTTCCCGAACACATCTTCTGATCACACAGTCTAGCCCTGTTTTGAACAATTCATTAGAAATCCATGAATAACTCGAACTCTCCTGAATAATTCTTCTCCTTTCATTAGGAAATAAATGTGGAGGTAGTTTCCCTGTAACCAAATAATTAGCAATATCTGCATACCAAGGAGTTTTAGTAGTTACTGCAAACAAATATTCGTCTGGAAACTTATCCTCTACAGGAGAATCTTCGTTAGTATTTTGGATTCTAGACAAGAAATCAGCTACTGTATTTTGTTTCCCTGGTCTATCTAACACAGTAATATTGAATTCTTGTAAAAGTAAGAGCCATCTGGTAACTCTTCCATTAGTAACAGGTTTGTTCATTAGATATCTAATTGCAGAATGATCAGTATGGACAAAAGTTTCATAGCCAGTTATATAATGTCTAAATTTATTGATTGCATGAACAACAGCTAAGAACTCTTTTTCAGTCACAGTATAATTTAACTCAGTGGGAGTCAAATTTTTACTGGTGTAGTAAATGGCATAAGGAACTAAATCCTTTTGACCCAACACAGCTCCTAGAGCTGTATCTGAAGCATCTGTAGAAATATGGAAAGGAAGTTTCCAATTTGGTCCTCTCAAAATGGGTGCTTCAGCTATTCTTGTTTTCAAAGTTTCAAATGCAGATTGACAATCAGGATCCCAATTGAATTCACAGTCTTTTGTAAGTAATTTGAAGAGCGGAGATGCTATCTTGGTGAAGTTTTCAATAAATCTTCTATAATATCCAGTAAATCCAAGAAAACTTCTAACATCTCTTTGACAATTTGGAATAGGTAACTTGGAGATGACTTCAACTTTTGATCTATCAACTTTAATCCCATCTCCCGAAATATGATGTCCTAAAACAATCCCTTCAGTAAACATCATAAAACATTTTTCATGACTTAATGAAAAATTTGTTCCTTTACATCTTATAAGGAATTTTTCCAAATTTTCTAATGCCTCTTCAAATGAATTACCATAAACTGTAAAATCATCCATATAGACCTCTACACAATCATGGATTAGATCAGAAAAAATTCCTAGTACTGCCCTTTGAAATGTGGTAGGTGCATTACATAATCCAAAAGGAAGTACTCGGTAGGCAAAAGTTCCCCATAGACAGGTAAATGTGGTCTTGTCCTAATCTTCAGGTGCTACCTGAATCTGATTATAGCCACTAAAACCATCCAAAAATGAAAAATACTTTTTGCCTGCTAAAGTATCTAATACCTGATCAATAAAGGGTAAAGGAAAGTGATCCTTCAAAGTTTCTTTGTTCAATTCCCTGTAATCAATGCAAACACTCCATTTACCATTCTTTTTAGGTACTATAACCAAGGGAGAAACCCATCGGCTATCTGAAATTAGATAAATGAAGTTTACATTAAGTAACTTTTGGAGCTCTTCTTTCACTATCTCCCTAAGGTTTGGATTCATCCTTCTTTGAGGTTGTCTGATTGGCCTATTGTTTTCCTCAATGTAGATGTGATGAATGCAAGTCTTAGGGTCAATACCTTTCATATCGGTATACTCCCATGCAAATGCAGTAGAATGTTTTTGCAAGATTTTGGTTAGCTCTTCCTGTTGTGATTTTTCCAAGTTTTTGTTGATATTCAATGTTTTTCCTGGAAAAATCTCAATGGCAGAACTACCAAACTCTTCCATAGAGGAAAGAGACATTTGTCTAGATGATAGACACTCAATGTTAGAATCCAATTGAAATTGTGTGTGGTCATATTCTGAAGATGGTTCAAAGTTTTCTAATGTGTTCAGAATTTGACTATCTTCACTAATCTCAGAAATGGTAAGGACAGGTTGTATAGTATCTTCATCATCGACCCACTCATCTTCTTCTATTTCTGTTATTGCCTTTGATGGAGGATACAGATTGAACTTCTTTGTTGAATTACCATCTGAAATATACATATCCCCAGGCCTACAACTGATAAAAGCATCAGCTGTCGCTAGCCATGGTCTTCCTAAAATAAGAGGATGTCCTCCTAGATTACTCTTGGGAGTTAAAATCATGAAATCGACTGGATATTCCCAAGAGTCTAAGGAGACTGGAATATCTTCTAATACACCATCTGGTTTGATAATTGACCGATCTGCAAGTTGCAGTAAAGTAGGTGTAAAGAGAAGATTAGGAAGTTTTAGTTGTTCCATAGTCTGTCTACTCATAATGTTGATAGCAGCCCCTAAATCAATCAGAATATTTGGAATTTCAATTCCATTGATATGTGTTTTGAAAATTGGACTACCGGGATCTATATACTTCTGCATGGTAATTTTATCCATCATGATATCTGCAATTTTTCCTACCAGGTGGATTCTTCTTGTGTCTCTTGGTTTCTTTCCTGGTCTTTTAAGGCTCAACTCCTTTATTGTTTTTGCTAGAATAGGAATCTCTTTAATGGCTTGTAACAAGGGAATCTTGATACAGACATTCTTCAATTCATTTAGAAAATTATAGTCAGGCAACCAACTTTGTTTTTCCACTCCTTTGTCAATTTGTAATCTTTCAGGAAAAGGAGGTGTGGATAAAGATGCAGGTTGCTCAACTATGGGAGTTGTGGGGGTTAACTCTTTTTCTTTTTCTTTTTGAGTGTTTGGGTTTTGAAGAGATGCTTCAGAACCCTTATTGGCTTCAAGAGAATCTTCCTCAAAAATGCTTTGCTTTTGAGCATTTATAGAAGGCTTATCTAGGATTCTACCTGATCTGAGTTATACATCATTGAGAGGAACAATCATATAGGCAGGAAATTGTTGACCTTCCATCATGTAAGCATTTTGAGGGTTTTTGTTATTGGGGTTTGGCAATGGCTGAGAAGGAAGTTGATTTGACTTTTGTTGGAATGGAAGCAAGAGTTGAGAATTTGGATTCTGTTGAGAAGGTTGTTGTTGTTGTGGAAATGGCAATGATAGTTGTGGATTTTGATTTGGAAGTTGTGGAGCTTTTTGGTTTTGAAAAGATGGGGGATATTGATAAAATTGAGCAAATATCCCATAAGGATTTTGCATACCTTGTACCCATGATTGAAAAGGATTTTGAGGTTGGGACCAAGGTTGTTGCCAAGGATTCCAATTTGGTGGGGGTTGAAAATTCATAGAGTTGCTAAACCCTTGATTTTGTTGCCCTTGCCAAGGTCTCCTTGCAACAAAATAGAGAGATTCGATTGTATTTGGATCTTCTTGAAAGACATCTTTGAGCCCAGGAATTGAAGGACAATCCTTGGTCTCATGATTCTCTAAAAAATTACACATGTTTCTACAACTTTTGCATCCAAGGGACATTCCCTTAGAGCATGTTTCTTCCTACACTTTGGGCAAAAGATGGCCAAAGCCTCAGCTTCTGCTTTCTGCTTATTGTGAATCTTAAGGGTGTCTAGTTGCTCACTAAGAGTCCCTAAGATGTCAGTTTTGAATTCATCAAGCATGTTGCCAATCTCAGCCCTACTTACTGATCCAGTTGCAGATTTGTTTGCTCTGATGAGAGAAGGATCTCTAGGCCCTTTTTGAGTTTTAGATTTCCCCCTTGAGAGATGGACACATAACTCTACTATATCATGAAGTGGAAGTTGAGATATATCTCCCTTTCCCATCATGTTCAAAATATCTATCCATTCATCTCTAATGGCTTTTAATAGAAGGGCTTTCAAGGTCTCCTCATCTAAGTTACTCATTTTTTCTCTTTTCAGGTTGTATTGAAATCTTTCAAGTAAATCCTCCATGTTTTCATCTTCTCTTTGCACCATTTTGAATACCTCATCCTTGTGATTGGTGGGCATACAATAGTCCAGGTACCTATCCAAAAATGTTTGTTTCATATCATTCCAAGTCCTAATGGATTGAGTGAGTAATCCCATGAACCATTTCAAGGCTGCTCCTTTCAATGTTGAAGGAAACAGTTTGAGTTTTTGAGAGTCTTCCAGATAATCATAAGTTCGACACACGACCTCAAACTCAAATAGAAATGTTTCAGGGTCCTCATTCCTTAACCCATGGAAGTTTGGGAGGACAGATGGTGAGATGTTTTTCATTGTGGCTCGGGAGTCCTCATCGACTATAGGAAATCTGAATGAGTTATCCCCATCCCTATTTCCCCCAATGTTACCTCTACCTCCTCCATTGTTTCCTCCTCCTCCTCTACCTCTACCTCTACCAAATCCAGTTGCTCCTTCCTCTGTCATGGTAGTTTCCCTGGAGACTTCAGAGTCTTCTGGTTCTTCTACTAAGGGTGAATGAGAAGGAATTTCTCCCTCTTCTTCTTCAGATGATTCTACTTCTTCAATTACAATTTGTCTCTCTGTAGAAGGAAGGAAAGGATCTCTTTCTAGTTCAGATTCGATGTAAGGTGTGGGAGAGTCGACTCCCGCCTCTTGAATTTCAGGAATCCTAGGGCTAGGAGTGTAATTTGGAGATGATGGAGGTGTCTCTTGTCTATTCCTTGAAGTAGATGGAGTTGTAAAAATCGAACTCTTGGCTCTAGCTAAAAACCTTCCCCTAGAATCTCTTGCTCTATGCATGTCATTTTTTTTTTATTTTTCTTCAAGTCGGGCTAATAATTCTCTTTCTGATCTTCCAGGTCATTCTAGGTGCAAGAAGAGAGCATACTCAAGAAACTATTAAACCAATAACTTTCTCTTTTCTGATCCTCTAGATCACACTAAGTGCAAGAGGAGAGCATACTTTGAGAGGTTATCAATTTTCCTTCCTTGAAATTTTCTTGTTTTTTTTAGAAATTGGCTACCTAATTTCACTTCCTCGGCAATTTAGTGAGGTCTAAATTGCTACTTTAAAATTTCAACCCAGGGTTCGTAAACTGACGAAGTGAAGTGTACTAGATGTACTAGATAACCATTTCCTTAGTCTTTTGTCGTTTTTAGTTTTTTAAGTTTGTTTTTGGATTTATCTTTCCCTAATGTGAGATGATGAAAAGGTGATAAAGCAAGTGAAATATGGATGATTATGGTGATCTCTAAGTGGTTTTTCAAAACTTAAAAGAAAGAAAGCTTTAAAATAACTGCAATGAAATCAATTCTTGAAAAGAAATAAAGACATAAAACAATGAACTAATGACATCGGCCCAGTATCTTTGTTGCTGAATGAAAATGAAAGTGAAATCTACACTAAATTCAATTAAAAGTAAGAACAACTAATCCACACTATTTCAACTCTTCAACTCAATCTTCCTTGTGAAAAGATATCATCAAATGTTAAGCAATGTGAAATCTAAAAGAAGTTAAACTGCATAAAAGAAACTAATCACACTACTTTAACTCTCTTGACCTTTTGCCTTTCAGCTTAATTTACCCTATGAGAAACAATCATGAACAAGTCAAGCAATGTGAGATCTAAAGCAAACTAAATCAAGCTATAAGGAGTGATATTCTGGTTCCTAATAAAGTTATTTGATTATAGAAAGAAACCGTTAACAGATGAATAGCATGATATCTAAGAGCAGAAAATAAATGTACAACTTAAGGAAATGATAGAACTAGAAATCAAACTTCAGAAAACAAGAGTCAGCGAAAAAGACAAGATGATCTCGTATGCCAATTGTTATAAAAAGAAAAGGTGAAAAATTGCCCCGGGCTGCCTAAGAAAACCTGCAGAAAACACTGATCAGTTGTAACCATAAAAGAGCAGCAATGAAAATGTAAATCAACAGAAATCAAAAAGCTTTGTTATGTACAGCTAATATACATGATGAAATAAAACGCAACATTTAAATGAAAACTGTACAGCTAATATACATGAATAGAAAAAAAAGTAATGCAAGAGTTAAAGGACAACTGTACAAGACTTTAGTGAGCAGGGGCCCTCTGCCACTTCAGCCAATTCAACGAACAACTACAAGCTTAAGTTTAAACTAGTCTTCTCATATATTAAACAGCAATGTAAAAGTGCAGTGGGGAAATACCACAACTTCGAATTACATTACAAGCGATTAACTTTTACAGCGTTCATGGACGCGCTATTTATAAGGAAAGAAAGCTAAACAAATTAACTAAATCTACGCTATTAACCATGCTGCCAGAGACACGTAAATCCTCTTCAGCCCGGATCTAGGTAACTGTCATCATGTTTATTAAATCTGAGAGGTATGGCTGTTGGATTCACGCTACCAGGATGTCTTCGTGGCTAAGGACTGTGCCACGTAGCTTCACGTGCTCAAAAACAGAGCTACGCAGAGCCGTGCCACCGCTGAACACTTCCGTTGACTATCCTTTGCCCCCTGTTTGACCGCGGGTTTTTATGGGCATGCTGGATGATCTGGAGGGACACGTTCCATGTCCTTGACTCCTGTAACTTGCCCATGTGGCTCGTTTCTTCAGAGGACACCTGTAGCATGGTGTTTGACAAAACGGCTGCGGAATCCTGTGCTGGCTGCAGAAACCTGGGTCGGCTGCGGAAACCTGTGTCGGCTGCGGAAACTGAGAAGCTTCCGCAGCTGTCTGAACAAAATTCTAAACCAAACAACAATCATCAGCGTAGTTAGAAAACCATGTCAAAAGCTCGTTTTTAAACTAAAATACAATGATTTAATCAACTAGGTGGATGAAATGAGTTGAAAAAGAAGGCTGAGAGGGTGTATAGGAAGGTGCAGGTTCGAGGCTCAACACACCTATCCTTCCTACTTCTGAGGCATCAACCCCAAGGACTCCAATCCTTTTTACTTCTGAGGCATCAATCCCAAGGACTCCAATCCTTCTTGCTTCTGAGCCACCAGTCCCAAGGACTCCAATCCTACTTACTTTTGTGGCACCAGCCTCAAGTGTTCTGACCCAATCTTGTCAGGGTTCATTTGATAGTGATGTTCTACTCTCAAAAGTCTTCTCTACTGAGTTTTGTCTAATTATTGCTTCACTGCAGTCTCCAAGCTACAACATCAATGACAATCAGTCTTCTTATGAAGTAGTCTTCCCAATTCTTCATATTGCCCACATAGAGTGTCCAGTACCCTTCATGACTTCTGATAATGTCTTCACACAGCTTTAGTCAGTCTACTGTTAGCTACACTAAGCTCTGCATAAAGAACAACTTTCTATTCAAGCTTATGTTCTCTGCTGGCTACTTCTCCCCTTCAACTGTCTGTTGTCTTGTTGGCCCTTCGGCCCTCTTTCTATTCTGCTAGATCCTCTCTGTTATATACCTAGGGGGGATAATATGGGGTACCAAGGGAGGTACCCAAGGTAATAATTTAATAATGGGATGGGCCATAGTAATAAATAAGGTGGTTAACCCATGTCATGTAAGGGACCACAAGTAGTTAATAATAATGTAATGGGCCCATGGTATTAGTTGATGGTATGAGGAAACCATGGTAATGATGCATGGTATTGTATGTATGAGGCCTATATAGAGGCTAGAGACTCCATATGGAGAGATATGAAGAGAAGTATTGTTGTATGAACAGGCATATGGCTTGTGGAGTGTTCTCCTTCCTTAAGGAGTGAATGTATGGTGTTGCCCTACCTTAAGGGTTTTGATCAATAAAGAAGCTTTTCTATATATTTATCTCTTATTGTTTCTGGGTTTATTTCCATTATCATATATTTTTGGGTTAGATCTACAACAAGTGGTATCGGAGCTCTTTCTTGGGCAAACCGTGGAGAATTTTTTTTCATTTTTGCAAGGTTTCTCGGGTGGCGAATTTGCAGATAAGATCTGTACGTTTTGGTACTAGATCTGCAGAATCTAATTGCAGATCTGTATTCCTTGTGAAAAAACAGCCGATTTCAAAAAAAAAATCGGTTGAATCGGAGTCCGGATGAAGGAGATATCGCTGATCTAAAAATCAGTGGGGTTGCAGAGAATTTTTAGGGCCAGCGAATTTGCGGCGCAGATCTGGACGTCCTGGTGCCAGATCTGTAAGATCTAATTATAGATGTGGAATCCTTGTGAAAAAACACCTGATTTCAAAAAAAAAATCAGGCGAATCGGAGTCCGGATGAGGAAGATATCACTGATTTAAAATCAGCTCTTTTTTCATAAATTTTGGGTGACGGCGGGAAAGTTGCAGCGCAGATATGGAATTCTAGTGCCTGGATCAAAATTTCTATCACATGGGCAGATGCAGAATGATGGTTCCATTTCTAAAAATAGGTCATAATAAGGATTCTGAGCAATATTGACGAAACTGTGACCATTTCAAATTTTCGCCAATTTTTGTGATGGCGGACCGAGATCTGAATTTGAATGACTTATATCCATTTGATGGCTCTCATCCAGCCAAATGGCTAGCACAAATGGAGAAATGTTTTAGATTGAATTACATCATGAATGATGAGACTCAGCTGAATTTGGGAACAATGTTCTTAGACAATGAAAGATTGCAATGGTGGCAAGGGTATCAACGTCGCTATCGTTGGCCCTTGACTTGGGACAAATTCACTAAAGCTCTTATGGACCGCTTTGACCGAAAAGCTAATCTTGTGGATAAGCTCACACAGCCGAGCAAAGATTTTATTTTTACAGGAAAGAAGGAAACCAAGGAACCTAAAGGGTTATTTTCTGCTGGTATCTCCTTATTGCAGGTTCATGGATTGATTCAGAAGGAGAAAATCATTGTGTCTATAAATCCGAGTTGCAAGAAAAATCTCATAAATGTCAATTTGGCAAAAAACTTACAAGTTCCAGCAAAACAAATTGCACATACACAGGATGATGATAAGGATGTTCAAATCTATAAGGATTTGAAACTTTCTATGGATAAGTATGTGTTTCATGGTGATTTTTATGCTTCAGAGATGGATAATATCGATGTTGTTTTGGGATATCCTTGGATGGAATCTGTGGGTACTATCAATATTAATGTGCAGAAGAAATTCTTGAAGCTATGGTATAAAAAGAAGAAAATTACATTACAGGATATTTCCATCCATAAACAGGTAGAGTCCACGGAGGTTGACGCACAAGATGTTACAGGGACTGACATATCAGATGATGAGCAGTTGATGGTCGACAATCAAACACAAACAGAAGTTGTAGAAGAAAAGGTTACAAGCGCTGATACATCTGAGGACGATTCAGTGGTTGAAGTCATATTGAAAACGAAGACACCTAAAGAGGCACCGCAGCAAGGTGAAGTAAAGAAAAAGCCATCGTGGGTTAAAACTTCAACATATCATCACCCACATCACCCAGCAAGACAACAATCAAGATGGCCACCAATTAGCCACATGGACAACAAACCCCGCAGGACAGATCGAGAGGAACAAAGATCCACCTACTACACATCAACACAAAAGAACTGCCACGGTCAACTTCCATCTCAAGCGAGCGAGGCACCAGCGAGATCGAGGGTTCACCTTTCTCTTGGATGGCTAGATGCACGTGCATGGTATCAGTGGACTACTCTTTTGAGTAGATCTTATTATTTGTGTTCTTCCCATGTTTCGAGGACGAAACATGCTTAGGGGGGTGGAATGTTATATACCTAGGGGGGATAATATGGGGTACCAAGGGAGGCACCCAAGGTAATAATGTAATAATGGGATGGGCCATAGTAATAAATAAGGTGGTTAACCCATGTCATGTAAGGGACCACAAGTAGTTAATAATGTAATGGGACCATGGTATTAGTTGATGGTATGAGGAAACCATGGTAATGATGCATGGTATTGTATGTATGAGGCCTATATAGAGGCTAGAGACTCCATATGGAGAGATATGAAGAGAAGTATTGTTGTATGAACAGGCATATGGCTTGTGGAGTGTTCTCCTTCCTTAAGGAGTGAATGTATGGTGTTGCCCTACCTTAAGGGTTTTGATCAATAAAGAAGCTTTTCTATATATTTCTCTCTTATTGTTTCTGGGTTTATTTCCATTATCATATATTTTTGGGTTAGATCTACAACACTCTCGCTCCCTCTATCTCCTCCAGCTTATTTTCCATAGCCTTCAACAGCCTTCAACAACACTCAACAACGTTTACCACTAAGCAACCCATTCAAACGATTATTTATTTTCTTAAATCTGACACCCTTGGCCTTTGGCTTCCTTTCTCCACAGGCTCTTCGGATTCCTCAACGCTTGCTTATCCTGTCAGTTTCCTCCTTGGTTGTTGTCATTCCCTTTGCGCTCACTTGCTTCTTCGGCTTCCTGGCTTTCGATTTCCTCTGTCTATCCGAGCGTTCCAATATTCATAGGACACGTTCAGGAGGAAGAGAGGCCATATACATAGAGAATATTTATTACAAGTTAAAACCTATAACAATGCTCCTTTCATCCATCATTATTTGACATACACAGGGCTTTACAGTGTAATGGACATGCCACGTCCTATCGCAATCGGCTTGATTCTAGTCTTCTGAGCTATCGGGAGCGTTTTACATTCATCTTTGGCCATAAAACCCCGCGTAATGCATAAACATAAATATACAGGAATATATGAGGAAAACAGGCTTAACACTTTAAAGGGCGGACTTCAAAAAAAAAATTAACCCATAACTATACTATATCAGGTCCACAGTATGATCATAATCGGCGCTTGTAGTCAGATAGCCTTCTGTGTAGCATAGCGATGGGCAGATGCGACACATTATTAAGCCATAGCACAATGTTGCGGCGGGTCCACATGTATATGTATCGCAATCGGGGGTTTCCCTTGGTCGATGGTCGATGGCCGATGCTGATGGCCGATGGCCAATGGATGCAATAAGACATTAAGCCAAATCGTAATATAGCATCGGGTCCGGTCTTCATCACAATCGAGGCTCAATACTTTTCCAGATAATCCATGCCTTTTCATTTTAAACGGAAATACTTTGAAAAAATACCCCAAAACATTGGCTTTTACCTTTTCCTATCTGCGTGCTTATCGTACACCGAAGTCAATGCGCCAAGCATTTGTGACCATTGATCTGGAGCGATGAGATCTAATGGTCGAGATCAAATTTCCTTATCGGCGATCAGAGGTTGCAATGGACTGCACTATCGGTGCACACATTTGTCACCGTTGATCTAGAGAGATGAGATCTGACGGTCCAGATCAAATCGCCGTATCGGGGATCGGAGGTCCCAATGGATTGCACTATCGACGCTCTACCTTTGGTCTGATGCGACATCACTGATCGCAATCGGTGATTTACGATGACACTTAACACTTAACACACTCCCGCTCCGATATGCCGATGCGATGTAAGTCCCGAACCCACTTGGATCCCAAAACTCCCGTGCATATATTTACAGGTCCGCAATTCGCCTCCGATAGTGTATTTGCCCTAGAGCCCAGTTTTTTGCCTCTGATAGTATAAAGGCATATATACATGAGTTTTTGGCCTCTAATAGTGTATTTGCCATGTATTTCATAGTTTTTCTCGCCGATAGTGTTAAAGCATGCATACATATATAAGGCTACACCTCTGATAGTGTAAGTGCACATACATACATGCGTCTGCACCACTGATAGTGTATATGCCATACAACTAAGTTTTTCTTCCTCCGATAGTGTTAATGCATCCTTTTCTCCTTCGATGGCTCTGGATAGTGTAATTTCACACATACATGCGATTATATATATATATATATATATATATATATATATATATATATATATATATTGCTCCTCTGTAGCTCCGATAGCTCTATTTGCTGCCTCCCATGGCTCTTTTCTTCTTTGGCATACATATATTGCATATATATCTAGCTCCTCCTGTAGCTCCTCTTGCTCCAATGTGGCTTGGCTATCCTGATGGCCTTGCTCCTGTCTCTTCATGGATCTGTTTTGCTTCCCCTTGGCTCCATATCATCATCTAGTATCTAGAATATTGCCATATTGACATCAATGACAACCTAGGTCAACAATCTCCCCCTTTGACATCAATGGCAAAGGAGTGCTCTGTGACTCTCCCCTATCAAACTGCTTTTGTTCTTCATGAATGGTAGGTCTTCATGGGTCAGTGACTCCCCCTGTCATAGTGCTCTTCTTCTTTTTACTCAAGATAGAAGGATTGATGCTTTATCATCAATTTGCACATTATTCCCTCTTCATGTCTCAGAATTTCTTTATCATGGCTTCAAAAATGCTTAAAGATGCTCTACTTTAATGCTTTCATTCAGATTGCAAACAGCCATACACCAATTGTCCAAGTCCAGGCTTTTATGCTTCAATGCATATTGTTGTCTCCACAGCTAACATTGATAGGCCTTCATAGTCCAAATCAAGAGAAAATGCCCCTGTGATTTTCTTTCTTGTTATCTTTCTTCAGATCTGAGTTCCTTTGTGTCTTTGTGCTTCTCCTTAAGTTACTGCCATCTACTATTCAATCATCATTGAATTTGGACAAAAATGTGAAGGGTTGTGCCTTACTGTTGCTATATTTCTTAAGTGATTTGTATCAGCTTAAGTTATGCTTGTCTGCACAACATTCTCCTTCCTATGAGCCATCTTTTCCTTGTGTTCTTGTACATATCTCTGCAGATTCAGATATCCAATCTGTGACTATCCTTTAAATTTATTCTACTGATTTGCATCTTCATGCAATGCTTCAGTTTTTTTATATGCTGCCAGTTGCTCTTACTTCAAACTCCGTTCTAGATGTATCTGTTTGTTTGAAGACTACCTCTATTAGTGTCCAGAATTTATCTATTCTCACATTAAATTCCTGAGTTAAGACATAAACTTCTGTGATAACAACACCATGGTTGTTTGCCCTATTTCTTTAACAACAGTCCAAAGAATGGTTACATGATCATATGCTTCAATGGAGTACCCCTGAGAAATGATTTTTATCAAAGAATGACTGTTAATATAGTTCAGCAAGGATTTCATAAGGACCCTTTCACTAATAGCTTCAACAATAATGATCAAGAATTACAGGCTCCCCCTAACTGTATGCATCATCTCCTTTTGGCAGAGTCTTCTCATAAAATGCTTAGATTGTCAAAATTCAAGCCAATGACATATGTTGTTGGCTAGAGAGCTCAAGGGACTTTCGGATTGTATTTCCTTCCTTCTCCATACTTGTGTAACTTTCTTATTTTTCATGGTTCTAGCTTGTGTAAGAGACCAAGTTAAGTTACAGTCACATGCCATATGACCAATGTTGTGATACTTGAAGCATTCTACATTGTTGAATAAGAATTCATGATTTCTTCCTGCAAAATTGTTTCTTGGATATTGTTGGGGACTATAATATCTATCTTTATGATAGGCTTGGGGAACATAACATCTATCTTTATGATATGCTTTACAGTCTTTTGCCATGTGACCAAAGTTTGTACAAGAATAATAATAACCAAAAAATGAACTTTGGTACCTGGGAGATGGAGATTTCCTTGATGTACTTCTGAAGCCTTTCTGCCTTGAGATCCTTTGATGATAACCATTTCCTCTCACATCTTTGACATCATCTACATTTCTTCTTGGAGCAGGATTTCTTCTATTGTAGCCTTGATTTTTCTCCTTGCCGTTGCTGGAGCTGGGAGCAACACCATTTATTTCTGGCTTCTTCACATCTCTTTTGTTTAAGGATTCACCTACATATCCGAGACATGATTTATCAGATGGACATCTGTGATAGCTGAGCATGTCATCCAAGGCTTGAGATCTCTTCAAGATTTTTTTCATCCCTTAAACCTTTGTTCTGAGGAAGACAATCTCTTCTTCCAATCTTTCACACTCATTATTCTTCTTGGCAAGTTGTTTCTCAGTTTCTTCCTTGCTACGAGTAGCTTCATCTGCTACTATTTTAAGGGAGATGATATCTGACTTTATTTTGAAGATTTCTTCATTCTTTGCTTCCAGCTGACAGAGCATGGTGTTTCTTTCCTTTCCTGCTTCATCAACCTGTCCTTCTATGACTTCCAATGCTTCCATGGTCTTTTTAGCTCCTTGTGCTTGTTTCCTTGCTTCTTGTAGTTGAGACTTGAGAGAGGAGACCTCTACCTTATACTGACCAATCTCTTCTTCAAGTTTGTTCAAGATCTTGTGCCTTTGTTCAAGTTGACTTGACAAGGTATCTTCCTGCTTCTTTGCTTTATTCAATTGATTCTTAAGCTTGACAAGCTCTTCTTTCCTTGTTTGATCTTGGTCACCAGCTAGTGCTTTCTTCTTAAGCTCCTTATTTTCCTTTTTCAGATTGTTAATCTCTTCCATGGTAGTGATAAGTTGAGCGAGGAGTTCTTCGATAAAATCTTTTTCATTCTCTTCATCTTCTAGGTCTATTTCAGCCTTGACATCATCATTCTCATGTTCAGCTTCTATGATGGGTTCTGTATTTCTTTCTAGATTTCCATCATCTTCTTGACTGATGGTCATGGTCAATGCTCCTTTTGAGTGAAGGTCATGAAGTTTGTCCCATATACCCTTTGTTGATGAACATTTTGCTAGATTGTTCTTTACAGAATCAGGTAGCCCATTCAAGATTGCCTTTATTGCTTTTGCATTGTACTCCTTGGATTCTTCATCCAACCTGCCATCAACAATCACTGATTTCTATATTTCAATGCTTTGAGTCCGTAAGAGATTCCTCATTATTTCTTCCCATATATTAAAGTTCCCATTGAGCCTTGGAGCCTCCTCAAATTGATTGTCTTCTATTTTCTTAGTAGAGGGAGACACACCCTTAGGAGGTTTGGAGACTTTCTTCCTTGACTTCGCCATTTGTGTTCTAAAGGTCAACCTTCAAGCTATTAAGCTTTGAATGAAGGAACCTACTTTGATACCAATTGTTGGAAATACTGAGGGGGGGGTGAATCAATATTTCTTTTCCCGACTATTGTTTTACCAGTTAAACAATTTATATTCAGAACACAAGATGAAAAACAATAATAAATGCTTTTATTAATATAATCTTTGCAGTAAAATAGATACAATATATAAGTGGTTGCAATCAGTTGCCAAGCTCCAACTTGGACTTTGGTGAGGCTCCAACCTCCAGAGCACCAACTCTATTTCACCAAGACACCAATCTTGGACTTAGGAGCACCAACTCCCAAGGACTTCAATCCTTCCATTTCTTGAGACACCAGTCCCAAGGACACCTATCCTTCCTACTTCTGAGGCATCAACCCCAAGGATTCCAATCCTTCTTACTTTTGAGGCATCAACCCCAAGGACTCCAATCCTTCTTGCTTTTGAGGCACCAGCCCCAAGGACTCCAATCCTACTTACTTTTTTGGCACCAGCCTCAAGTGTTCTGACCCAATCTTGTCAGGGTTCATTTGATAGTGATGTTTTGCTCTCAGAACTCTTCTCTACTGAGTTCTGTATAATTATTGTTTCACTGCAGTCCCCAAGCTACATCATCAATGACAATCAATCTTCTTATGAAGTAGTCTTCCCAATTCTTCATACTGCCCACATAGAGTGTCCAGTACCCTTCATGACTTCTGATAATGTCTTCACACAGCTTTAGTCAGTCTACTGTTAGCTGCACTAAGCTCTGCATAAAGAACAACTTTTTGTTCAAGCTTATGTTCTCTGTTGGCTACTTCTCCCCTTCGACTGTCTGTTGTCCTGTTGGCCCTTCGACCCTCTTTCTGTTCTGCTAGATCCTCTCGCTCGCTCTGTCTCCTCTAGCTTATTTTCCACAGTGTTCAACAACCTTCAACAACGCTCAATGGAATTTACCACTAAGCAACCCATTCAAACGATTCTTTATTTTCTTAAATATGACACCCCTGGCCTTTGGCTTCCTTTCTCCGCAGGCTCTTCGGCTTCCTCAACGCTCGCTTATCCTGTCAGTTTTCTCCTCAGTCGCTGTCATTTTCTTTGCGCTCGCTTGCTTCTTCAGCTTCCTGGTTTTTAGTTTCCTCTGTCTATCCGAGCGTTCCAATATTCACATGACATGTTCAGGAGGAAGAGACGCCGTATACACAGAGAATACTTATTACAAGTTAAAACCTGTAACAACGCTCCTTTTATCCATCATTATTTGACATACACAGGGCTTTATAGTGTAACGGACATGCCACATCCTATCACAATCACAATCAGCTTGATTCTAGTCTTTTGAGCTATCGGGAGCATTTTACATGCATCTTTGGCCGTAAAACCCCGCGTAATGCATTAACACAAATATAAAGGAATATATGAGGAAAACAGGCTTAACACTTTAAAGGGCAGACTTCACAAACAAATTAACCTGTAACTATACTGTATCGGGTCCACAGTATGATTGCAATCGGTGCTTGTAGTCGGATAGCCCTTTGTGTAGCATAGTGATGGGCGGATGCGATACATTATTAACCCATAGCACAATGTTGTGGCGGGTCCGCATGTATATGTATTGCAATCGGGGGTTGCCCTTGGTCGATGGCCGATGGATGCGATAAGACATTAAGCCAAATCGCAATATAGCATCGGGTCCGGTCTTCGTCGCAATCGGGGCTCAAGACCTTTCCACATAATCCATGCCTTTTCATTTTAAACGGACATACTTTGAAAAAATACCCCAAAACACTGGTTTTTACCTTTTCCTATCCGCATGCTTACCGTATGCCGAAGTCAACACGCCAAGCATTTGTGACCGTTGATCTGGAGCGATGAGATTTGATGGTCCAGATCAAATCACCTTATCGACAATCGGAGGTTCCAATGGATTGCACTATCGGTGCACGCATTTGTGACTGTTGATCTGGAGTGATGAGATCTGACGGTCCAGATCAAATCACCTTATCGACGATCGGAGGTCCCAATGGACTGCACTATCGGCGCTCTGCCTTTGGTCCGATGTGATATCGCTGATCACAATCATCAATTTACGATGGCACTTAACACTTAACACACTCCCGCTCCAATAGGCCGATGCGATGTAAGTCCCGGACCCGATTGGATCCCAAAACTCCCGTGCATATATTTATAGGTCCGCAATCCGCCTTCGATAGTGTATTTTCCCTAGAGCCCAGTTTTCTGCCTCCGATAGTATAAAGGCATATATACGTGAGTTTTTGGCCTCCGATAGTGTTTTTGCCATGTATTTCATAGTTTTGCCCGCCGATAGTGTTAAAGCATGCATACATATATAAGCCCGCGCCTCCGATAGTGTAAGTGCACATACATACATGCGTCTACACCACCGATAGTGTATATGCCATACGACTAAGTCTTTCTTCCTCTGATAGTGTTAATGCATCCTTTGCTCCTCTGATGCCTCCGGATAGTGTAATTTCACACATACATGTGATTTCTGCTCCCGACAGTGTATTTGCATGCATTATCTGTTATTTCTACTCCCGTAGTGTTATCTGTGGCATATATGGCTTTGATAACTGTTAAATGCATGCATATATATATGTCTGCACTCCGATATGCTCTCCGATAGCGTATATAGCTCCACTCCTTTAACCTTGTATATATATATATATATATATATATATATATATATATATATATATATATATATCTATATGCTACTCCGATAGCTCTGTTTGCTGCCTCCCATGGCTATATTCTTCTTTATATATATATATATATATATTGCATATATATATGGCTCCTCATGTAGCTGCTCTTGCTCCAATGTGGCTTGGCTATCCTGATGGCCTTGCTCCTATCTCTTCATGGATCTCTTCTGCTTCCCATTGGCTCCATATCATCATCTAGTATCTAGAATATTTCCATGTTGACATCAATGACAACCTAGGTCAACAATATGTCTATCATTGTAGTTAGTGATATATAAATACTCCTCTCTAATAATTTGTTTTTTTTAAGGTTTATCTAATGCAAATTGACTGAGCAAAAACACTAATTTATGCTATTAGTAATTGTGATAGGGATCATGCTAGTCATGATATTCATCATATCCCAGACCGAGCAAAAGCACTAGTTTGGATCTTCCAACATAAGCACCAGTAGCAAATCTGAAGTGAGTAGATTACGTTACTGATTATGCGGCCGATTAAAAATCCATTGATTTAGTTGAGTTTGTTGATTACAATAGTCCGTCAAGTTAGCCATACAAGAATGGTCCCATATTCAGTCACATAGGCTGATCTAGGAGAGAATACAATAGATCTAGCAAATAGAGGCATCATGATGGACTTTCTAGAAAATCATGATTGACTTTCTAGAAAAATCACGCAGATCTAGGAGAGAACACAATAGATCTAGCAGATAGAGGCATCATGATTGACTTTCTAGAAAAATCACGAATACCTGAATGAAGTAATTATACTAAACAACTTTATTGCTCAGAGTAGGATATGCCAACATGTTTTATCCCTGACTTTATTATTTTTATTTTTCTATAGTGGGAAAATTAGTTGCCATTTTTATTATAAGTATTTAATAAACTCATTGTATTTATATATTTTTTATTTGATAACTTTATAATGTATTCCAATTTTATCACTTAATTATCAAATAACCAATTGCAATTGGAGTCGTCTACGGAGGCGGAGGAATTGCCTGGACGGTTAAAAGTGGCCTGAATCCGGGGAAACAAATTTCAAAAAATCTTGTAGAAGCGGTGTTTGAATCATGTTTTTAATGGTGCAAATAGATTCAACACCTTCAAAAACCTCTAAGGGACCGAAAATTGTGATATTTGACCATTTTTACTTGGATTCACAAAAATCCCTACCAGATTTTTTTCAAAATATAACCGAAATTTCCATAACTTTCAAAACAAAAAAACATAATCATTAGACTACGAAATTTTGCGATTGTGTAAAATTCCTTCATAAAAGTTCAAATTGGATAAATTACCTTATACAAGAGCTCCTCACAACGAACTAATATAGTGTGGGGAGCTTCACACTCCCCTAAGTGAAAATAAATAAAACATAGTGTGGGAGTGCAGAGAAATCACCATTCTCCACTACAATTATAGCTACTCATCATTCTATAGAAATTTCCTTTAGATTTATCTTTCATGAAAAGTCAAATTGGGTAGAAATTCACTTGTGCGGGAGTGCAAAGCTCTGCACAATACGCTAATCCATTGTGAGAAGATGCGCATTCCCGCACAAGAGTCATATGGGATAGCCAAGGTGGAGACTGTTAGTGTCAGTCTTTCCAGCCTTCCTCCAGTGATCAAACGTGCTCTTACAAAGTGATTTTGAAGTGTCAAGGTCAAATTTTGTCATTTCAGTGAGTCTTCAAGCAACATTTGGTCACTAGGCATTAGGTCTGGGGTTTGCTTTCACTCCTTTCAAAATTGCCCAAATGTCGGTCCATGTCATCATTCTGCTGAGTCTATCATCATTCATAGGGTTGTCATTATCATGTCAGTGTCTAATGAGTCATTTTACACCTTGTTCATGCTTCAGTTGCACCTAGGTAAGGTCATTTCCCTCTCCTAGGGTTTTGAAGGCAATTTCTCTTGGATGGTCAAAACATCGGCAAAACTTGTATCCTAATGTTCATACACCTTCCCCTATCCTTAAAGTACCTTATTAAATGCTTCCCATCACTTAGATCCGCCAAATTCCTCATTTTCGCACAAACCCTAGTTTCTTGCTACAACCTAGCAATTTTTCTAGGTTGGGCCTATGTTTTGCCCTTTTGGACCCCTTCCCCTCACTCGATCTCCGCAATTCCACTTTCCCCTGCTTCCTAACATCCCTCCCTACTTCCAAATATTTCCCCAAGAATTTAGAAGCCCCTTATCCCCTTCATTTCGCTTCATTTCGACAAAATTCCTTGTTTCACACATCGGGATAAGTTTCACTCAAAAGATGTTTCAAAGCAATAAAAGATGAATTTTGGAAAACTGAGAGAGATTTTTGTCCAAAACATGCCAAATAAGAAAAACCTCCTTCACTTTTTACACAGGTGTCATGGTTTTAGAGAAATTACAAAAATACAATCGCCAGATCCAAGGAGGTTGAGCAAAGCACTAAAACGAAAGAAAAGGCCTGATCCCCTCCACATATTGGCCGAGGCTTCCTTGAAGGAGCATGATGCTAAATGACTTAACTCCAGCACAAATTTCAAAAAATTTTGAGCATTTTTGGTCACTTGTGAATTTTTGGGCAAAAAACAGGTTTTCTCCACCAACACGTCGCGCGCGACCCTTTCGATGGGCAACTCCTTTTCAAGAAAACTCAGAATTTTTGGATTTTTCATGCAAAGATACACTTGCTCAGCAATTTCCAAGAAATTTCACCAAGTTTTGGGCCTCCAGAAAGTAAAAAAAAAAAGCAAAAAAGGACTTTCTGCCACCTTTTTGACACACAGGAAGCAGTCTTGGGAGATTGAAATTTTGGAGGGGAAAATGGCCACCAAATTCAGAAAGTCCACTTGGGTTGGAAAGTCGACATCCCGACCTTTCCAACAAGCCCACTTTTTCCTCATTTGGACACCTGGAAGTGCCTCAAAAGCAGATCCAAAGGCGCGCGACGGGTTCAGGATCAGGGCGCGACATGTTGGGCAGTTTTCACAGAAATTCACCTACAGCTCAGCAAAACGCAGTTTTGACTGGATTTGACTTTTTGGAGTAGATTTTGATCTTCCTTGTTGTAAATGATGTAATTTTATGATATTTTGACACTCATTTATCTCTTCTAGAAGATTCATTCATGAGATAGGCAAAAATTTAATGAATGAATTGGTTTCCTAGCTTATAGAGGCAAGTTGTTTTGACTGCCTAGTTTTCAGTGCTCAGTTTAGAATTGGTTGAAACAGCTCCTAGGATAGTGAGCTCGACCCCTAGAGGCAAGGAAAGATGTTAGATTTCCTATATTATGTACTTTCTTGGTCATTTTCATGGTTGGATTCTTGAGGGAGAAAGCTTCTATTGTATTACTCATTGTATCTCTGCAATTTTGGCAAAGGAAGAAAGACCAGGGTTTTGCAGTCCTTTTTTGGATTCCTGTGGTTACATGTATTGATGGTGTGTTTCTCTTTGTACTTGTAAGTTTGTTATGTGAATCATCTTCTTACTTTTCCTTCTGCAAATTAGGCAAATGAAGTGTTAAAGTAGAATTCATGATTGCCATGCTCTACTTTTAAGTTTGCTTAATATCAATGTTTTCATCTGTTTAAGGAGAACTCAAGGTGTTTACTTGCTCTCCTTAGCTCCTCACTAGTCATTCTTGACCATATGACTCTTTCAAAGGCATCAATACAGTCTCCTACCTTGCCCCAAAGAACCCCCTGCAAACACTGTGTCCAATCCCCGCACCCAAAATTGCCTTTCCCTGATTTTCCACCAAAATCCCAAAAATCTCAAATCAAACATTTTATTAGTTTACTAGCCTAAAATCAGTGTTCTTTATTGGTTATCTCCGCCCTTTGAAGATCTTTGTCGAGATATACTAGAGAGAGCCCTCTCCTGCCCCGTAGGGCTAGCTACGAGGCTAAGTGGTTTGATGTTGCCTTGGAGTTTGCCTTTCTCAGCCTGAGGTGAAATTTCAAGCGCTAGCAGAGACCATCACTGTGTTTCTAGCTTGGCTATGTGGGGTGTCTAAACAGGGGTCATTCATTGTCCCTCTACATTTCCAACTTCATCTGCTTGGTTCTCAAGAAACCATCGCCAGGGATTGAATAACAGCGGCCAATTTGGAGGACGGCTGGGGTGGCGGTTGAGGAAACATGGGCAGTCAATGTTGTCGTGGGAACAACGAGAGCCAAAATCTGGGGGCGTACATTCTTAGGGTGAGCTACGGATCAAATCTGGATTGCAACAACCAGAGGAATTTTGGCTCTATGGTTCAGTCTTGAACCTCATCTTATCAAAACCTTTTGGCCTAGCAACAGATCAATCTCCATCTATGTGCATGTTATCCATAATAAAATATAATAAAATTCATACTGAATAACTGTTGCGCATTGGACACGTGTGGCGTATTTTTCTAAAGGTTGAGGATAGTGGGGATTTGGTATTGAACTTAATCAAGAATCATATGCAACATTCATTGATGTTTTCAGTATGCGAATATGCTTTGGACTATTATACTAGCAGTTGTCCCAAAAGGTACAAAGAGAGGCTAATAGAATTATTAAATTGGAATTGTTGAATTTCTCTAGAAGAGATGTTGGTTCAAGCCTAATTAATGAGCAATTTGAGCTGGCTAAAGTCCTTCTAATTATTCTTTATTATGGTAAAATTATATTGATAATTCATTGGTTTTACTTTCAAAAGAATGAAGGAATTTGAAGAGCAGGTATAGAATTACTTTGTGAGATTTGTTCCCAAAATCACTTATTTGTAACTACATACTCAAAATGGTTAAATGATATTCTTATATATAATTTAACTCACACATATAATATAAGTGTTGATTTGTGAGGCATAGTACAAGTATCATATCACCGAAATGTGATTTTGGATTAAGTTTAATATTCTTATATATAATTTAATTCAGACATATAATATAAGTGTGTTGATTTGTGAGGCATAGTCTAGGTGTCATATCACTGAACTGGTCAAGTTGTCAATGAGGAGCATGTTGGTGCCGTATGACTAGAGATCGACCTACAACTATACAATGTTTCTAGGGGCGTCATAAGTGGTATCAGATATATCACCACTGAGGTGGTAACAACACACTTATGAGAGTAAGTCACATAAACATGATAGTGGAGCACAATTGGGACAGGAATACTTGAGATGTGGATATATCATTACAGTGTTTTGAGCAAGGCAATAGAGACTTCGTGTAGGTGTGCTAGTAGGGAGATATTTGGTGCTACTATAAAGAGTCCTTTAGTACGTTGAGATGGAAAATTCATGGTAAGTTGTAGTAAGTTAGAAAGTTACGATTGCCACAAACTAAAAGAGAGTGTTTCTACTATTGACAAATGCAGGATCAAAATGATGAATGATATCCAGGTACACATAAATGCATTAGAAGAGATAAGGAGGGACATGGGGACTATGAGGGAACATTCATGGCATAAGTGAACTTGATGGGATTTCTCAAATAATGGAGCAAGTCTACAATGATGCATGGGCAAATTGGTTGAAGCACCTAGAAAATGAGGTGGCTTCTATTGTAGCCTTGACCCTAAAGCAGGAAAACATTATTGAAAGTGGGGCTACACATAACTTCATGCGAGAGGATGTGGCTAGAGAGTTTGGATTGAAATTCAAGATAGCCCATGCATCCTTTAACCATTTTGATTTTTATCTTTCATCATTTTTTATTTATTTTTCTAATTTATGTGAGTTGTAATATGGTTAGCACAACTAACTTATGGCAACCTATGGCTTAAGTAATCGTCACCAAATACTCCAGAGTTACTCACACCCTTTACCTTTACATTATCTTTGTTCACTAAATACACTTTTACATTGATTTTAATTACTAATCTATCTATAAATATTGAGGAATTTGTTACATTGTTTTGATGGAAAAATCCATGCATGAAATTTCCTAAACTTGTGACTTGAGTTTTTCCTATGGAATTTCAAATTAATAACTTTTACAACATAAAATACCTAAATAAAAATACTTTCTCAGAATTTACTCTAAACCCCTTAAATTTTATATTTTTTTCTTTAAAAAACACAATTAAATACAAAATTATTATCAGTAAATATTATTAAATATATTTAACAAAATAATAATAATAAAATAAAAACTATATATTAAAAACAAAATCTTATAGTCTTTAAACAATATAATCATCTCATTTTACTTATCCCACAATCTTTAGACAACATAATCATCAATTTACTTATCCCACAATCTTTAGACAACATAATCATCAATTTACTTATCCCACAATCTTTAAACAACATAATCATCCTTTGAAGTTACACACTGAAATGACCTATAGCATCAATGACTTTAATATTCAAAAGCATATCATGAAAGAGACATAATATGGATTTGGTCCCCTTTTTATGTACTTTGTAGTAATGCAGATCAATTTCCAAAAACAGGAAAGACACGAGTATCTAAATAGCTTCCAGTATAAGCCAATCATGATTCGTTTTTGGTGTCAATGGTTTTAGAACAACATATTTGTGGAGCCTGAGGCATTGGACCTGAATAACATGGAAGTGCAACTAGCTAATGTAGAACATTCTGGGGATGTTATCCTATAGCAATTGAAGCTGTGAAAATAAAAAATGTATCAGAAAGGATTATGAATATATATCTTACTCATGCTTGTAGGCTTAGCATTCATGCATCCAATGTTTACGCAAGAAGACACCATTCAAGAACTCATGTAGTAGGCAAGAGAATTGAAATCAGTGAAACTCGAAGTTCATGTGTTGATATTGAAACTACTTAAAATCGTTTCAACTTAAACCCCGCAATCTAGGGGATAAAAGTTGGAAGAAAAATCTCTTCTTGTTTATCCATTTACAAATGTTGTATGTCATATGTGTTTGCATTGCCAGGAATTAAAATCTTATGGACTAATATATCAAGACTCCTGCAATTGCAACCATAGCCCAATGGTTTTTATTTGGAGACTTTTAGGTTTCAAAAGCATATACACCATATTTGTTAGGAGCCCAAATTCTAGCCCCAATTGTGTCCTGGAAAAACAAAAAAATAGGCCTCTGAACAAAATAGGAAGCAGGCTGCAGGTAATGTTCAAAAAAATTTAAGCAGCTAGTACAGACCTCCCAAGCCATGGTGAGAACATATCAGTGCCTAATAAACACAAAATTACATCAACTTGACATCAAAAAAAAAATTCTAGCATGGCTGCAGGCATATACACTAGCAATCAAGGCGCCATGGGTATTATTTTGTTGGTCCTAGTGACACACAGTGTTAGGTCCCTATAATACTAGTGATTACCCTATTACTATTGTAGTTGTATCCCTTATTAATATTGTTGTGCCCCTATTGTCCCCATATTGTTATTACTGTGCCCCATAGAATCCCTCTATTGTTATTTTTGTGGCTTTATATTATTATTGTTAGGTCGGCTGGGTTATATTGTGACTCCTTAGACTCCTATATATAGAAAGGAGGTTTTTTCATTTGAATCATCCAAGAATTGTTCATTTATGTAATGTAAAGGAGGTTGTCCCCTTGAAGAGGCTGAATTCTAAGGCGTTGATCTCTCCATTCTATCTTTTTTGAGCTGGTTTCAAAACATTTGGTATCAGAGCTTTGGATTCTAGGGTTTCGCTGCTCCAAATAGGTGATCATGGAATTTTCACTATAAATTTTTTTCTGCGATGTTTCAGAAGCTAAAAAAAAAACCCATTTGAGAAGAAATCGCACTAAACCTCGGGTCCGAATTTCAAAGCGTTTCGCGCTATATTTGCAAAGATATGATCTGAGGAATTTGGTCTTTTTGCAGACTCCTGAATTACATTCCAAACATGTAACCTGGGGAAAAGCGTCATAACTTTCTCTCTGAGCATCGGATTGAAATTCTGTAAGAAGGTATAGAAAGAGGATGGACTGTAGTTTCTTGTATATATTTTTCAGAGAAAAAGGTCGAAACAGTGACTTGTGGAACGTCGTACAAGTTCACTCTACTGAACTAGTCTATAATCAGGTCACTGTGGGAGATTTGGCATAACTCTTCCTTGGAAAATCCAATTTGGATCAGACTGGTGGCATTGGAAAGGGGACACAGAGGATTACTCCAGGTCACAATTTCAGAACTGGATGATATGAAATTACAGAGATACATCAGGGGCAATATCGAGCTCCTACAAAGTGAAAAAAGATGTGTAGATTTTTTAAAATTTTTTCTTAAGCTTGGTTTGAAAAATTATTTTGAAGAATTCAAAGGGCATAGTAGAGCATTATTATCAGTAAATGATGACCCAAGTAAAAAAAATGTGAATGCCTAGTAAGCAACCTGAAAGCCCTAGCATGACTCATGAAGAAGAGGAAGAAATGCTACATGATATATCAAAATTACAAGACCAAGTGCAACAAATGTCAATCTCACGAAAACTAACATAAGCTAAGATAAATGGCATGGAATCTAAGATAAATGGCGTGTAATCTAAGATAAAGGGCATGGAAGCTAAGATGGATGCCATGGAAGCTAAGATGGACGATTTGAAGATAGATTTGAAGACAGACATGGAAGATTTGAAGACAGATTTGACAAAGTTTCTACAAGAAATGCTTACTAATGGTGAAAGGGTAGTAAAGGAAATTCATGATGAGAACAAAATAAATGGTAATCATGATTTCATAGACTCTAATGTTGGACCGAAGACCCACCATATTCCAAAAATAGATATGAGGAAGTTTGATGGCAAGGATCCCGCAACATGGATATTACAAATGGAGCAATTCTTTGATCTCAATAATGTGAAAAACACACAAAAGATACATATTGCAACTTTATATTTGGAACGAAATCAGTTTGTATGGTATCAATGGCTTTTCTCTCGTAAACAAATTATCACATGGGTAATTTTTACGGAAGAATTGACAGCACATTATGAGGATACAAAAAGCAACACTTTTTTTAGCCAATTGATAAGTCTCAAACAAAAGGGTTCAATAATGGAGCACATTGAGGAGTTCCAAAAATTGAACATAAGGGTAAATGATATTCCATAGGAGCATAGGATTGATGTGTTCATAGGGGCTTTAAAGGATAATATCCAATATCATGTTCGCCTTTGGGAACCTGATTCATTAGAGAAGACATTCAGGTTAGCAAGAAAAATGGAAAGCAAAATTATGGCAACCAAGAAGCATACCACTCACAACTATAAAGATGGAAGTGTTGTTGCCCCTAGTCTTCCACAACCTATAAGGTTGACACCACAATAATTGGAAGAAAAAAGAGAAAAAGGGCTTTGTTACAGTTGTGATAGAAAATACACTAAAGGTCATAAGTGTGCTGAGAAGAAATTATTCTACATCGATTGTGAAGAGGAAGAAGAAAATGAGCAAGAAAGGTCAAAATAAGAGGATATACTCCAGGAACAAAGCCTAGATAAAGAAGAAATGAATCCGACCATATCTTGTAATGCATTGGCTGGAATTACCACTCCTCAAACCATCAAGATAGAAGGAAAAATCAAGAATAAAAAGGTAATAGTGTTGATTGATTCAGGAAGTACCCACAATTTTTTTCATTGTAAGATAGCAAGAGAATTGAATTGCTTCCTATATCAGCACCAGAGTGTCAAGTGATGGTTGCAAATGGAGGAACGATAAATTGCTCTGGAAAGTGCCATAATATCAAGCTATCCATGGGAGAATATGTATTGAATAGCCCAGTGCTTTCCATTCCAATGGGAGGTGCTGATGTTGTACTAGGAGTCCAATGGCTACAATCCTTGGGTACAATAGCTTTTAATTTTCAAGAACTTTTCATGAAATTTTTTATGGAAGGAAAGGAAGTTGAATTAAGGGGTATTGCGGGGAAACCGAGAAAGATAATTAGCTCTAACGGTATGACAAAGCTTCTAAAAAGGGAACAAAGAGGTGTAATTGCACAATTATGTTCGCTAGATGTTTCCACATTGGAATCATATATTTCTCCAGATCTCCAAAAGGTCTTGGACAATCATTCCAAGGTATTTGAGACTCCCAAAGGTCTCCCACCTATTCGTGATCATGATCATGCTATTCATCTGATTCCAGGAAGTGTTCCTCCAAACATCAGGCCGTACATATATCCCTATGCCCAAAAGAGTGAAATTGAACATATGGTTGCAGAAATGCTAGAGGTGGGTATAATTCAACCTAGTCAAAGTTCTTTCTCTGCTCTAGTAGTATTGGTGCACAAGAAGGATGGATCATGGCGCATGTGTCCGGATTATAGGGAGCTCAACAAGCTCACTATTAAAGATAAGTTTCCCATTCTTGTCATTGATGAATTACTATATGAATTGCATGGATCAATTTACTTCACCAAGTTGGATCTTCTTTCAGGATATCATCAAATCAGAATGAAGACTGAAGACATTCCGAAAACAATATTTAGAACTCATGAGGGTCATTATGAATTTTTGGTCATGTCTTTTGGCCTTACCAATGCACCTTCTACATTTCAAGGTTTGATGAATTCCATTTTTAAACCCTTCCTTAGAAAATTTGTGTTAGTATTTTTTGATGATATACTAATCTACAACAAGTCTTGGAAGGATCATGTTGAACATGTTGACAGGGTGCTACAACTATTGGAGGAGAAACAATTATATGCAAAAAGATCCAAATGCTTCTTTGGAGTACAATAGGTGGAATATCTGGGTCATATTGTATCTCATGAAGGAATTAAGGTAGACCCTAGCAAAATTAAAGCCATTAAGGAATGGAAAATCCCCACATCCATAAAGCATCTGCGAGGATTTCTCGGGTTGACAGGTATTATCAGAAGTTTGTTAAGAATTATGGGAGAATAACAGCACCTCTAACAACATTATTAAGAAAGATGCATTTTCATGGACTCCAGAAGCAACAAAGGCCTTTGAACATCTTAAAGAGGCAATGTGCCAAGCACCGGTCTTAGCTACACCGGACTTCACAAAAACCTTTATTGTGGAATGTGATGCTTTAGGAAATGGAACTGGTGCTATTTTAATGCAAGATGAAAGACCCATTGCTTTTGAAAGTCATCCAATCAAGGGAAAGTTTTTACACAAAGCTATTTATGAGAAGGAAATGTTGGCAATACTCCATGCACTTAAGAAATGGCGACCCTGCCTAATGGGAAGACACTTCAAGGTAAAAACAGATCATGATAGCCTTAAACACTTTTTAGAACAAAGATTATCCTCTGAAGAGCAACAAAAGTGAGTCACAAAGATGTTGGGTTATGACTTTGAAATCATCTACAAAAAAGGGAAGAAAAATGTGGTGGCAGATGCACTCTCAAGAAAGGATGAGGATGTGGAAGCATTGTTGTGTGCCATTTCTATTATCCAACCAGATTGGATAAACAAAGCAAGAGAGGAATGGAAGAATGATGAAGAAGTGTGGGCACTTATTTGAATGTTACAACAAGATTCTAGTACATCTGATACATTTAGCTGGGAAAATGATTCGTTATGGTACAAATATCGCTTATACCTCTGTAAGAATTCCCAACTAAAATAAAAGATTCTTATGGAATTTCACACTTCTCCCTTAGGAGGGCACTCAGGATTTTTAAAAACTTACCACAGGGTTAAGAAGGAATTTTTTTGGGATGGCCTTAAATCGGATATTCAAAAGTTTGTGGCGGAATGTTTGGTTTGCCAACAAAATAAAGTTGAAACAATTAAGACACTGGGTCTATTGCAACCTTTATCCATTCCATGCCAACGTTGGGAGGAGGTTTCGATGCATTTTATCACAGGTTTACCCAAGTCTGAGGGAAAGAGTGTCATCATGGTGGTAGTTGACAAACTTACCAAGTATGCACACTTTTGTGCATTATCACATCCGTTTAAAGCCAATACAGTTTCTACTACATTTATGGAAACAATTCAAAAGCTACATGGAAACCCAAAGATTATTGTAAGTGACAGAGATCCCATTTTCACTGGAAATTTTTGGACATAATTATTTTCTTGTCTTGGTACTCAATTAGCTCATAGCTCATCTTATCATCCTCAATCTAATGGGCAAACTGAGATAGTAAACAAATGTTTGGAAGGATATCTTCATTTCTTTGTATCTGACAAACAGACACAATGGGTCAAATGGTTGCCTCTGGCTGAATGGTGGTATAACACTTCCTTCCATACAGCAACAAAAATGACCCCATTTATGGCACTTTATGGATATTAGCCACCATCCATCACATCATATTTAAGAGAAAATTCTAAGGTTCAAGTAGTGGAACATCACATCGAACATTAAAAACAAGTCCTCCAACTCTTAAAGGATAACCTCGTGTTGGCACATAATAGAATGAAACAATAGGCAGATCGACATCGCAGCAAAAGAAGTTTTGATGTAGGTGATTGGGTATTCCTACGACTACAACCATATAAGCAAATGTCCCTCAAGCAAGCTAAGAAGGATAATAAATTATCACCAGAGTATTATGGTCCATACAAGGTGTTGCAAAAGATGGGTACTATGGCTTACAAATTGGAGCTTCCTGCAACTTCTCGATTACACCCAGTTTTCCATGTTTCATGTTTAAACAAGGTTATAGGCGACAAGCTCCCAGTTCAAACAATATTGCCAGAATTTGACGAGGAAGGAAAAATTATATTGGAACCGGAAGCAGTCATAGAAACAAGAACTCGACAGCTATGAAATCGATCAATTTCGGAGTATCTTATCAAGTGGAAGAACTTATCCGCTGAAGATTCCACATGGGAGGATGAAAATTTTATACAGAAGCATCCAAAACTACTCAAGCGTTGAGGACAACACTTTTTTGAAGGAGAGAGGCATGTTAGGTCCTTATAATACTAGTGATTACCCCATTACTATTGTAGTTGTATCCCTTATTAATATTGTTGTGCCCCTATTGTCCCCATATTGTTATTACTGTGCCCCATAGAATCCCTCTATTGTTATTTTTGTGGCTTTATATTATTATTGTTAGGTCTTCTAGGTTATATTGTGACTCCTTAGACTCCTATATATAGAAAGGAGGTTTTGTCATTTGAATCATCCAAGAATTGTTCATTTATGTAATGTAAAGGAGGTTGCCCCCTCGAAGAGGTTGAATTCTACGACGTGGATCTATCCATTCTATCTTTCTTGAGCTGGTTTCATAACACACATAATCCTCCAAAATCAGCTCCACACACTACTTATTGCACAAGTGAAAACATACCCTCACCGATACAGAGCATTACATGCAAAATGTTTCCTCAAATAACTCTTAATTTCAAGGTACTCAGTTAAATTTCCACTACATGTGTGAGAGTGCTCCTCCTTGAATTTTGCTTTTTGCAAAGTGTTCTCTATTTTGCTATCTTATTGAAAGTTCAGTAGTTCCTGCACAAAATTTTTCCGCAAGTTTTTTTTGACAAGTAACCTTTCATTTAGGAAGGCAATGTCTATGCCAAATAGCTTCAAACCTAAATAGAACAAAAGGTGCAAATTTTGACATGAAATACTGAGTCTATCCTTGACATGCCTGCAAGGCAAATAGTACCAAGATTTTCCTAATAACATCCTACATACATTAAGGGCATTTAGATTCTGGGCACACAAGCCTTAGCAAGGTAGAGAGTCTCTCTTTTGCCTTTGCTTCAGAACCCAACTGTAATTCCAAAATCTTTTGCAACAGAAAGAGCGACAACTGATTTTCGAGCATCATTAGATCTCTCACAATGGAATTATGGGCAGTGCTAGTGCTAGTTGAATCTAGTATTCGCCCCAATTGCTTGACGTCCACGTCAGAGTTTTGGTCTTGCCTGACATAAAATTGCAAACACTCTAGAAGGAAGGCTGCGTCTAGTGCCATGATCCAGGCCAAGGTTTCTTCCTTATAATCGAGAAACTTGTGATAGCTGTTCCGGATTTGCCATTCATGTTTCTTAAACTCCTCCACAACCACGGACTCAAACTTCTATCCATTGATTCTTTTCTGAAATCTTCGAGCAGTTGCTACTTTGTAACGCTCCAAAACCATGCCAAATGTCAATAGGAGAATGAAAGTGTTGACAACTGTGTTGATGCATAGGAAGGCTTATCGGCCTAATTATAAATTAATTAATAATGACAATTCCTTAATTGAGAATGATGATATAAGCGGAGAAGGTGTGTAGAAAAACACCTATTGGCAGGCTCCTCAAAAGATTGAAGATTCAACCACACACTATTAGATGAAGTAGGTACTAAGGTTAGGAAGGAGACACTCCTACAGACTTTACAATATACTTACATAACAATGGCTTGATGGTCAGGTTTGTAGGGTGAAACCCGTGAGACCAGTGTTCAAATCACACAGTCTCAGTGTTCAAATTACACACAATATAGTATCTTGTTATGGTGTGCGGTTCGGCTCTTGTTAAAATCATAAAAATTAAAAAACAAAAAGTATAGTATCTTGTTATGGTGTGTGCGGTTCCACTAGTCCACTAGTTTGACTCAAAATAATTGAAAACAAAAAGTATAGTATCTTGTTATGGTGTGTGCGGTTCCACTAGTCCACTAGTTTAACTCAAAATAATTGATATATGAAAATTATATATATAACGAAATAATTGAAACCTACAAATTCAATTACTTTGTAATAATAAGAATATTAACAAAATAATTGAAACTTACAAATTCAATTACTTTGTAATAATAAGAATATTAAGAGGTAGATGTATCAACAACAACTACTTGAGTTATAAATAAAATAATTTAATATAATATTGTGAAGTACTTAAAATATATTAATAACAAAAAATAATATTTCAATAGTAAAATGTTGTTAACTCAACTATGAATATATTATATATGGTTTAAAAGAAATTAAAAAAATAAAGGAGTAGTCTTTAAGTGTGACTTTTTGGAGTTTCTGAAGTATTTCTGGTTTGACAAAAAAGTTTGTGGTCAAATCTTGATTTAGGTTGTTTAAATTGATCTTTTGACTTCATATAAGTTTGTGGTCAAATCTTGATTTAGGTTGTTTAAATTGATCTTTTGACTTCATATAGATTCAACGCCCTCAAAAACCCATGGGGATCTTTGATTGTGAAGAGTTCACTAATCAAACTTGTAATTTCAACAAATCCCTAAAAAAATTCAAAACAAATTAAATCAAAAAATAAACTCAAACTTTTCAAAATTCATACTTAAAAACTACTCTAAACTAAAATTAATATAATTAAAACATTTCAAATATTCTTACTATTTTACCTTTCTAATCTATTTAATTTATATAACTATATTACTATAATCATAAAAACAAAATAATCACATATGCTACTATCTAATTATTTTAATAATTAATTCTCTTGAATCTCTAAATCTGTCGATTTATCTCTAATATAGGATAACAAATATCATCACATAATAAATACCATGAATACCTTTTTATAAAAAATTAACATCAATCATTATAACTCAACCACTTATTCCCGCTATTCTTTATACTCACTACTGCTCTCGATAGACATATAGATGTCGTATCTTATATCTTATATGACCCGAATTCCTAAAAATAGTTTTTAATATGATATAAGTAAAATTACAAACCATTCATTTCAAGGTCCATCCATTCTGTCATTGACAAATGGATAGCTGGAACTTACAACGTGGTTACATACTTACAACGTGCATCTCATCTTAGAACTTTCAAGTGATTACAACTTGCACATGTACCCGTATTTAAAAAAAAAAGCTGGATTGAGAATAACTCAGAAAACCACCTCCTTTTCAGATGGGAGGAAATCCGTTTGTGGAAGCGGTACACTTTTTTCATGATATCCTTACTTATATAAGGATATGACAATATAGTCACGTCATGCTATTGGAACTTGGGTGGGAGGCGGGAGGTTATCATTAAACTTTTCCAAGTATCTGGGATATACATCATTGACAAACCAACTCTTTTTCATTTGAGGGGGTGTGAGGAATGGACAGAGTTGATATTCGGGGCTTGGCATCGCCCAACTCATCTATTCGGTAGCCACTAGGATAAGTTTTTGGTTTATACTCACCGTATCTCAATTTCAGCACCTTCTCATCCCCGATCTCCAAAGAAGTCTTCTCTGTTGATCAATTGAGAAGAAGAAACCATCACACTAAACTTCCTAACCAAAACTTGAGACTGCCCTGCACATATATTAAGGGTAAAGAGTTTATATATTGGCAGGTATAAAAAATGGAGCTCAAAGTTAATGAAAAAAATATGAAGGGGTATTAAAAATGTTAACAAAAAATGGATAACAATATGGTGAAAGTAGCAGTTTTTTTAATTGAGAAGGTGTATTGGGTTCATATTGGTAGGGGGTTAAATAATGTTGTATTAAGAAGTATTTTCCAATATATATTCAAATTAGGAGTATTTTTTAGTATGCCACAAACGCACCTGACATGTCATAGGTTCATTGAGTGAACCTTGATATGTCATAGGTTCATTGAGTGAACCTCGCGCTGAAGGCTTCCTAGGCCAAAAAAAACCTCGATACAATGATCATAATGCTTGCTGAGAACACATGACTTTCTCTAATAAAGTAATAAAACATATTTTCTTTAATACTTTCTGTTTTCTTCATTTCTAAGATCCTTAGGTTATCTCGTTATGGTTTCATATTCTAGTATAAGGTTTTTGTAATACATAATTAGAATATTCAAACCCTTTTATCTAAATGTTGCAACACAGGTGTTTTGGAATCAAAATGCAATATCCTATTTCATTACAGAGGTTCTTCTTTTGTCTCTAAATGAATTTCACAGAGGAAGGGTTTTTCTTGTCTTAGAATTTATTTTTGTGGAGATAGGGTTTTTCTTTTATCACATTCTCTTCCACACTATTATCTCTACACCTTCATTTTAATTTACTCATTTAATATAACTTTACTTAGTTCTAGATCAACCATTATATATGCCTTTAATCAATGTTGCTACAGGTTTACATTGATGGAGTAAACACCTTTGGAAACATGGCCACACGTTTGTTTCCAAGTTTTAAACTATTGAAATTATGAGACGTTGCTTTGAACCTCTTCCCCTTCACAGATTGTTACTTCCAAAATAGTAAAACCTAATCTTGAATTAGTCTATAGAATTTACTTCCAAGGTGCAAAACCAAACACTAATAATGTGTAATTAAAATGATCTTTGGGTTTCAATGATGTCTATGTTGTTCTCTATTGTTCGATGATCAATTATCTAAATATTGTAGGAAGTGTTTGATGCTTATAAGGGGAACTATTATGATTATTGTCTTTTTCTTTGCTTCAATTTTCTTTAATCTGTAAGTTGTTCCATTGTTGTGAGATTTTTTTTGTGGTTTGCATACATGCTAAAACCTATAATTTTTTCATTGAATGGGCAAGTAGTTTCAATATTTAACATTTATGACATTCTTGAGCCATGCTACCATGACACTGAAATAAAATAGGTTCTTAGCATTGAATCAAACTTGCCTAAAATTTTAAAGATATTAGGCCAAAATTGGCAAAGCCTTCCAGTAAGAACAAGGATGTTTGGTAGTGCTTGGCCTTTGAGAGAACCAGTGAGAGATCACAAGTTTTCGACATGTCTGAATCTTTTTGGGGGAATCCCTTGTTTACTGAGGATTTTTTAGGTTTTGGGCATCTTTATATTAATTGCATTTTAGTAGAATATTTTAGGATGTTAAGGTCAAGAGATTGTTCAAACAATTGGCCAATTAACATCACATCTCATTGAAAGTTAGACTCCCTCATATTCACCCAAGAACATTAAATATTATCCTTCCAAAAAAAACCATTAAACATAAGTAAATTTCAGATTCCAAGAATAACCATAAAGACTAAATGAAGCAATAATAAGTTTATCAAATTAAATGATAAAAACCAAAACAATTGATTACTAGTGGGGTGACTCCATGAAATGACATAGATCATTTCTAGTTAACAATATTAAATAGTACCCATTAAAGTGCATTACAATTCAATTTTTCATCAAATTTTATATCTTGATTTTGTGAATTTATTAGTCGGTTTTATTGCATATACATTTCCTACATTGAATTGATGAAATTCAATCTATGTCCCAAGTTCCTTAGGGCCCAAACTTTGTATTGTCTCAATATTAAACACATCAATTTTGCTATATTGTATTGGTTTTAGATGGTATTGCTTGATTGGTATTTTCTGAATTCCAAGATGGTAGAACATGATGATTATTGGTAGTCTTAATGAGGTAGAATCTTTTAAATTTTACATTTCTAGAACATACACTCTAGTTGCAAAAGTGATGTTATAAATCCTCTATTAGGTATCAAATTGTATATTTTTCAACATACTTATATTTGGTGTATTATTTCTAACATTTTATTTTAGTTCGTATTTATAAATTGCAGCAACTTAATAATTTGGGTTTTTGTTTGCTAAATTTGCGTTGTTTATTTTGTCAACTTAGGATGAGAGTGTTGCACAAATAATATGCTTCTTTAACTAAAAATGGCTCTTTTCACATTCCCTCCCCTCCCCGTTCTGTTCTTGTATGTATACCTTGATCTGGAAAGTACATGGACAATATATTTCAAGTTAACTTTTGTATTATATGTGTCACAATTGGCCTTTAGTGTTTAATTAATGCATTTTTGCAACAAAGATTTCCGTTAAGGTGTTGAGTTACCCATAAATTTTCTATTCCTACTGATTCTTGTTTCACATAATTGCATCTTTTCCTTTGAGAAACCAAGGAAACATTGTTCACAAATATATTTAGACTAAAGAACATGCCAAGATTTGATTCCATTTATGGTCTCTCACAACTCCACCTGCACAATTAGGGATGTTAAAGCAAAGGAGCAAGTACACATATTGTTTCTATAACAAATTTATACGGGGAACACCACCAACCCAAAGAGTATCAGATAGGTATGGAACTTTGGATTGGGAAAAATAAGTTAAAAGAAGCCAATGGTAATCATCCTTACTTGACAATGACTATATGGTAAGAAAATCTTATACATAAAACTTTGCATAAGACCTGAACCTCACACAAAGGACCAAAATTTCCCCAAACATTAAAAGTTTTCCCAAAACATTGAAAGTGAAACCTTGGATGAAGGACCAAAGTCACCCTAAACAATAATGAACTATGACATGAAATCTTACAAAATTCTCTAATTGATATGACAATACAACTTAAGTCAAGTCATGCTTCAAGTTGTAATGACAAGTCTCATCTTCTAAAACCCATTAATGATATTTGTTGCTCTCATAAATTTCCTTACCATAGTGTTACTTTTGATTCTTCTCTTCACCTTTTTAACTGGGGCGGTTTAATACAAGCTTAGCATTTGATATATATATATATAGTTAATAATGTAGCTAAGAAATGGATAATATTTTGGGTTGTTATGCACCTATAATGTTATTTTGTATATTTCTGAGATTAGTTTACTCTTGGCTCTAACAATTTCATTTAGGTTGCTCAAATATATTTTCGGACGGCCATTACATTTCAATGGAGTAATGATGGCTTTTACACTTATGAAATTTATCTTGTAGGAATAAATTGCTAGAAAATGGAAGTTGTGTACATGTATTAATTTTGACCATGATGTTGGAAGCATGATTAACTACCATAAAAATTTGACGAGTAAAGGCTACCATGATTTATAGGTCAATTTCTATTCGTTCCCACTTTGTTCATAGATGTATCTAAATTTTGCAATCATAAATTTTAAAACCTCAAAAATTCTTTATTAGGAAAAGGACTTTAGGATTATTTATTAAAATCCTTTATTAGATTATGTTCATCCGTGATACCTATAAGAGTAACAAAGTCTAGGTAATAAATTGGTTACTTTTATAATTATCATAAATCTTTTTAAACTTTGAATTTATTAAATGCTTAGGATGTTGGAAACCTTTGAGCACTACTGGGGGGGGCGAACCAATAGTGTGACTTATTACCAATTTTTTCCTTTTGTTTACATATGTATTGAATCACATATATTAACCAACAACATGTTAGATAATTTCATGCATATAAATCATATAAGCAACTAAAACAAGGTAACCATGAGAGAAACAATAATAGACACATCCACACAAGAGACACAATATATTTGCTGGAAAACCCTTCACCAGGAAAAAAACCACCCCTGTTGTTGTTGTGCCATTGTGAATATTCTATTAAGAAAATATAGTCTTTTTACATAGATTGTTGACTCTGATCAACTAGGAGACTCAACCTCATATACAATTAGATTACTTTGATCATCCTTGAGACTTGATTCTGTTGATCAGCTCAGAAGACTATGTTTTCCATGGATCTACGGACTGCCATCTCCTGAAAGCCACCATGATCTATCAATCCTCGCCCAACTCTGATTGGACTATCCAACTACCATTGGATTGAGAAGCTTTTCCTTTTATTGAAACTTTGCAATCACTGCTCCACATCCATGAAGTCACTGCTCGTCTACTCTACGCATACCCCCTTTCATATATTTTCACACTGGACCTGTTGTGGGTGGAAACACCCTAGGGTATTGGGTTGAAAACTCCAACAGAGCGGAGGACATACATCATAAAGAAACACATAGAGAAACAATATAAATGCTTAAACTACTGAAGTAGGAAGAAGTGGTATTACTCGGAGGTCCTACATTCGAGGTTGATCCGCAGGATCCAAACCCTATGCTCCTTCCAATGCCTTTATAACCTGTAACTTATCCAAGAAAAGCATATACAACAACAATAATAGAAAGCATGTTCATGATATATGTGTTAAATCATATGAGTAGGTGAGCAAGTGAGCATTAACATAAGATTCATAAGAAAATCATAAGATATATTAATGCATAAACACAATAATATCATGAATATAACAACATTTCTTTATTGATGTAAGCTAAATGAAATGTGGAAAACTACAACCTGAGTCTTCGTCCAGATCCAAGCAGAACCGTCCTCCGGATCCATCCTGCCCAGGCCTCAGCAATCTTCTTCCATCGATATACACAAGGATGTCATAAAAGGGATGAGGGACATCTCAAAGTAGGAAATAAAAGTTTCCTATAACTTGGGAGTGCTGGAGGCACAGGGATTTCTTCAGACTTGATCAGGGATGTAATCAACTATAATATCAATATATCATCTCTTCCCTCCTTAGGCCTTCCCATGAAGGTTTATTTATACTTCTCCAAATTAGCTTTTTCAGTTGGGAAACAATTGGGTCACATGCTACAATAGGTGAGTAATACGTAAAACCCATAAAATCTGCCCAAATTTAATGAGGTTATTTATTTTTTAGTGTTTTAACACATATACGCGGGTTGGGTATAGATTGACTCGCATGTACATGTTTTTTATATAGGGAAAAATAGCGTATGGGAAATAAAACACTGTTTTTTAGAATTCTGACCAAGTCTGGAAAGGAAGGGTTGCCCTAGGCCATAACTAGAGCATCAAATCTACCAAGAGTGGTAAATGGTGCTATAACAGGATCTCAAGACTTTTTTCTCAACTTGATTCAACTCTGCAACACTCCCTCTAGCAACAAGACAATCTCATCAATCAAAAGTCTCCATAATCATATGCTCTCACACAAGAAAAATAGTGGCCATAATCCATCCAATAGAACAATTGAATAATATCACCAACAGTTGAAATAAAACTCATAACAAACCCTCACACCAAAATAAAAATGCTACATAATATAATCAACAACATAAGACACTATGGATATGTGCCAAACACATCAGTAGATCCTACAAGAAAAAATGTGAGAGTCACTAATATGGAGCTCCATCTAAACCAAACTCTACTACAACCCTTTGCATTACTGATCTCAAGTCTGGAGATATGAATCAATATTGCTCTTCAAGAAATAGATCTTCTCATACTGTTGCCATTAGAGCTCATACACTGAAGAAATCAAGCTCACTAATGGCTCTAAAGCATACTCACACAATGAAGCCTTCTCTAACTCACTATCACACACCATCTCACCTCACACAACTCCCAAGTGATGAATATATAACATGTAGGGCGAAATTGAGCTTGGGGCTAAGATCAAGGGTGCACAAATTGGACCAAATCATTCCACTAAGGCCACTACTTGTGCACTAAATGAGTTCACATCATTGGAGGACCTTTTCAAACCATTCCCAACCTTTACAACTACTTCTATAAGCCTATGAGAATTTACTTGCCAATTTTCTTTTGATTTGTGTGAGGAATGTAGATAAAATTTCGTGAAAATAATCAGTCACAAACATAATAGTAGATGAACTAGATTGAAACCTTCAATCACTCCCATAGTCCTATCTTCTAACGACGGAAGCCTTTTAGTCACTCCAATAGGCTTGGATCATGCAATTGGGGCTAAGGATGAAGAAAACATCAAGCCTTCAGCTTAGAACCTCTGCCACCTATTGGATCACCTTCTCCAACATCTGTACATGCCTATAAAATTCTAACATAACCTTTGATACATTTGCAAGTGGATCAAACATGTCTCCCAAGTGTCATTTACAAGTTGACTTAAAAGGCCAATAAACAAGGTTGGGAAGAGTGCTAACAAGTCCTCCACCCTTCAAAGAACATCTCCATAAGTTGCAACACCTTTGACAAACCTGCAATACTTTACAGTAGCACATCTCCATCATCAAACATAAGGCCATCACACTGCAACAAGTCATCTCCATGAGCATAAGCATGAAGATTTAGATGGAAACCTAGTTTCAAACTCAACTAGTGTGCCAACTCATCATCAACCATACCAATTCCAACATCTGACCAACATGAGTGACATCATACTGTTGACATCAATGCCTACACAACATCTAAATTCCAACTCAACTATTTGCAACCATACTACAATGAATGACATCCATACACCAACTATGCTACAATGGTTGACATTAATGCCAACATAAGCTAGCTGGAACCATGTACACCATAATTCCAACAATCTCCCCCTTTGGCATTAATGGAAACCACACAAACTCTCCAAACCATCATCCTCTATCAGCCTCCCTTTTACATCAATGGAAAAGGGTCAACTCCATATGATAAGGCAACAAGAATTGAAGCAAAAACATTGGATAATTACATATCTACATGGTTGAAAAATTATGTACATCAATAAGCATCCATGCCTCTCACATCAATAAAAACAAGTAGCAAATAGACCAATCATCATCCAGAGAAGAACACCAACCAACAACATCTAGCAGCATGCAACAATATGCCAACATAAGGAAACCATACAATCACCAATGAACATCGTCATATAATATGAAACCATGAGTAGCATTACGTGTATGCAACAATATGTGCATGAGAATCAATCCATCACTCTTCATAGCAACCACATAACTACAACCACCAAACATCTCTTAACATAATATGAGGCCAAGAACCCAAATTGTCATAGCATAGCATGAAGAAAACCATGAACACCTCCAAGCATATCATAATGCCAACAATGTATGGCTGAAGTAAACAAGAGAAAATGATGATCCCCTTGAACACGTGTCATCTCCAATATCAATCCATCCTGAAGTGAACTTCTTCCACTACAAATAATGATTCCTTTTGACAAATAGAAGCACCATATGGACCGAGACTCCACATGACCATGACTCGAGTGAAATATACATTAATAAATACATGGTTGTAGCAGTAACATAAAAACCTCATACATGACCTATTATGACCATAACATGACCTCATGACTCATTAATATAAGACCCAAAATATAGTACACTACAAGTACATGGCTTCATGAACATTTTACATGAATATGTCAATAAATACATATATGATGTAATCATCCTCTATGGACCAATGACTCAAATACATGATACATCATGACTATTACATCATCATTAGCCCATATATATGGATGCAAAATAGACTCATGATACCACTTCATAACAAGCCTATCACCAGGATGACTCATCATACTAAAGAATGGACTCTCAACCAATACATAATGATGATACAATAACAAATACACAACTGTAGTAATCATCATATGACAACTCATACATGCCTGGTCCATGTCACATTTCATATTTATACATGGCTGGAGGAATGAGTACATCCTATGCATGGATGCACATATTTTCAACCAACTTTTAATGGAAACCAAAAACATATATGTTGTTGAAAAATGTACTCCTTTTCACTAATGAAAAAAAACATAAATATGTTGCAAATAATTGAGTGAAAACAATGAATAATATGCCAAATAATCTAGGCAAACATCATACAATGCATAGCTTCCCCCTGTGCTCAATATACCTCCAAGAGATAGGTTGATCATGTGGACCTGAATGTGCATGAGGCAAGAACTCATCAAATGTTGCTACAATAATATTGTACTCATCAAGCGACCAAATGCTCCCCTGAGGTTATGGACCTCTCATGAATTATGTAGTTCTCTATAAATATGCATGAAATAATCATGGACTACAAAAGGGAATGTTCTTCATTGCTTGAAGAGTTACTTCTCCTTCTTTCTCCAAACAGTCTTTGGCTACTTACTTTCTTCCTTCACTTGCTTTTTTTCTTCCTTCACTGGTTTTGTGCTAGATCCTCTTTGCTTTTGCTGCTCTTGTCAATTTTGACTTGAGTAATGGGGTAACAAAAAATATCTTTCCACCTGGCCAAAGTTATGATCTACGTAGCACTCCACATGGCCAAGATGTGTAACAAGATGATTAGATCTCTTGATTCTCATGCTAGATCTAAACCTTGCATGAAATGTGCTTCTCCTCCATTGGTTAGATCTGCAATTAGATGACTTATGGCCAAATGGGTGACATGAGTAACAATAACTATAAAAACCACGTTTATACCTGTTGACCAATTTCCTTGTCTGTTGAAATTGCTGCAATCTCCACTGATTTGATCTATAAGTTATGCTCCAACAATTTTCTGCAACATGTTCATACATGTGACAACTATAACATTGTATCTCATGCATCAAAGGAATAAATAGACTTTTATTCCTTTGAAATCTAATGGAGTTGCCATGATCATCACTATAACAAAAAGGTATTTTGAATGTAGATGCTCCTTGAGATTTTCTTCTCTGCTGATGGTTCTGCTTGTTTTTCTACTATTGGGGCTCTTGTTGTTTAATTGATAGATGGATCTTCTTCTTGTTACCTTGGTTTTCACTTTTAATGTTGGTATTGTTTGCTACAGGTTCTTTTGGTTCAAATTTAGTGTTCTTTCCTGCATGCAAACTAGATTCACCCTTTTGAAATCCAAGACCGTATTTATCCAATGGTGATCTTTGGATCTCAAGAAAATTATCCAAGGCTATGGTACTCTTCTCCATCTTTCACTTCTTTCTCAAGGAAGTCACTTCAGCTTCTAAATTCTCAACCTATTCTACCTTCACTTGGTATTTATTCCTCATACCTTCCTCAACCTTTTCTAATTCTTCCAACTTAATCTTTAAGATGACAATCTCTTCCTTGAGCTTGGCCTCCTTATCATCACAAATCTGCAACAATTTTTCTTGATCCTTGCATGAAACTGTTAGTATAGAAATCTCAGATCTAATACCCTTAATAACATTCTCATCTTCATTATGTTCTTTAACATTATCTAAATCTAAATCATTAAAATTATAACTCAAAAGAAAATCATTATTGTTTATACCTTTGGATTCATGATTTTTTGATCTCTTCTCATCATCTACTGAATCAAGGGGACTAGAAGAATGAGACTCTTGTGGATGAGCTTCTTGTTTTTTAAGGCCCTTCTTCTTGTTTTTATTATTCTCATTTTTTAAAAATGCTGCTAGTACCATATCCAAATATGGATTCTATCTTGTCCCACATTTCTCTGCACGTTTCAAACCCACTAGTCCCTTCATATGATCATCATGAATATTCTTATAGATTATGCATCTAGATTATGCATCTAGCTTATGCATCTTGCTGCAAAACTTCATCTTCAAATGGATCATTTCCATAACCTTCACACATTGCTCTCCAAATGTTAGATCCACAAGATAATAATTTATATTTTATATTTTTGTGCCATACCTTGTAATTTACAGCAGTGAGGACAACCACTATGAAGAAAAAAAAAATTAATTTTCTACTAACTAACCCAAGATCTACTCTCCAATGATCAAGCTGCAACCAAAAGCCTTGCTCTGATACCAATGTTTGGAAACCTTTGAGCACTAATGAGAGGGGGGGTGAATCAGTAGTGTGACTTATTAACAAAAATTTCATTTTATTTACTTCTGTACTGAATCACATATATTAGCCAACAACACATTAGATTATCTCGTGCATAAGCCATATAAGCAACTTAAACAAGATAACCATGAGAATAACAATAATCAACACATAAAAAACACATCCACACAAGAGACACAATATATCTGGCGGAAAACCCTTCACCAGGCAAAAATCCATGCTTGCTGCTGTTACGCTACTCTGAATTTTTATTAAGAAAATATAGTCTTTTTACATAGATTGTTGACTTCGATTAGCTACGAGACTCGACCTCATATACAATTAGATGAATTTGATGAGCTCGAAGACTCGATTATACTGATCAACTCGAAAGAATATGTTCTCCATGGATCTACAGACTACCATTCGCTGAAAGCCACCACGATCAATCGATCCTCTCCCAACTCCGATTGGACTATCCAACTACCATTGGATTGAGAAATTGTTCCTTTCACTGAAACTTCGCAATCACTACTCCACATTCATGAAGTCACTGATCCTCTACTCTATGCAAACTTCCTTTCATATATTTTCACACTGGATCCTAAGACTTTCTGCTCAAAGTGATTAAGCTCTATAATACGACCTCTAGCAGCAAGACAATCTCATCAATAAAAAATCACCACAATGATATGCTCTCACATAAAAATAGTGGCCATAATCCATCCAATAAAAAAACTGAATAATAGCACCAACACCTAAAATAAAACTCATAAAAAATCCTCACACCAAAATATGAATGCTGCATAATATACTCAACAACATAAGACACTATGGCTATGTGGCAAATGCATCAGAAAATCCTACAAGAAACAATATGAGAGTCACTAATATGGAGCTCCATCAAAACCAAACTCTACTACAACACTCTACATCACTGATATGAAATATGGAGATTTGAATCAATACTATGCTTTAGGAAATAGATATGCTCAGACTGCTTCCATTAGAGCTCATACACTGAAGAAATCAAGCTCACTAATGGATCTAAAGCATACTCACATAATGCAACTTTCTCTAACTCGCTATCACACACCATCTCACCTCATACAACTCCCAAGTGATGAATATATAACATGTAGGGATAAATTGAGCTTGGGGCTAGGATCAAGGGTGCACAAATTATACCAAATCATTCCACTAAGACCAGTACTTGTGCACTAAATGAAGTCACATCATTGGAGGACCTTTTCAAACCATTCCCGACCTTTACAACTATTTCTAGAAGCCTATCGTAATTTAATTTCCAATTTTCTTTTGATTTGCGCGAGGAATGCGGAGAAAATCTCTTGAAAATTCTCAGTTGCACACATAACACTTCCTGAACTTGACTAGAACCTTCATTCACTCCTATACGTCAATATTCCAGTGAATGGAAACTTTCAGTCACTCCCATAGGCTTGGCTCCATGCAACTAGGGATAAGGATGAAGAAAAACATCAAGCCTTCAGCTCAAAACCTCTGCCACTTGTCAGATCACCTTCTCTAGCATATGTACAAGCCTCCAAATCTCTAAAATAACCTCTAACACATCTAAAAGTATCAAACATGTCTCCCCATTGTCACTTCCAAGTTGACCTAAAACGCCAATAAACAAAGTTGGAAAAAGTGCCAACAAGTCGTCCACTCTCCAACAAACATCTCCATAAGATGCAACACCTTTGATAGACCTGTAATACTCTGTAGCACATCTCCGTCATCAAACATAAGGCAATCACACTGCAAAAATTCATCTCCAAGAGCATAATCATGAAGACCTAGATGAAGACCTAATTTTGAACTCAACTAGTGTGCCAACTCATCATCAACCATACCAATGCCAACATCTGACCAACATGAGTGACATCATATTGTTGACATCAATGCCAAAACAACATCCAAATGCCAACTCCACTAGTTGCAACCATGCTACAATGGATGGCATCCATACATTAGCTAGGCTACAAGGGTTGACATCAATGCCAACATAAGTTAGGTGAAACCATGCACACCATAATGCCAACATAGGATTATAAATATCCATATTTATTTCATATATACAAATTTGAAATATATTGGTGTTATTTTATTTTTATTCTATGAAGTCAAATATTCACATAATTAAATGATGAGTAATAAAAAATAAAACAATAAAAAAGGACTAATATTGGCATTTCATTTATAGCTTAAGTACCAATAGATTCTATGTAGATAGAACTCAATAGAAGTTTTACTTCTAAATATTTTGTACTTATGTAGACTACAACAAATACACCTTCATATCTTCAATTCAATGTGATACACAAAATTGGTTAAATTGGAGTAGAAATTTTACACCCTTCTTCTAGAACAAGTCAACCTGAATAATAAATTCTAATAAATAACTTAACTATTGATGTAACTGTAATACTAGTTGTAAAATGGAAACAATTTTTTTTCATTTGTATCAATAATCCCTTATTATGACTTAACCATAAATATCTGAGAGAACAATCAATTCAATTGATGAATTTATAGTACAACCAAGGGAAGCAAAGCTTAGTAAGGGTTGCAGTTGAATCGTTGCGATTCAAGTTTTCTTAAAACCTCCTTGTCGATCTCTTTCACATGGATTTGTTTCCATCAAATTTGGGGACTTTGAATTTTAGGTCTTTTGGATCCTCTTAGATCATTATTAGAAATTGAATGGATGAATTGTCAACTCCTAGGTATGCAAATTGTTAGAGGCATCACAAATATTAACCATCCTTTGTTTGTATATGGCACTGCTTCTAGGTGAAGCTTTATTGATTATTTCCAGAAGGTTCAAGAATCCTTTAGATTTTTTTACTCAAACATTTGGACGGTTAATTAGTCACAATAAAATTGAATATATGTGTGGAATCTTAATCATTTTCTTCTTGTTCTTTCTAGCTTTTTGCAATTTCATTTTAAGGACTTATAGTCTTCATTCAAGCACCTATGTATGCTCCTCTATATTTTTTTTTCTTCCTCTGACATGTGGTAGTAGGTCATAGTTAAAACCAAAGATAAATTTGTTTAACAAGGCATACATTAGTTGAATCCCACATGATGTTTAGTTCTAATTAAATATGTGCTCTTAGCCCTACTCATCTTTAAATATGTTGACACCTAATCTTCATGATTGGGGAATTTGTAAAATAAATAAATCAGGAATGTGAACAGTCATCGGAAGATGAACTGAACAATCACTCCTAATGTATAAAACAATAACATACCTATGGAATAATCAGACGAATCAGTTTTTTCTGCCTTTGGAGAGTTACTACCTGGCCTGACATGGTATCAGAGCTAGTCCTAAGAATAGTCGTAACTCCCTTCATCTCTGCCACTGCCTCTGTCCTGAAATAGTCTGCCACTGCCTCAGTGCTGAGCACTGCTCTGCCTCTGTCGCTGGCCTGACATGCCCAGAGATGCGTTGGACCCAACGCTCATGGTTGTTAACGTTCTCTCACCTAACGCTCTCACCGTTCTGAGAGATTCCATGCGCAGCTGGACTGTTGAACACTGCCTGATCCAGGGTTTTCATCCATCATTGAACGTTGCCTGATCCAGGATTTTCATCCTCTTACCAGTTGGAAAGTTTTTTTAGACGTGGAATCCAGATTTTGGTGCCATTCCGGTGATGCAAATCTCCATCGTGGAGGGCGCAGCTGGACTGTTGAATGCTGCCTGGTAAGATTTTGGTATCATTGTTTTGAATGCGCAGTGCATTAAAGCTGGTAATGGTGTTTTGTTTATGTTTTGAACGCACTGTTTGTGTTTTCCTTGAACGCTGTTTACCTTGGACGGTGTTTGTATAAGCTCCTATGTGTCTGCCACCCATCGCCATGGAAAAAATTTGAAGAATATGTAAATAGCAAGATAGTTGCGGTTTATAGTTTCAATAGCAATATGTCCAATGAATGTTACGAAACATAAAATCATTCCCATTGACAAAAATGTGTAAATAAAGCTGGGACGAGCTGGAGCTCCGTGCAGCACCATTTGAATTTGTTCGGTAACATACCACTACTTAAGCATCCACAACGAATACTAGATCATTGCGATCCCAACGAGGATAAATATGGAGTTTATGATCTTCAGAACCCATATTATGCAAGTCCTGTACTGATTGCTCCTCATTTCTCCAATATACCGATGGCCTGAGATGCCCGACATTGCATCCGCTCAACACTGGATTTGTTACTCACTGGCCTCTGGGCTCTTAACCCAGAGAGTGAACGTGGCCACCTACTTAATGGAGCTGAATATCATTTACATTGAAGTTTGAGCAGGGACAGAACTAATCCTAATCACCGTCTTGGTAGTCCACAATACGTGTTGAGTTCATAGTATTGCGCAGTTTATATACGCAGTTTTCAAAGCATTCATAGTATTGCGCAGTTTATATAAGCAGTTTTCAAAGCATTCATAGTATTGTGCAGTTTATATAAGCAGTTTTCAAAGCATTCAAAGTATTGCACAGTTTATATATATCAAAGCATTTGTGGTATTGCGCGTTTTATATATCATTCAAAACATAGTAGTATTGCACAATTTCTTTCATTTGAATGGTAATGTTGCGTTGAAAAGTTAAAGCATATTGAAGTGATATGTACATAATAGTTCAATGAAATGCTGATGCTTCTATCAAACATTAGAGGGATTTGAAGAAAATATAGTGCATAAGGCTGTAACGCAAGGAAATTTTTTTTTTTTTCAGCAGAAGTATTTTTTTTACAGAATGCATTCAATCATCTCTATGGTAGGAATAGTTCTCACTGGCAAGGAGAACTATCCTGAATGGTCCCGGATGATAAAACACACCCTCATATTCAATGAGTTGTGGAAGGGAGTGTGTGTCGGAGAAGGAGAAAATGACCCAGTACAACCTACATCAGACAAAGAGCTCGTCATTTGGGATAACAAGAACAACAAAGCATATGCATTAATCGCAGCATCTGTAAATGAAGAAGTAAGTCACCATATTTCATCGTATTCAACTACCTTTGAAGCTTTACAAAAGCTCAAAGAACTCTATGACTCACATTCTTCACTTGAAGTTGTTCAGCTCATGATTAAACTCTTCACTCTTGAACTGAAAAATAATGATCCTCTTGCTCTTGCATCTGAAGTAAAATCCATAATGCATGATATCAAATCCACTAAGGTTGAGCCGGATATCCCTCTTATTGCTTTTCTCAAGGCACTCTATCCTACTTACTCCAATTATCTTGAGTCTTTACAAGCAAATGGAAATCTTAAAGATATAACCTTTGACTCTCTTGTGAAAAAGTTTGTTGAAAGAGAGAAAGCCTTTGGAAAGAAGACAGTCCCTGAATCTTTTGAAGAGACTTTTTGCCTTGCTCATAAAGAAAAGCATCCTGTTCAAGATTCTACAAGAGGAAGAGGTGGACGAAGAGGAAGAGGAAGATACTTCAGAGGCAGGGGGGGCAAACATTCTCAAGGAGAAAAATCAGATCTGCATTGCATTCGCTGCAAACGAAATGGATCACATGATGCTTCTACATGCAAGCTACCATGGGACAAAATTGAGCAGAAAAGAAACCAGCAGAAAGGTAAAACTGATGATACAGACAAAGGTAAAGCACCTGAATCCGCTCACTATATTGAGGCACAATGTAACATTGGAGTAAATGAAGATTTGTTTAATGCTTCACTTACTTCTTTGAAAAATGATTGGTTGTTTGATTTAGGAGCAACCTGTCACATGACTCATAGAAAAGATTTTTTTGAAGATTTCACTGACAATGTTGATGGAGCAATATACTTTGCAGATCAGTCAAAAATCAAGCCATCAGGGCTTGGCACAATCAGGCTTAAACTGCCTGGTCTTCCAAACTTTCTTCTGGATCATGTTCTATATCTCCCACAACTCAAGAGAAACTTGCTGTTCTTGGTCCACATCCACCAGCAAGGTCACTCCATTCATATGTTTGATGGCAAGCTTGAGGTAAGAAAAGCATCTGACCACTCACTTGTCATGAGGGGAATAGAAGAAGAAAGGCTTCTCAAACTGCAAGGAACCTCTGCTCATGCACAACATTTCTCATATATTTCTCATCATGAAAAGGTACACTTCCATCAAGTTTATTATGGCATGCTAGATTTGGACATTTAAACTATGACAGTCTCTGCTTATTGAAGAAAAATGGTGTTGCTGGTTTGCCTACAATTCTTAGGAAACATAAGCAATGTGATGCTTGCATTCTAAGAAAGCATAGCAAACAGTCTTTTCATGATTCACATTCAAGAGCACATAGGAAGCTTGAACTCATTCATTTAGATTTATGTGGTCCAATGCCTGTTCCTTCTGCAAATGGAAATAAATATATCATGACATTTATTGATGATTACACCAGAATGTGTTGGGTTTATTTATTGAAGAACAAATCTGATGCTTTTCAAACATTCAAGAATTTTCATAAATGGATTGAAAATGATGCACAATTTCATATTGGGTCTATTCGCACTGATAACGGAAAAGAATATACATCAAATGAATTTGAAAACTATCTTCGCCAACATGGGATCAAACATCAAACAACTGTACCTTATAATCCCCAATAGAATGGTGTAGCAGAAAGAATGAATAGAACAATTTTGAACATGGTACGATCCATGCTTTTCTTCAAAAATGTAAAGATAATGTTTTGGGCTGATGCTGTTCTATGTGCTGCATATATAAAGAATATATGTCCATCTGATGCTATAAGAAACAAGACTCCTTATGAATTGTGGTATGGACATGTTCCTTCGGTAAAACATCTTAGGATCTTTGGTTCCACCTGTTATGCTTTGATACCAAAGGTACATAGAAACAAACTTGGTGCTAGAAGACGTAAGTGTATCTTCCTGGGGTATTCAAACACCTCTAAAGCATACCGACTCTATGATGAAGTAAATAAAAAGTTTGTTGTATCTAGAGATGTCATTTTTCTTGAATCATCCAAATCTGACAATGTTGTTGAGCGGAAACTTGATAGCTTGGATAGATTCGCAAAAACGAAATAATTTCAAGAATTTGATAATTAGATTCCACATCTTGAAGGGGGGATTCCTATACTAGATCAACATGTGGAATCTTCTTCTAAAGAACAATCTCCCCTGCATGAAACTACAACAACGGATGATGCTTTAAGTGATGTAATTGATAGAATTGGGAGACTCAATCTTGATTCAGTCCCAACTAAATCAACAGAGAAACCTGGACCATCTCATAAAGGTCCCCCAAAGTGGCTAACAAAGACACTTGAAAGTGTTCATCTTGATGAAATTGGAAAAACAGGAACCAGAAATTCAAACCAACAAAATGGAGGTGATGTAGATGACTCTAATTCACCTGTTGATATGGATGTTACTTATGATTGTGAATTGAACTTGTCTACAAATTTTGAACCAACTTCCTTCAAAGAAGCTGCTTCTCATGATGAATGGAAATAAGTGATGCAAAAGGAGTATGATGCTCTCATAAAAAATGGCACTTGGAAGTTGGTTGATCCTCCATTTGGAACCAAACCAATTGGCTGCAAGTGGGTCTACAAGAACAAGTACAAAGCTAATGGCTCACTTGACAAGCACAAAGCTAGGCTTGTGGAAAAAGGTTTTGCACAGAAGGAAGGGGTCGATTATGAGGAAACTTTTTCCCCCACAGCAAAATGGGCCACCATCCGGACACTCTTTGCACTAGCAGCTCAAACGGTTGAAAAGTCCATCAAATGGATGTAAAAACTGCATTCTTGAATGGAGATCTAAAAGAGAATGTTTTTATGTCCCAGCCTGAAGGATTTGCTATGAAAGGACATGAACATAAAGTATGCAAACTTGTGAAGTCCTTGTATGGCCTCAAACAAGCACCGCGAGCCTGGTATGAAAAACTAACTGAGCATCTTCTAAAACTCAACTTCAATCATTTTGATCTTAATGATGCAACTTTATTTGTCAAGAAAGTTGGAAAAACAATTGTGTATCTTGTGGTATATGTAGATGATCTTTTAATGACAGGGAACAATGAAAGCTACATTGCATCCATAAAGAAGGAATTAGGGAAAAGTTTTGAAATGATTGATTTGGGCTATGTTCATTACTATCTTGGCATTGAAGTAACCGAACATCCAAAATCCATATTTCTTTCTCAAAAGAAATACATTGGAGATTTGTTAAACAGATTTGGCATGACAGAGTGCAATCATCTTTCTACTCCAATGGAACAAAACTTAAAGCTCATATCTATTGAAGGAAAGGAATTTGAGGATGCAAAAAAGTATAGACAGCTTGTAGGAAGTCTCATCTACCTCACTACTACCAGACCAGGAATTTCATTTACTGTTGGAATCCTCTCCAGGTTCATGCAAAAGCCTTGTGAGGGACATTGGTCTGCTGCAAAAAGAGTTCTAAGGTACTTGAAGGGAACTCAAGACCTTGGAATCAAGTATACGCAGGTGGATGACTTCAGCTTGATTGGATACTCTGATTCAGACTTCGATGGAGACAAAGAAACTGGGGTATCTACTTTAGGATATGCTATGAGTCTTGGATCAGGAGCTGTCTCCTGGAGATCACGCAAACAATCAGTTCCAACAGATTCCACAACTGAAGCAGAATACGTGGCAGCAACTGAAGCAACGAAAGAAATTGTGTGGCTCAGGAAAATTCTTGAAGATTTGTAGGTAAAATAAGTACAATCAACTCCACTCATGATTGATAACACCTCTGCAATAAAGTTGGCCAAGAATCCAAAGTTCCATGATCGAACAAAGCATATCAATACAAAATATCATCTGATTCGACATCATGTTGAGGCCAAAACAATCCATCTACGTCATTGTTCCACAAATGAGCAAATTGCAGACATCTTCACCAAAGCACTTGGAAAGGAAAAGCTTGAACGATTCAGAATGATGCTTGGACTCACCAACATCCCTTCAGATTAAGGGGGGGAATGTTGACACCTAATCTTCATGATTGGGGAATTTGTAAAATAAATAAATCAGGAATGTGAACAGTCATCGGAAGATGAACTGAACAATCACACCTAATGTATAAAACAATAACATACCTATGGAATAATCAGACGAATCAGTTTTTTCTGCCTTTGGAGAGTTACTACCTAGCCTGACAAAATATCTAACTCTTTTAGCTCCTACATGAATACAACATCATATTGATTAAGAAATCCATAAGTTCCTATGGAAAGGTGGTAAAATTAAAAGAAAGGTATCATTTAGTCTACTAGTCTATAGTCAAAGCACCAAAGGCACATGATGTTTTGGTAATTGAGGATCTTGTTTTTATGAATCTAGCTATGAGAGATAAGCTATTATGGAATATGGTTACTAGGAAATAGGATTAATGGAATAATTTCAGTGTTAAAATAAATTTCACTGCTATGAGGAAATGTGTTTAGTATCACCACACCCATCTAGAGAAGTCTCTTTTAATTGGAAATTGATTGAAGATGTAATTTCTTCACACCTTCTCTATTTTGCGTTCAAAGGAATGGGACACAGATATTGCTATGAACTAATAACCAATAAGTCAAATTCAATATCTCCATCCTTTAAAAGGTTGGTTGGACTTTGAAGGGAAAAAATATCTCTATTGATTTAGATTGGATCATTATATTGTTTTTAATCCATATTAATGCTTCTAGAGTGGAAAAAGTGGAGGAATAAAGTCACAAAACCATTTTTACTTGTGGGTCCTAGTTTGGCGAATTAGTGTTTGAAACCTTATGGAAGTAGTGTGAGGAATAAAATGGTGTTTTTTATGGGTAACATTTTGTTTCTTAAGAATGATAATACCTATCCCTATTCTACACATAAGTACATTTCCAATGGTGCAAGAATCACCTCAATCAAAGTTTATGTACAAAATGTATGCCAATGAGAAACCGACCTTCTTCTTTTCACCACCATGATTCTTTAAGATGCCATACCAACCTAGCTTATTTATAGAAAATGGGCTAGAAAGATTATCATGATAAACAAGACTAGAAAAGTTGATATTCTAATTCTAGTTAAGATTTGAAGGAGCCAAATTTAACCACTAGTAGGCCATTGCATTGTGTTATAACCAGACTATTAGGAGTAAAAGGAATTCCATTCTATTTGAGTGCATTTTGTTCCATAAATGAACAGAGTAACTAAGACTATATATGGAGAGAGAAAAAAGAGAGGATTTATGCACTGTAACAACCCATGGGCCATAGGTCTCACTTCTTTTTACTTACATCCATTTTCCATTCAAGGAAAGAGAGAAGAGCAATCTCACCTTCCAGTTGGGTTTTCTTCTGAAAGGGTTTCCCATGTTATATCTTGCGTCAATTGTATTTTTTGAGTTGTATTCCACTATTCTCTCTTTTCTGCATATTTTATCTCTACATGCATACACATAACACCATAATTAATGAATCCAAAAATATGAAAAATTAGCCCTCATAATGTAGATTTTCGATTTTAAGCATAATTTCATTGGATGTGTTGTGAGGAATTGTCTAGTGGAATATACATGATAGTTTATGGATCATATATTAGTTTGGAATTTCAATGTTTGATGGAATGGTTGGGATTTTGTTCCTATCCCTTTTGAGTTTTCTGCTCTATTTTCTCAACTAGCTACCCTTATTAAAGGTTGTGCACCTAGAAGGAATTATTATATATATTATGGAGGGTGGGGATCACCCACTCTTATAGTGAATAAGGGCTTAGAGATTAATTAGCAAAAAAACCATTCCTCCTAGGTCCTCTATTTGGAACACGATATGGAGCCTAGACATAATTCCCTAAATTAACATATTTTTTTGGGCCTTGGTACATAGAAAAAAATTGATTGTAGAAAATCTAGTAAAGAGATGAACTAACAATCCTTCTGGATGTGTCTTATGTGTGGACGATGTCGAACCACGATTGTTTATTCACCAAGTGTCATTTCACCTCAAAATTATCATTGTTAACTTGAAAGGGATCAATCATTGTTTCTGACGGTTAGAATCTTAAAGGACCCTTTTTTAAATATGGGGACTCATGTTTATGGGTAATCTCTGAAACAAGCCATTATTGAAGTGAATATAGATGGCCCTCCCAAAATATATTTGCTAGAAAGTGTGGTTGGTTAGAAATAAAGTAATTCTTTAGTAGGAGGCTTCCAAACCTGAATAGTGGCAATTAGAGCTATTTCCTTATTAGTACAATATCTCAAAAAATAAAGGATTACATCTTATTTTAATCTAACAAATGATGGATCATGATGAAAAGATATAGTTGGAGTAATTTGGTACGAATAATCACAAATATAGTATTCAAGGGACACCAACTTTAAAAAAAAACAAGTTGGAAACTTTGTATGACCTTGAAATAATTTCATCTCTAGATATTTGAGAAAAAATCATATATATATGGTGCTTCAAAATATAATCTATGGGTGGAAATGGTTGTGGTGGGGGGCTATGTTATTTATAGCCTCATAAGAAATTAATTAGTTGCTTTCTTTTGGATCCTAGGCCTTTTTCCCAACAATTTGGATGAAGCATATGGATTATTATGAGGATTGAAAATTGCTAAAGCCCGCAACATACAAACATTAGTAGTGAGGGATGAGGGAGGATTTATTAATAATCCTTAGGCATTTGATTATCCATCTCACTAGATGTTAAGTTTGCATTGGTTCTAAGTAGGATCAAGAATATTGCCATCTCGTTTGATAATATAAGTTACTTTCATGTTTTAAGAAACAACAATTTCAAAGTGGATATATTAGGGTCCCAAGCCACAACAAAGAAACTTGATACCTTAATCATCAACATGATGCCACCTTAAAAGATATCCCTAAATCAATTAACATGACAGTTAGCATCATTGAAAATGCCTATCTATATGGAAGTGGTTTAAAGTGAGAGAGAGGGGATGATGAAACCCTCCATTATTGATCACTTGTTATCCTCCTCTAGGAAAACCCCAAAATATTAGAAATATATGATGGAATAATGCGAGATATTTTTGGCTAGAATTTCATGCTAAAATGGAATCTGTCTCAATATTTCTCTGCTTCTCTAGCTTCTTAGTATCAAGTATTGAATTCTCCATAGTTTAGGACCTTCATTGGTTTCTATTTCCTATAGATGAATGCTCTAGCTTTCTATTTCTTGGCTTCCCTAGAATCCTAGGAGTGATTCTTTTTCTTTTTCCCTCCCACTCCCTATGAATTATCTATTCTAGTCCTTTGTTACTCTTGTGCAATACTCCTTAACAATTGGCTTGAATTTGATTTCTTCGTGCTATGGTTTTTTTTTTTTATGTGAATTAGGTTGGAGGAGGGCGCACTCTTATAAAAGGAATTTCCTCACTAGAAAAGGTTTGTATTATTGTCCCTTTTGTTTAAATTATGGAATATATAAAATTAATGGAAATCTAAAGAAACTTTAAGAGGCATGGCATGATAAATATTTCAAGGATTTGCAAGAGAATTTTGAAGCTTGGGCAGTGACTTTCAATTTACATGAAGAATTGATCATGAGCATCCTATTAACTCAAACAAAAGGAATTTTGACATGGAGATTGTATTGTTTTCTCTTAATACGATTGTAGCTCACTATGGTTGAAAAGTGATAGAATTACAAATTTAGCTCATAAGTTAAGATTAAAAATCTCAATTGAAAAAAATGTTTCATTGTTACTACAAATGTGAACACCATAAAAACCATTTAGGGTGATAAATTGTTCCTCTATTTCATGTTTTACAATATAATGTATTACATTTGACGGGGAATTTATCTTTAAATTGAATTAATAAACATATAAAAGTTCAATACTTACCATAAGAATCTCACACATAAATTATTAAAGTTTTAATAAAACTAAAAATAAACATATTTATGTGAGCGTAAAAAATAATTGCAAGTATATGTAGCTATAAATATTATTAGAGTTTTAATAAATTTAAAAATAAAATAATTTTGTATATGGGAATGTAAAATGTATATAAATATAAATGATATTATTAAGAATTAGTATAGATTCATCTTAACTCTAAATCTACAAACTTTTCCTCAAGTTTTTCTTTCAAAAATAGGTTTGCATCTTGAGAGCGATGCTTGCTAGATCTCAAGTTAAGATGAATTTATGCTAGTTTAACTTTAAAAAATCAAGTTTCTTAACACCCTAGCCTTGGAGAGACCTTTAGCCGTTCATTAGGGAGGAAACCTAACAGTAGAAGTTATGTTAATTTAGGATTTTTTTTCCTTACAAGGTCACCCTTGGTTTATATGAGGGACTTGTATTGCCACTGTGCATTATTCTATGTGAAAGAAATAGAAGACACTGTGTGAGAATGAAGAGGAAATTACAACATATTTGTTGTAGGTTGTATCCCTTCATTTTGCTGGATAATATAAAAGGAAGGATTAACTGTTTCTCTGTGAAAATAACTCAATTGGTGAATGACGTGTATATCTGTGTCTCTCTTGCTTTATGGTTTTCTCTGTTTGTGTTTCTGTAATATTTTATGTGTTCCATTTCTTTGTTCTTTATTTTTAACAAAATCTTAATCCTTGATTTGTGAATACTACTATGAATATTCTAGTATATTCCATATAGAATAAATCTTTACCATACAGCTAATAATTAATAATAATCTTAATCTTTGATTTGTGAATACTACTATGAATATTCTAGTATATGCCATAGAGACTAACTAATAATTACTGACGATTAACTTACAATTCTTAAAGGCCTATTCTAAAATAGACACGTCTATTGGCATAATTAGGTGGATGGAAGAGATTTAACCTCTAGAAAATATTTTAAAATATTCATAGTAGTTTTCATAAAGCAAAGATTGAGTTTTATATCAAAAGTAGTTATGTCCTTTCTCTCCTTTTAATTAAATTTATTAATTAAAAAATGTCATATGAACAAATGTCTTATTAATATGAGTTCATATTTTTGCGACATGTTGTATTAGTAAGTCATGGTATTGTAAGAAAGCTTTTACAAGTTAAGAATCTCCATGGTAAAATTGGAATGAATTTGGGTGATTAAAAATATTGTTAAGAGTTATTATATATATGTTTAACTCATATTTTATTTCTTTTTATAATTAATAACAATAATAGTAATTTATAATAAAATTATAATTTATTAGATTTTTATGATTTTTTTATATCAATCATACAAGTTTAAAACAATTTTTTTAATGATTTTTTTAATATTAGTAATGTGAGATGTATTATGAGGTATTTGTTCTCATTTAATTTATATGACTATATTAGTATAATCATTAATAAAATATATTGACATATTTTTGTCTTTTCTTTTATATAATAAATAAAATTTCAAATATTAATTTTACTCATATTTATCTTTATAACAAAATCATCAAATAACATCATGATAATTTAATAAATGATAAATAATTTCAAATAATAAATGTTATTTAAAACCAAGGAAAAATTACATAACCAATGTATATGAACCAAGTAATTTAGTTACTCATAATATTCACAATGTGCAGTAATTCAACTACTCATAATATTCACAATCTGCTATCCATCAATAAAATAACATAAATCATTAAATAACAAATGACATCATGATAATTTAATAAATAATAAATAACCAGAATTCAGGTGCACTTAGACACCCGTGAAGGATTGGTGGAGTGCTAACGACTACAGATGGGTGAGATCATCAGGTGGCAGATATTAGATTATGAGAGCATCCCTTTTCGTTGTAGGTGGTGTCATGAGGTTGGTCACCTATACAAAGACTGTCCTCTGATTACAGGGAAACAGTCGGAACCCCCGAGATCTTTTGTTTTTGCGAGCACCCAAACAAATGAGGTAGAGGTTTCATCTCTGGTGGTCCTTTCGGGAGTATCTTTGCTGAGCCAGGGAGATTAAGAGGTGGTGCCTTTACAGAGGGACTCCGGGACCTCTGCAGCACCGATGCCAGATCACATGCTAGAGACACTGCACCTTTTTTAGGTATGGAACCAAATTATAACAAATCCGCCATCATTTTTGTGTCATGCCTACAAAATGATGAAAGATATGCTTTACAACAATTTGCATTTGTCAGACAAGAGCTAGAGACCGGCCTCAAATATCTTGGGTTCAAGCTGAAGCCAAATGGTTACCACATTGCTGATTGGTCTTGGCTTATTGCAAAAATCGAAAGCTGCATAAACATCTCGCAACAACGATGGCTCTCCAGGGCTGGTAGGCTTACCTTGATAAAATCGATACTAGAGGCCATACCGGTTTACTGGATGACTCTTGCATGGATTCCAAAAGGTATTCTCAATAGGATCCAAATATTTGTTGTAAGTTCCTATGGCGGGGACAAAACGTGGGGCAGACTTTTGCTTGGGTTCATTGGGACAAGATTGGGAAACCCAAAAAATGTGGTGGATGGGGTATAAAGGACCTCCAAAATTTTGCAAAGGCACTGGCGGCCAAGATGAGTTGGCAAATTATCAAGCCTAAGAGTCTATGGAAAGAGGTGGTCTACTATAAGTACATCCATCCTCTATCAGTAATTGAATGGATATGTAGACCCTGTCAGTCTCTACCCGGTGCATCAATCATATGGAAGGCCATTACTCATTCTTTAAGTATCATCAAGGATGGCTTGGTGTGGCATATTGGGAATGATGAACAAGTAATATTAGGCACTGATACCTGGTCGGGATGTGGAAATGCACACATTTACCCGTGGGTTTTGAGACAATTTCTTTCAGGGACCGGTATTATCCAGATTGCACATATTGTTGAGGTTGGACGCCCATCTTGGGTTGTGCAGAAATGGTTGAACTCTAGGGTCCTTGGCATTTTGGATAGATGGAGTAGGGTCTGGCATCAGTTCATAGGTGCTTTGGAGGAATCCCACATTAGAATAACAATGCGAGATGATGAGATCATTTGGGCCTCTACTCCCCATGGTCGTTATTCCCCAAAAGATGGATATGCGACCCTTATGAATGCACAAGATATGGGAAATACCTACTGGTGGTGGCGCCACTTATGGAAGCTAAAAGCTCCACACAAAACACGGCTATTCATGTGGTGTATCCTCTCGAACAAGGTTCCCACAGAGTTAAACCTTATGAAATGTGCTTTCTAGGGTCCTTCCAGATGCTACCTTTGCCAAATCGATGTCGAGGATACTGATAATTTATTTCTCCACTATTCAGTTACTGCACAAGTTTGGTCTTACATTACAATCACCCTCAACATAAAAAAATGGGAGGGCCAAAACATCGTTGATGTATGGCACCATTGGTGGTCTGAGGTTGCCACACAAAAAGCTAGGAATCTTCCTTTGATTGTCAGCTAGGGTATTTGGTTAAATAGGAATTTTCATATCTTTCAAGATGCTCAGACCCATTGGCCTATAACTTGTAACAATATTGTGGCCACTTACAACTTGATACTTGATGATCTAGATAGCCAACATACTAGGGTCATCACACCTAAGAGTATTGACAAAAGCTCTCCTTGGGCTTTCTTTGATGGTTTGGCTCAGGTTGTGGGCTATGGGGGAGGCGGGACAACTATTCTCCACATAAATGAGCACCTTTTTTTACAAAATCAAAGTGGGATTAGGGAGGGGAAGAAATAAATATGTTGAGCTTAGTAGTCGAAGACACCTTCTCTATTTTGCACTGGAACAAAATGGTCATAGGATACAGATTTTTGGGGATTCACAACTTGTTATAGATTGGATCAACACTGCATATCATTGTTACTTGCACACACTCACGTATTTACTAGATGATGTCATCACTCTAAAATCACAATTTGATTTTATTATATGCTCTCACATATACAGGAAAAGGAATGAGATCATTGATCATCATTCCAAAGAGGTCGGGCAGCTGAACAAGGGGCACTAGATGATACAAGAATTCATCGAACTGGATAGAAATCTTTCGGAATGATCCACATGATCATTCCATACTTTTTTGCTTTTTGTTATTTTCACTAGACTTGTTATGGACTTATGTTAATACAGTTATTTACTTTTTATAAAAATATTATGCTGATATCTATAAATATTAAATGATGACTATTCTAACTACGAGTAACTACATTTCATACATACTAAAAATACATGTAATTTTCTTAATTTCTTAATAAAAATTACACCTTTTTCCCGCGAAAAAAAATATCCATCCATAAAATAACATAAATCATCCGATAACAAAGACATCGTAATAAATAACATCAAATAACAAATTCCATTTAAAATGGAAAAAAATACATAACCAATGCATATGAACCACGTAGTTCGGCTATTCTTTGTATTCACAACTGCTCTCGATATAGATATAGATCCAGATGTCGAATCAGATATGTTACGTGACCCGAATTGCTAAAACGAGTCCTTAACATTATACAAGTAAAATTACAAACCATTTATTCGCAGGTCTGTTCATTCTGTCACTCTCAAATGGATAGCTAGAATGGCATTTTATAACAACTCGCAAAGTTGTTACAGCGTGCATCTGACCTTACAACTGGTCATACAACGTACAGTAATTCAGAAAACTACTTTCTTTTCATTTGAGGAGGTCGCAAGGAACGGACACAGTAGATTTCCATCAAAAGCCGCGTTCAGCTGCTGGGGTTTGGCATCACCCAATTCGTCTATTTGGTGGCCATTGGGATAATTTTCTGGTTTATATTCACTGTATCTCAATTTCAGCACCTTCTTCTCATCCTCAGCCTCCAATGAAATCTTCTCCATTGACCAACTGAGCGGCCTCGGTGGAAGAAACCACCCCACAAAACTGCCCAAGAAGAACTTGAGACCGCCCTGCACAATCCATACCAACCAGTAGGGCGGGCGCGGGTAATCCATGACATCTAGAAGCCTCTCCTCAAACAAGCAAAATATGATCCGTCTGGCCGTTGGACGGAGGATTGGCATTTCCTATTTCCACCTCCATAGCAAAGTTAATGCTATGTCCTTACCCCCTCTGACAGCGGCAGACGGCCTCCTTGACGTCATGGCGCCCTTACATGCTCGATCATGGATCATGGCATGCATCCCTCTCTGGCGATTAGAGGTTACATTGTTTCCGGCAGATCCTCTCGTGGGATTTCCCGTCAGTCGGTTGCCTCCGCCTTGACTGCCACCACCAGACCGTACACTCATTTGAATTTGGAAACCCGCCGAAACAAGAACTTGAACCCAGCCATTCATTATTCTAAATTGGTTTGAAATTTGAAATTGAAACCGCGCCATCTCAAGAATTCGGCGGTACATTTTCATTCAAGAAAGTTGAAGCTTCAGTCCAAAGACACCTTCGCCGAACACATCAGGGGCCTGCTGAGCATTGTCCTGCAGGACGTGTAGCTGAAGCTTTCTTGCTCCTCAGCTCCCGGCATGGTACTGCAAAATATACACATTGGAAGCTGCCAAACCAAGGTTTTGGATGAATTCTGCACCGCCAAATTGGGGGATCTTTATGCCTAAGAAGACAAAGACATCATCATTGAGATTTTAAAATCTCACCCATCAAATATCGTTGAGCAAAAATGCTCCTTTAAGGATCCAGTATCGCAGCAAAAAATGTATGCCAAAGAACAGATTCTGATCATGCCTTGGGTTAACAGCATCCGCGGATGCCCCATGTCCATCAGCCTCGAGGTCGAGAAGCGCAAGAATAGAGTGCACACTGAGCAAGCCATCACCGAGACTCATCAGACAACCAACTGCTAGTTTTTCCTTAACTCGACAAATTATTTTTATGGGATTTGTGATTTTTCTATGTTTAGAAAATATTTACAAGAATGTAAGCATTTCAGAGGTAAGTCGCTGCTCCTCCTCCGTTGTAGTAATGTACTGGAGGAGTGACTTGAAGACCTGTAGCCTGTCATCGATGCAAACAAGTAGTGATCAATATGTGATGATATTTACAGTCAAGCTTCACAAAAGCTTGATGGCTGGTTTTTGGGTATTTTTTATTTCTCCCCAATGAAAACTATACGAATCTTAAATTTCTATTGTGGAGGTGTATCATGTATTTGTATATGTAGGGAACGCCGCTATAACTTCAACCACTATAAATATCTCTCTTATAAAAACACTTATTTGAAAAAAAATCATAAAAAAGCAGAAAAACTTTGATGTACATCTTCATTTTGGTGGTCACGTTAACCTGGATTTATATTATTTTTTTTATATTTATTTCTTTCATTTAGATTGAATGTTGTGGTGAATATATATATATATATATATATATATATCTCAGATCAGATGTTTGCTAGAAATAGAACTGTCAAGCGGAGACATAATTCTATAACATCTGATTTTCAATCAACATAAGGTGTTACGTTAGAAATAAAGTTTTGATACGAGGAAAATTTATTTTAATATTTATAATTATTTTAAAACAAGTAAAAAAAATCAAGATAATCTCTGATGGAAAGTTTTGATTATTAAAAAGGTACTCACTTGAAAGTGTTACTGTTTCATATGGAAATTTTGATATTTTAAAAATTATTCTAATATAATTACTTAAAGAAGAGTAAGAAAATGTTAATTAAAAAAATTATTTTTTTTATTATTGATTTATTTTGTTACTATGAAATATCAATATGTATTAATATATCATTGTATATTAAAATGAAAAATTATTTTCTTTAGATGTTTAGAGAAAAATGTTATAAAACTTATTTTAATATTTATATTATTAAAACAAGATATGAAATAATTACAACAAATTGTTGTCGGTTCAGAGAGTTGTCTTTTTCAATTATTTTGTTATTTAGTTAATAATTAGTCATTAGTCATTCACTTAATTAGAATCATTATTTTATATTGTGAAGACAAATTTTTCTTATCAATATCAATTTAAAATGTTAGATAAAATTGTTTTATATTACAAAATATTTTTTCCATAATAAATATATTTATCTTATTTAATAAGTATATAGATAAATTTATGAGAAAAGTATTATAAAGTTTTACAAGAATACTATAAAGCAATGTTAGGTATTCTAGAAAATTTCAAATCTTTTATGTTCACTTAGGCTCTTTTTCTTGAAGGATGACCTTATACATGGAGACAAGTATCTTTTAGATATCATGTACGTAAATAGATCTAACACCAAATTGTTATGTTCTCCTAATTGAATACTTGACTTTATTTATTTATTATTACTGTTTTTTAATTCGAGAATAATTTTATAAAGACATTTAGTAAGGTTTGTCTCAACATAAACACTAGCTTTATGTGCACAATCTAACCACCGCTCTCTCAATCTCACCATAGCTCTCTCAAGACATGATTTTATGTAGGTATCCAAAGTATTCCCACTGTTAAATATAAAATTGATAAATACTAGAAATGTAATGGCCAAATGGGGAGGAAAAATCAAATTGACATTCTAATAATTGACATAGAGTTAGAATTAAATTATGTAAACCAAGGGTTTATTAAAATTTTTGTTGTGTGTGGAGCATGATTTTTCAGAGGTCTTTGTTTCAGCCTGATGTATACCCCAGGAAGTTTGTACACCCCTCCACGTTGGGGGGTGCAGGGGGGACTTATCCCCCCGCGGGGGTCTGGCGGGGTCGATCGCCCTCAGCTGGGGGGTCCGGGGGCCAGCAGTCCCCCGGCGGGGGCTCGGGGGCAGCGCCCCCGAAGCTAAAGACAAATGTAAAATTGCCTTGTAAAAGTATAGTAATTTCTAGTCAATCTGAGCCGTTCATTAGGCGGATGATCTGACGGTAGAACTTATGTTTAGTTTAGGGTTTTTTTGCCCTAGAAGGCAACCCCTCTCTTTGTATGAGGGCATTGTATTGGAGGCTGAGATATAGATGTGTATTCTGTGAGCGAGAAAAAAAAGAGGTGAGATTGTGAGAGAAAATAGAGGATATTACAGCGGATTTGCTGTAGGTTGTGTCTCTTCATTTTGCTGGATAATAGAAAGGAAGGACTGGCTGTTCGGGGTGGACGTAGCCCAAACTAGGTGAACCACGTATATCTGTGTCTCTCTTGTTTTGTGCGTTTTCTGTGTTTATATTTCTGCAATATTTTATGTGTTCCATTGCTCCATAATATATAATTTTCTAACAACTGGTATCAGAGCCGAAGGTCTATTTGGCTGATAAACTGGTAGGAAAGAAGGGTTCCTGGTTCGAGTGGGAGCAATGGCGGAAGAGGGTAAGTTTAGGGTCGAGAAATTTAACGGCCGAAACTTCTTGCTGTGGAATATGCAGATGGAAGATTATCTGTATCAGAAAGATATATACCTACCATTGGGCAGAAAAACAAAGATGCCGATGGTTATGAAAGATGAAGAATGGAACCTTCTCGATAGAAAGACACTCGGAACAATACGGTTGTGCCTTGCTGCGTCAGTTGCCTTCAACATTTTGAAGGAAACCACGACAAAGGGTTTGATGCAGACGTTGTCGAAAATATATGAAAAACCCTCGGCCTCAAACAAGGTATTTCTTATGAAACGGTTATTTAATATGAATATGTCGGAAGGTGGATCTGTTGCAAACCATTTAAATGATTTTAATACAGTTACAAGTCAGTTAAGTTCTGTAGGGGTAAACTTTGACGATGAAGTTAGAGCTCTGTTATTCTTGTGCTCATTACCAGAAAGTTGGAATGGTTTGGTAATGGCCATTAGTAACTCCGTTTCTGGATCTAGTACTTTAAAGTTTGATGATGTTGTCGGTGATACGACGGAAAAGCCCCGGTGAGACATCGGGAAATGCTTTGAGTGCAGAGTCTAGAGGAAGAAAAATGGAAAGAGGAAAGAGCTCAGGATATCGCAGTAAATCAAGGAAAGGAAGATCCAAGTCCAGATCGGGGATAGTGTGCTGGAAATGTGGAAAGAAAGGACACCTAAAGAAAGACTGTAGATCTCGGAAGGGAAAAGAAGGAGATGCACAGCAAGAAAACAATCATGAAGCAAATGTGACAGGTGAGGTGTTACAAGATGCTTTTGTAGAAATTTTTAATAATATGACACATATTCAATGGAGATTATCCTGATCATGTACTATTGCGGAACACATACACAATACATAAACTCCTCTACGTTGATCATCAATTTACAGAAGCAGAAACATTCACAGGCGCACATAGAAGCATCAATCAAACTCATTAACACAGTATGTATCCCGGGGAAAGCATCTCGCTAAAAACCCCAACTATCTGTATATTATATTGATTGAATCATGTAACATTACAAAGTACAATGCTTATCACAAGCAATCCAGTGCCAGCTCCACCTGTTACACACAATATAGCTCAGATCTGATCTCCAAATCTATTCCACTGCTTGCCTGCCTCCACTGCTCAATACTTGCTCAAGAACTGATGAGAATGGCTTACCAAACTCGTATTTCACCTCAAAATAATCACTCACACTTTGTTGGACGTGAGCAAAGGCTACAATACTGGGCAAATACGTGAGCAAACTCATTGGCATACTCAATCCCTTGATTGTGCAAGATCTGGTGCACAACTATAGTCATAACTGATAGCAATCTGATTCTCTACCACTTGTCCCTGCTGAACTGAACATGCACTGACATGCAACTGAGTTAACTAATATATTCTATAGTTGTATTATGAGTTAATAACTTGTGAATTAATTAATAACTAATTCACCCAACTCATCTCTAGTCTATTGATCAGTTAGACTAAATACAACCAGTTTAACAAAGCTAAACTGAACACAACTCCATCAACTGCACCTCCAGTCCACTAAACTCAACTCACTTGAGTTCTAACTGAAGTCCTGCATGCAAATATTAGTCATCCCATAGGAAACCACGTATTTCCCTCTGGGAAATGCATGTACCACATCCGTAGCTCATCTTGAAGTGCTCCAAGAGAATAAGATCAAGTTTATAGTCCAAATATTATTATGAGACAATAATATTTGACTTCTCTATTTTTGACAGCCAGTCTAAAAATAGACTTTGATCGCTCACACTGTGATCACTCACACTTTCATCAAAAATAGAAGTCCATCTATTTTTCCCAACTTCACCAATCATCCATAAACAACAACCTGCAATCCATAGACATGATCCATATGTCTAAAAATAGACATAGTCTAAATATAGACTTGTGCCAAAAATAGCCTGCGGGCCCACTTAGTGAAGGCGACTCCTTTCACTAAGCTCCATCATCTTGTTGCACTCTCAACAAGAATTTCTTGTTGCACACTTTTCAACACTCCCTCTCAACAAGAAATGCTTCCTCTCAAACCTGATCCTGTAACTCTGGAATGTTCTCCATGCAACACATATGGCCGGTCCACTTGCTCTGTCATCAAAGCCTCTGACTGGTATTGCCTCTGTCGACTGAAACTCTGCATCTTTGTGCTCTTCAGTATTGACTGCTCTAGCCCCTGTCACTTTGATCTCTGACTGCATCCGTGCTGCTGCTGGTTCTATCTCCCAGCATTGCATCCGCACTGCACCTCCCAACTGACCTCCCTGTTGGGATAGAAACACCCTCTGATACTGAAGCTCTACCTGTTGCTGACAAGTGCTCCCTCTCTGACATCTGTGCTACTGCAACATCTCCATGCATCTCGCACCATTTCACACCTCTCTGTGCCACCTAGCACTGTGCAAAACACTTGTGCCTCTCGCATTGCTACAGCCTGCTAGCTATGCGCTGTCCTGGGATTCCCTGCACTGTCACTCTCTATGCCGCTCCATCCACATCTGTCTCTACCCAATCAGTCAGTTCCTGCTACTACACATCTGGGGCTCCCGTAGCAAGGTCTCATCCAAGAGGTTGGGTACCTCAAGGATCATGCCCCTCCTCCTTGGGATGATCAATCCACATCACCCCACCTCCTACCTGGAGGTATGGCTACATGCGATCCCTCTGCCCACCTGGCTTGAAGTTTCCCCCTACTAGAGGTCTCTGGATGAGTAGATGTCTCTACTCGATCTCCTCTCAGCTTCCCCTGTTGTGGCTCCTCCACAATCTCCTGAAGCTGCTGAACCAATCGTGGCTCCTCCATAATTGTCTGAGACTTCTTCTGGCTCTGCATGTTGAGAGGTAATATACGCTCCCTCTCAACCACCAAGTCTCCATCAGTTGCCTCGCTGCTCAAGGCTTTGCATGCATCTTGAACCTCAAGAGCATACAGGTTCTTGACCCGTGAACCAATCTGCTTCACTTGTCTAGTGATGATGTGTCTAAGGAAAACCTTTCCCTTACTAAAGACCACATCATAGCCTCTGTCTTCCAACATCGCGATCGACACCAAGTTTCTCTTTAGTCCTGGTACATACTTGACATCGGTCAAGGTAAGGCGAGCTCCATGCTCCCTCTGAAAAATAACCGTGCCTACACCTGAGACAAGATACTTCTCATCATTACCCATCCCTATGAGTATCTGGAGATATTTCTCCTCCAAAGTGCTGAACAAACTTTTGTCACCGGTCATGTGGAAAGAAGCTCCACTGTCAAGAAACCAACCACTTCCCACCATGGATGAAACCATGCATGCGAAGAGTGTGAAGTCCAACTCAAACTGTGAAGCAAGTGAGGCTGCCTCAGCTTCAGATCCTTCCCCAGATCCCTTCTTGGACTTCTTCTTTGGGCAATTAGTAGCATAATGACCCAACTCATGACAACGAAAGCATCTCACCTTCGCCTTGTCAACCTTCTTCCCATCATTGGAAGAACTGGATTCAGAAAGAGAAACCTTCCCCTTCCCCTTCTTCGCCTTACTCGCTAAGGCACAGTTCTCCTCATCCTGCATGGATGAAGAACCGTCTCTGGTGCTCCGTCTAATCTCCTCCTACACAAGTCTGACCATAATCGTTCCCATCCTGGCATTTTCTCCCTTCCATTCACCGAGTCCTGGTAGCTATGCCAACTCTTAGGAAGTTCAAGGAGTCCTAGACTCACCATCCTCATCCGACAGTCACCCCCACACTTCCCAGCTCATCCCGGCATTGGGTGAACTTTGTGAGATACTGGGGAATGCCATCTCCATTCTCACACTGAATGTTTTCTGAGTTTATCTCTTGCTTTGGAATTAAATTCGAATTCCACCAGCTCAAAACTCAACCGCTTCCGATCTAGAATTCATGAGAACAAAGTATTTCTTGTACAGATATTGACTGTCTGGGCATTCACTGGATATCTCACCTTCCAAAAGAAGGATGAATCCAGAGGCTACCTGGCCCGATTACAGACTCTTCCTGAAGAAATAAAATGTAAACACTTTCTGAATAATAGATCCGATGATCAATCCTCGCTTGATATCCTGTAAAAATCTCTTCTACAAATCAAGCTGCTCTGATACCATGTAGAAACTTTTTCTACAAATATCTAGCTCGCTCCGATACCATGTAGAAATTTTGAACAATATGACACATATTCAATGGAGATTATCCTGATCATGTACTATTGCGGAATACATACACAATACATAAACTCCTCTACGTTGATCATCAATTTACAGAAGCAGAAACATTCACAGGCTCACATAGAAGCATCAATCAAACTCATTAACACAGTATGTATCCCGGGGAAAGAATCTCGCTAAAAACCCCAACTATATGTATATTATATTAATTGAATCATGTAACATTACAAAGTACAATGCTTATCACAAGCAATCCAGTAACAGCTCCACCTGTTACACACAATACAGCTCAGATCTGATCTCCAAATCTATTCCACTGCTTGCCTGCCTCCACTGCTCAATACCTGCTCAAGAACTGATGAAAATGGCTTACCAAACTCGTATTTCACCTCAAAATAATCACTCACACTTTGTTGGACGTGAGCAAAGGCTACAATACTGGGAAAATACATGAGCAAACTCATTGGCATACTCAATCCCTTGATTGTGCAAGATCTGGTGCACAACTATAGTCACAACTGATAGCAATCTGATTCTCTACCACTTGTCCCTGCTGAACTGAACATGCACTGACATGCAACTGAGTTAACTAATGTATTCTATAGTTGTATTATGAGTTAATAACTTGTGAATTAATTAATAACTAATTCACCCAACTCATCTCTAGTCTATTGATCAGTTAGACTAAATACACCCAGTTTAACAAAGCTAAACTGAACACAACTCCATCAACTGCACCTCCAGTCCACTAAACTCAACTCACTTGAGTTCTAACTGAAGTCCTGCATGCAAATATTAGTCATCCCATAGGTAACCATGCATTTCCCTCTGGGATCTGCATGTACCACATCCGTAGCTCATCCTGAAGTGCTCCAAGAGAATAAGATCAAGTTTATAGTCCAAATATTATTATGAGACAATAATATTTGACTTTTCTATTTTTGACAACCAGTCTAAAAATAGACTTTGATCACTCACACTGTGATCACTCACACTTTCATAAAAAATAGAAGTCCATCTATTTTTCCCAACTTGACCAATCATCCATAAACAGCAACCTGCAATCCATAGACATGATCCATATTTCTAAAAATATACATAGTCTAAAAATAGACTTGCGCCAAAAATAGCCTGCGGGCCCACTTAGTGAAGGCGACTCTTTTCAATAAGCTCCATCATCTTGTTGCACTCTCAACAAGCATTTCTTGTTGCACACTTTTCAACAGCTTTGATTCTTTCTTTCGAAAATATTACTGATTCCTGGGTGGTAGATTCAGGGGCTTCATTCCATGCCACACCTGATAAGAAATACTTTCATGACTATGTTCAAGGAGATTTTGGACAAGTTCGTCTGGGTGATGATAAACCCTGTAAAATCGTTGGAATGGGTAAGGTTCTTGTAAAACAGCGGAATGGAAACCAATGGCTATTAAAGGAGGTAAGGCATGTTCCAGATCTAAAGAAAAATCTGATTTCAAGAGGGCAGTTAGGCGGTGAAGTTTGTGTGACAACTTTCACAGATAAAGCTTGGAAGGTCACCAAAGGAGCCCTGGTAATAGCAAAAGGCAAAAAGGTTGGTACATTGTATTTATGCAATGGTATTTCTAACTCTGTTAATGCTTTAACTTCCAAAGGAGGAGATGCAGCATTATGGCATCATAGGCTCGGACACATGAGTGAAAAGGGGATGAAGATTCTTCACTCAAGGAATTTGTTGCCGGGTTTGAAGAATGTTGATTTGGACTTCTGTGAGAATTGCATTTATGGAAAACAGAAGAGAGTCGGATTTCTCAGAGTTGGGAAAGAAAAGAAGAATGAAAAATTAGAGCTTGTGCATACAGATGTATGGGGACCTGCTCAGGTATCATCTCTCGGTGGCTCTCATTATTATGTTACTTTTATTTATGATGCAACTAGAAAAACTTGGATTTATTGTATTAAGAATAAATCTAATGTATTTGATACTTTCAAGAAATGGAAAGCTTTGGTTGAGATTGAGACAAGAAAGAAATTGAAGTGTCTTAGATCAGACAATGGAGCTGAATATTGCAGCAAAGAGTTTGATAGGTACTGTTCAAAGCATGGAATTCGCAGAGAGAAGACAGTTCCAAGAACACCACAAGAAAATGGTGTGTCAGAAAGGCTGAACAGAACAATCATGGAGCATGCAAGGTGCATGAGATTACATGTAGGATTGCCTTTACAGTTTTGGGCAGATGCTATAGATACTGTTGTTTATCTACTAAACAGAGGGCCTTCAAGTTCTTTGGATGGTGGTGTTCTGGAGGAAGCATGGACAGGTAAAAAGGTAAACTACTCCTTTTTAAAGCATTTGGGTTGTGAGGCCTTTGTCCATATTGATAAAGAAAATAGAACAAAGCTTGAGGCAAAGTCAAAGAAATGTACCTTTATTGGATATGGTGTTAATGATTTTGGTTATCACTTATATGATTACGAAAATCACAAAATCATTAGGAGCAGAGATGTAATATTCAATGAAAAGGTCTTGTATAAGAATCAGTTGCAGGAAAAGAAACAGGAAAAAGAAAACAAGGAATACGCAGTTCTTGATGAAATCACTGAAAAAGGAAAGGTGCCTGAAAATAATAATAATCAACAACCACAACAACAACAACAGGCACCCCAAACACCTGAAAGTGGTGTTAGAAGATCTACCAGGATAAGTAGACCCCGTGAATGATACTCTCCTTCATTATATTATTTATTGTTGACTGATTCTGGTGAACCCGAATGTTGTGAAGAAGCAATGCAGGTTGAAAGCAGGAAGAAGTGGGGGGTAGCCATGGAAGAAGAGATGGACTCCTTAATGCATAACCAGACTTGGGATTTAGTCAGGTTGCCTGCAGGAAAAACTACATTGAAGAATAAATGGGTTTATAGGCTGAAGGAAGAAGATGGAGGAAAACAGAGGTACAAATCTAGACTTGTGGTGAAGGGGTTTGCACAGAAGAAAGGTATTGATTTTGATGAAATATTTTCTCCTGTTGTTAAAATGACTTCAATCAGAACTATTTTAAGTCTTGTAGCCGCTGAAGATTTGCATCTTGAGCAGTTAGATGTAAAGACAACCTTTCTCCATGGGGATTTGGAGGAAGAGATATATATGCAGCAACCACAAGGATATGAGGTGAAAGGAAAGGAGAAACTAGTGTGCAGGTTGAAGAAGAGCTTGTATGGCTTAAAAAAGGCTCCAAGGCAGTGGTATCTAAAATTTGACAAGTTTATGTCTGAACAAGGTTATACTAGATGTCACTCGGATCATTATGTTTACCTGAAAAAACAAAATGATGGTAGCTATATTATATTGTTATTATATGTGGATGACATGCTTGTTGCAGGATCTAACATGTATGAAATAAATGTACTCAAAAGAAAATTGGAAAATTCATTTGCAATGAAGGATTTGGGATCTGTAAAACAAATCCTTGGTATGAAAATCACTAGAGACAAGAAAAATCGCAAATTAACATTGTCTCAGAATGAGTACATACAAAAGGTGTTGAAAAGATTTAATATGCACAATGCAAAACCAGTTAGTACACCTTTTGCTAGCCATTTCAAACTTAGTAAGGAAATGTGCCCAAAGACCCAAGAAGACATGGATTATATGTCTAAAGTTCCATATGCATCAGCAGTTGGAAGCTTAATGTATGCAATGGTCTGCACAAAGCCTGATATTGCACATGCAGTGGGAGTTGTAAGCAGGTACATGAACAATCCAGGAAAGGAACATTGGATGGCAGTGAAATGGATTCTCAGATATTTGAAAGGTACCACAAATCAAGCATTATGCTTTGGTGGTGCAAACATTTCTCTACAGGGATATGTTGATGCAGATATGGCAGGTGACAGGGATAACAGGAGGAGCACTACAGGATATGTATTTACTGTTGGTGGAACAACTGTCAATTGGATTTCAAAAATCCAAAGTGTTGTTGCAATTTCAACAACAGAAGCAGAGTATGTTGCTGCTACAGAGGCTAGTAAAGAAATGATTTGGTTATAAAGGTTTATGGGTGAATTGGGTAAGGAGCATGATATGGGCACGTTATACAGTGATAGCCAAAGTGCCATTCATCTTGCAAAGAACTCTGCATTTCATTCTAGGACTAAACACATACAGCTCAAGTACTATTTCATACGATCAGTGTTGGAAGATGGAAAGTTGAAGCTGGAAAAGATACACACTAGCCAGAATCCTGCAGATATGCTAACAAAAGTTGTAACCAAGGAGAAACTGAGAATATGCTCAGTTTCAATTGGTCTTCAAGGATGACGATGAAGATGAGAAACAACCAGGTCCAAAGAGGATTCATTGTCCAACAAATGAAGCAGCGGTGGAGTTTCTACAATCATTCTCCAAGTGGGAGATTGTTGTGTGTGGAGCATGATTGTTCAGAGGTCTTTGTTTCAGCCGGATGTATACCCCAGGAAGTTTGTACACCCCTCCACGCGGGGGGGTGCGGGGGGGACTTGGTCCCCCCGCGGGGGTCTGGGGGGGCCGATCCCCCCCAGCTGGGGGGTCCGGGGGCCAGCGGTCCCCCGGCGGGGGCTCGGGGACAGCGCCCCTGAAGCTAAAAACAAATGTAAAATTTCCTTGTAAAAGTATGGTAATTTCTAGTCAATTTGAGCCGTTCATTAGGCGGATGATCTGACGGTGGAAATTATGCTTAGTTTAGGGTTTTTTTGCCCTAGAAGGCAACCCCTCTCTTTGTATGAGGGCATTGTATTGGAGGCTGAGATATAGATGTGTATTCTGTGAGCGAGAAAAAAAAGAGGTGAGACTGTGAGAGAAAACAGAGGATATTACAGCGGATTTGTTGTAGGTTGTGTCTCTTCATTTTGCTGGATAATAGAAAGGAAGGACTGGCTGTTCAGGGTGGACGTAGCCCAAACTGGGTGAACCACATATATCTGTGTCTCTCTTGTTTTGTGCGTTTTCTGTGTTTATATTTCTGCAATATTTTATGTGTTCCATTGCTCTGTAATATATAATTTTCTAACAAGTTTTACTCCTACCAAAAAACATGGACCCTCCTCAAACACATTCTCATGATTATCATGATTATAGAACTAACCAATAAAAAAACCTTTCGAATAATGGAGGACCTCCCAATTGTTTGTCCAAGTTGAGTGGGTCCATTGGTACAAAGCCAATGAAGTAGGTGAATACCCATTAAATATGCAAAAACCACATCAATTTTAAACATTGAATGTAGATGGGGGTATCTTTCATGCTTAGATCTCCACTTTTCTCCTCTTCATCTTTGTCCACTATATGTGCACCAACAAAAGAGGGGATTAATGAGTTAAAGTGGACTATTTTTTTCCTAACCACATCTTTAGAAGACAAAGGTTTGGAGGTTGGAGGACCCCTAAAAATAGGCATTCGTCCACACAACAATAGCACCAAAAAGAGAGTTGAATATTTACCATGTAATAGGTATAGAATGGATTTTGATCCTCAAGTTGTTTTCCTTCATAGAGAAAACATTGAGCCACATGAATTCCTTGTGGTAGCTCCAATTTGGGCTTGATATCCACCACAAAATCAATAGAAGTTACCCATAGATAAATGATTTTCCTAGAAAGTGTTTATCATTGGCTAAAATATTATTGTGGCATTAGAAACTAGTGCCTTGTTAGTATCCTTGAGAGCAAGCTAAATTGGCATATATTTTTCATATAGGCATTGCATCAAACACTTTGAATATAAATGTTTCATGAATCCCTTTGCATGGATCTTGAATACCAAATTGTATTACCACCACCAACACCAAAAAAGTGTTGAGAAACCATGGCCTCCTTCTATCCATGAGCACCTTCACAAACCTTGGTAGAAGAAACCCTCCACTGAACAAGATGAGTACCTAGTACCAACCTCCTTGCAACTAAAAATTCATAAATGGTAACAACCTATGGAAAATATATTATGTCTCAACCTTTGACAAGACTTGTCCCGCTGTCACCTTTATGAGATAAATAATGATTGATACTATCCCCTTTTGTTGGAAAAACTTGACCCTGTACAAACCAATATGTAAGATCTCATTCATTTTAAAAACATTAGACACAATCTTAATTCATCGTAATAACCACCCCGCTATCACCACTAAGGCTCTCATCCTTTGAAAAAAGAATGGACTCATTATCAATCAATGGAAATACTCATCCTAGTATCACAAACCCTCCAACAAGTTCCTTTTAATGGTTTTTTTTAGCTATTTTAAACAGTTCTCATTCTAAAATGGTTATATGAGGCAATAAAATTTGCATCTAGTGGAATACATCCAAGGTATTAATTTTGAAAGGCTATTCCCCCACGACGGGTGCCCATTGTTGACAGATGTCAGTATGCATTCATGGCTGGAAGTGATCAGCATCCATATGGACACAATGATATCCCTCTAACATGCTTGGAAGAACGTTGAAATGACACCCACAATGTTGAAATCTCGGCCATCGTACATTATCGTTCATTCGCCATGTGGGATCATAATGGTTGTTCATGATAGTTAGCAGCGGTTTCATGTGATGGAGGATGAGGGTGGTGTCATGGCATGCTGACGCCCTCCCTCAAGTTTATTTCTATCCAACTCCACATCAATTGGAGGCAAGTGATATGAGCAAATGTTGGGTGTAAGTTTAATGTAGAACAAATATTCCTTTGATGTTGCTCCTTTCATCACACTCGGTCATTGGCCTATTCCTGAGTATATTATGGTTGTCTTGGAGGTGGAACTTTGGTATTGAAATTGGGTGGACTCTCATCCCTCCCAAACCTCCAGTTTTTGCAGGATGATTTTGGCACCTGCAATGGCCTCCTAGGCTCACAATATTTTTCCGACCCTCCAAAAACCTTATATGTTTCCTTATCCTACGTGAGATGTAGTTCCAGAGAGCCATGGCTCGATTTGGTTCATCAATTTCCATAATTTTAAGTCTATGGAGAAATTTGATAAGAGACGGTGAAATGGGAGCAGAGTGATAGAGCTCCATGGGAGAAATTGGGATGAGCTCAATAACTCGGAAATATCATGTAAATTCGTGGCTTTTGAATTCCACTCTCGGGCTCATAAACACACATGGTATGCACCACGACACGATCGATTTCAATTTACCATGTCTAGTTTTCTCATGGTACCATGATGGTGTTGGTTGGAACCACACAAAACACCCTCTCTGCACATAATTTGGAAAAACTACTTGTTGAACATTGGAAAAGGTATGTAACTACCACTTATTTCTTTATCTTTTCCTTTAATTCATAACTTCTTTACATTCTAAAGATGGTCATATGTTAAAGGATTATGATAAAATTAAGGGGATTTGTGATTGATGTAAAATGATTAATTAGTGTCTTTTTCTATGCAGAAAGTGAAGAAAATGGAAAATCACTATTCCGGAGGAAAAGACAAAGCAAAACCAACTCTCGTCCCTTTGATAGGAAACCACATCCAGATGAGGAAATCAAGATCAGAGTGAATGGACCAGGAAAAGGAAGAAGAAACATGGTATCATCACAAGAGGAGGAAATAATAACTGAAGATTAAAGATGTGGCGAATCCCTTAGGATCCTTTGATCTTGAGGGATCGCTACCTCAAGACTTATCTGTATTTCTGATATTTCCGCCTAGCCACTATAAAAAGGGACAGCGCTGCTAGCCTTAGGAGCGAATATATGGGTGTTGATTTGCAGAAATTACTGTTGTAATCTAAACTTTGATCATCGACTCTCTTTAAAGAGCGATAGCTGTAACTTTTCCTTTACGATTAGTATATAACTTCATTGCAGTTTCGTCATCTGATCTTGGAGTAACCATAGTAGTGCCTCCCTGGTGGTTAAGGGCCCCGTCCTAGTGGATCACTTGCTTTCTGTATCATTATTTTCCGATTACAGTTGTGTGTGGTTTGGTTTCCTTTACATTCCACGCATAACTAATGCAATTTTACAAATTAAATCGATTATAAATACTATAAGGCATTAATACATGAAAAAAAATCAAAATACTTATTTTATGAGAGATCCCATATTGTTATAATTGGAAAAATCAACTAAACTATAAATTTATTTTCTACGAGAGTATATCCATCTTAACCTAGAATCAACCAAAAACCGAAAGGGATCAAATCTCTAAATGTGAAAAACTCTTGTTTAGTGCAAAGTTTTGTTCCTCTCATAGATTGATAGATGCTTACTTAAGATAGATCGATCTTGGTTTTTAATAATATTATTTATATTATATAAAGGTGTACCGTGTAAGTTTCGTTTCTTCTTCGGCTATCTTTATGAAGTACTTATGGATACTACATAGCCCTTATAATTTTATTGGAAATCAAATCAAGGCAGACACTAGTAATTAGACAACTTACCTACTTTTTATAACTCAAAGCTCATTCTTTCTTGTGGTCTTAGTGGACTTTAATCATCATTGTTATCATATAATTAATTAATACAATGTCATGAATTAATTGTTTGTTAAATATAGTGTTATGAATTAGATATTTGCTAAAAGCTTCTTTGTTGTTGGTAATTAATTGATAAACATTTAAAAAACCATTAAGCTTAGGAGGTGATGAAACATAAATTTGAATAAAATGTATTATTTTTTTTAATAAATATTTTTTAATAAACCTAAAATAAAAATTAAACTTTTGATTAAGAATTATTGTTTTTATTATAATTTTTTTATATTTCAAAAATATACTCAAATAATTAGAAAAACATTTAAAAACATTTGAACTTTAAATTAATTTATTGTTGTAAACGTTGAAAAGGGTTAGATTAAAGAAACCTAAAACCAATATTTCTCTTAAGCAACCAAAATTACAGTAAATTCAAAGTTGTAACGCGCGCGGCGCACACCCAGGGCAACCATATGAAGACACCAAGAGACCATTTTGCTAGGGTTGTGCAATTGTATTGTTGATGCCAAGGTCCCCTTTTCCCTTCCTTATCTTTTTCCCTTGTTCCCCTCTGCCATTTTTCCTATCACCACTGCCCTAACACTACCAAAATCATATTCCCTTTCCCCTCCTATTGCTCAATAGAAACCCCAAACCCTACCCCATCAAAAATCCCAAACTCCTCCCACATCCCTAATAAATTTCTCCCTATAACCCCTATTCCCATTTCATCACTCCCTTCCTAACATTCCCTGTTTCATGTTTTCCCTTTGGTAACAGATACTACAAAGGCACCCAGCCTCACACCATCATCAAAGGGGCAACCTAATCACAGCTCACCTTGCATTCATGTCATCACAGTATTCATCCGAGTATGAGAGGGAGATATGCGTATATCTTCCATATATTCCCAATTTCCGTATATGCGCATATCTTCAGTATATGCGCAATTTCCGTATATGCGCAATTCCTATATATGGAATTTGCACGTATACAATGCAGATACATAAACGAATATATGTACAAATTCCATATACAGAAATTGCGCATATACGGAAGAAGTGCGCATATAAGAAAATTGGGGATATACAGAAGATATGCGCATATCTTCCATATATCCCTAACTTTCCTGTATGTGCATATCTTCCGTATATGCACATCGTTTATATATCTGCATCGTATATGTGCAAATTCAATATACAGAAATTGCGAATATACGGAAACTGTGCATATACGGAAGATGTGCGTATATACAGAAATTGGGCATATACGGAAGATATGCACATGTCTTCCGTATATCCCTAACTTTCCTATATGTGCATATCTTCCGTATATGCACGTCGTTCATGTATCTGCATCGTATATGCGCAGATTCCATATACAAAAATTGTGCATATACGGAAATTGGGCATATACGGAAGATATGCGCATATCTTCCGTATATGCCCAATTTCCGTATATGCGCATATCTTTCGTATATGCGTATATCTTCCGTATATGCACAGTTTCCGTCTATGCACATACAGGAAAATTAGGGATATACGGAAGATATGCGCATATCTTTCGTATATGCCCAATTTCCGTATTTGCGCACATCTTCCGTATATGCCCAATTTACGTATATGCACACATCTTACGTAAATGCCCAATTTCCATATATGCGCAATTTCTGTATATGCAATTTGTGCATCTACGATGCAGATACATGAATGACGTGCATATACGGAAGATATGCACATACAGGAAAGTTAGGGATATACGGAAGACATGCGCATATCTTCCGTATATGCGCATATCTTCCATATATGCACAGTTTCCGTATATGCGCAATTCTGCATATTGAATTTGCGCATATACGATGCAGATAAATAAACGACGTGCATATACGGAAGATATGCACATACATGAAAGTTAGGGATATACGGAAGATATGCTCATATTTTCCGTATATGTGCAATTTCCGTATATGCACAGTTTCTGTATATGCGCAATTTTTGTATATTGAATTTGCACATATACGATGCAGATACATAAACGAAGATATGTACAATTTCCATATACAGAAATTGCGCATGTCTTCTGTATATGCCTAACTTTCCTGTATGTGCATATCTTCCGTATATGCACGTCGTTCATGTATCTGCATTGCAGATGCGCAAATTCCATATACAGAAATTGTGCATATATGGAAATTAGGCATATACGGAAGATATGCGTATATCTTCCATATATCCCTAATTTTCCTGTATGTGCATATCTTCCGTATATTCACGTCGTTCATGTATCTACATCGCAGATGCGCAAATTCCATATACAGAAATTGCGCATATACGGAAATTGGACATATACGGAAGATATGCACATATCTTCCGTATATGCGCAATTTCCATATATGTGCATATTTTCTGTATATGCATAGTTTTCGTATATGCACATACAGGAAAGTTAGGGATATGCTGAAGATATGCGCATATCTTCCGTATATGTCCAATTTCCGTATACGCGCACATCTTCTGTATATGCTCAATTTCCGTATATGCGCAATTTTTGTATATGGAATTTGCGCATCTGCGAAGAAGATACATGAACGACGTGTATATACGGAAGATATGCACATACATGAAAGCTAGGGATATACGGAAGACATGCACATATCTTCCGTATATGCGCAATTTCCATATATGTGCATATCTTCCGTGTATGCACAGTTTCCGTATATGCGCAATTTCTGTATATTGAATTTGTGCATATACGATGCAGATACATGAACGATGTGCATATACGAAAGATATGCACATAAAGAAAGTTAGGGATATACGGAAGACATGCGCATATCTTATGTCTTCCGTATATGCGCATATCTTCCGTCTATGCGTGGTTTCCGTAAATGCGCAATTTCTGTATATTGAATTTGCGCATATACGACACAAATATATAAACGAAGATATGTACAATTTCCATATACAGAAATTGCGCATATACGGAAACTGTGCATATACGGAAGATATGCGCATATACGGAAATTGGGCATATACGGAAGATATGCGCATATCTTCCGTATATCCATAACTTTCTTGTATGTGCATATCTCCCGTATATGCGCATATACGGAAACTGTGCATATACGCAATATATGGCACATATGTTGAATATATGCACAGTTTTCGTATATCCGCAATTTTTGTATATGGAATTTGTGCATCTACGACGCAGATACATAAACAACGTGCATGTACGGGAGATATGCACATACAGGAACGTTAGGGATATACGGAAAATATGTGCATATCTTTTGTATATCCCTAACTTTCCTGTATGTTCATATCTTCCGTATATGCACATTGTTCATGGATCTTCATTGTAGATGCGCAGATTCCATATACAGGAACTGTGCATATACGGAAATTGTGCATATATGGATATGCGCATATACGGAAATTGGGCATATACGGAAGATATGCGCATATATTCTGTATATTCCTAACTTTCCTGTATGTGCATATCTTCCGTATATGCACGTTGTTCATGTATCTGCATCGTATATGCGCAGATTCCATATACAGAATTTGCGCATATACGGAAACTAGGCATATACGGAAGATATGCGCATATCTTCTGTATATGCCCAGTTTCCGTATATGTGTAATTGCTGTATATAGAATCTACGCATCTGCGATGCAGATACATGAACAACATGCATATACGGAATATATGCACATACAGGAAAGTTAGGGATATACAAAAGACATGCGCATATCTTCCATATATGCCCAATTTCCGTATATGTGCACATCTTCTGTATATGCACAGTTTCTGTATATGTGCAATTCCTGTATACGGAATCTACGCATCTACGATGCAGATACATGAACAACGTGCATATACGAAAGATATGCACATATAGGAAAGTTAGGGATATACAGAAAACATGCGCATATCTTCCGTATATGCCCAATTTCTGTATATGTGCACATCTTCCGTATATGCACAGTTTCTGTATATACGCAATTCCTGTATACAGAATCTGTACATCTGCGATGCAAATACATGAACGACGTGCATATAGGGACGATATGCAAATACATGAAAGTTAGGGACATACGGAAGACATGCGCATATCTTCTGTATATGCCCAATTTTCGTATATGCGCACATCTTCCGTATATGCACAGTTTCCGTATATACGCAATTCCTGTACACGGAAATTGTGTATATACAGAAATTGTGCATATACGAAAGATATGCGCATATACGGAAGATATGCGCATATCTTCTGTATATGCACAATTTCTGTATATGCAATCTGCGCATATATGATGCAGATACATGAATGACGTGCATATACGGGAGATATGCACATACAGAAAAGTTAGGGATATACAGAAGATATGCGCATATCTTCCATATATGCGCAATTTCCGTATATGCGCATATCTTCCGTATATGCACAATTTCCGTATAGGTGCAATTTCCGTATATGCGCACATATTCCGTATATGCACAGTTTCAGTATATGCGCAATTTCTGTATATGAAAATTGTACATATCTTCGTTTATGTATCTGCGCATATACGAAAACTGTGCATATACGGAATATGTGCGCATATACGGAAATTGGGCATATACAGAAAATAAGCGCATGTCTTCCGTATATCCCTAACTTTACAGTATGTGCATATATTCAGTATATGCACGTCGTTCATGTATCTGCATCGCAGATGCGCAGATTCCATATACAGGAATTGCGCATATACGGAAACTGTGCATATACGGAAATTGGGCATATACGGAAGATATGCGCATCTGTATGTGCATATCTGTCGTATATGCACGTCGTTCATGTATCTGCATCGCAGATGTGCAGATTCCATATACAAGAATTGCGCATATACGGAAATTGTGCATATACGCAACATATGTGCCATATCTTGCGTATATGCACAGTTTCCGTATACGTGCAATTTCTGTATATGGAATCTGCGCATATACGATGCAGATGAATGAACGACGTGCATATACGGGAGATATGCACATATAGGAAAGTTAGGGATATACGGAAGATATCCGCATATCTTTCGTATATGCCCAATTTCCATATATGCACATATCTTCCGTATATGCGCAATTTCTGTATATGCGCAATTCCTGTATATGGAATCTGCGCATTTGTGATGCAGATACATGAACGACCTGCATATACGGAAGATATGTACATATAGGAAAGTTAGGGATATAAGGAAGACATGCGCATATCTTCCATATATGCCCAATTTCCGTATATGCGCACATCTTCCGTATATGCACAGTTTCCGTATATGCGTAGATACATAAACGAAGATATGTACAATTTCCATATACAGAAATTGCGCATATACTGAAACTGTGCATATAGGGAAAATGTGCGCATATACGGAAATTGTGCATATACGGAAGATATGTGCATATACGGAAATTTCGCATATACGAAAGATATGCGCATATCTTCTGTATATCCCTTTCATGTATGTGCATATATCCCATATATGGACGTCGTTTATGTATCTACATCGCAGATGCGCAAATTCCATATACATGAATTGCGCATATACGGAAATTGTGCATATACGCAAGATATGCGCATATACGGAAATTGGGCACATACGGAAGATATGCACATATCTTCCGTATATCCCTAACTTTCCTATATGTGCATATCTCCCGTATATGCATGTCGTTCATGTATCTGCATCATATATGCGCAGATTCCATATACAGAAATTGCAGGTATACGGAAACTGTGCATATACGCAAGATATGGCATATATGTTGCGTATATGCACAATTTCCGTATATGCGCAATTCTTGTATATGGAATCTGCACATCTGCGATGCAGATACATGAACGACGTGCATATATGGCAGATATGCACATACAAGAAAGTTAGGGATATACGGAAGACATGCATATATCTTCCGTATATGCCCAATTTCTGTATATGCGCATATCTTGCGTATACGCACAGTTTCCGTATATGCGCAATTCCTGTATACGGAATTTGTGCATCTGCGATGCAGATACATGAACGACGTGCATATACGGAAGATATGCATATACAGTAAAGTTAGGGATATACGGAAGACATGCGCATATTTTTCGTATATGCCCAATTTCCATATATGCGCACGTCTTCCATATATGCACAGTTTCTGTACATGCGCAGATACATAAACGAAGATATGTACAATTTCCATTTACAGAAATTGGCATATATTGAAACTGTGCATATACGGAAGATGTGCGCATTTACGAAAATTGCGCATATATGGAAACTGTGCATATACGGAAGATATGTGCATATACGGAAATTGCGCAGATACGTAAGATATGCGCATATCTTCTGTATATCCCTAACTTTCATGTATGTGCATATCTCCCGTATATGCACGTCGTTCATGTATCTGCATCGTATATGCGCAGATTCCAATATACAAAAATTGTGCATATACGGAAATTGGGCATATATGGAAGATATGCGCATATCTTCCGTATATGCCCAATTTCCGTATATGCACATATCTTCCGTGTATGCACAATTTCCATGTACAGGAATTGCGTATATACGGGAACTGTGCATATACGGAAATTGGGCATATACAGAAGATATGCGCATGTCTTCTGTATATCCCTAACTTTCTTGTATGTGCATATCGTCCGTATATGCATGTCGTTCATGTATCTACATCGTAGATGCGCATATTCCGTATATAGGAATTGCGCATATATGGAAACTGTGCATATACGAAGATGTGCGCATATACGGAAATTGGGCATATACGGAAGATATGCGCATGTCTTCCGTATATCCCTAACTTTCCTGTATGTGCATATCTTCCGTATATGCATGTCATTCATGTATCTGATGCGCAGATTCCGTATACAGTAATTGCGCATATACGGAAACTGTGCATATACGGAAAATGTGCTCATATACGGAAATTGGTCATATACGGAAGATATGCGCATGTCTTCCGTATATCCCTAACTTTCTTGTATGTGCATATCTTCCGTATATGCACGTCGTTCATGTATCTACATCGCAGATGCGTAGATTCCATATATAGGAATTACGCATATACGGAAACTGGGCATATACGGAAGATATGCGCATATCTTCCGTATATGCGCATATCTTCCCTATATGCCTAGTTTCCATATATGTGCAATTTCTGTATATGGAATCTGTGCATATATGATGCAGATACATGAACGACGTGCATATACGAAAGATATGCACATACAGGAAAGTTATGGATATACGGAAGATATGAACATATGCTCAATTTCCGTATATGCGCATATCTTTCGTATATGCACAATTTCCATATATGCGCAATTCCTGTATATGGAATCTGCACATCTGCGATGCAGATACATGAACGACGTGCATATACGAAAGATATGCACATACAAGAAAGTTAGGGATATACAGAAGATATGCGAATATCTTCCGTATATGCGTATATCCTCCGTATATGTGCCTATCTTTCGTATATCCCTAACTTTCTTGTATGTGCATATCTCCCGTATATGCATGTCGTTTATGTATCTGCGTCGTAAATACGCAAATTCCATATACAGAAATTGCATATATACGGAAACTGTGCATATACGCAACATATGTGCCATATCTTGCATATATGCACAGTTTCTGTATATGCGCAATTTCTGTATATGGAATTTTCACATCTACGATGCAGATACATAAACGACATGCATATACGGGAGATATGCACATACAGGAAAGTTAGGGATATACGAAAGACATGCGCATATCTTCTGTATATGCCCAATTTCCGTATATGCGCACATCTTCCGTATATGCACAGTTTCTGTATATGCACAATTTCTGTATATGGAAATTGTACATATCTTTGTTTATGTATCTGCATCGTATATGCGCAAATTCAATATAGAGAAATTGCGCATATACGAAAACCATGCATATATGGAAGATATGCGCATATACGAAAATTGCGCATATACGGAAGATATGCGCATGTTTTCCGTATATCCCTAAGTTTCCTGTATGTCCATATCTTCCGTATATGCACGTTGTTCATGTATCTGCATCGTATATGCGCAAATTCAATATACAGAAATTGCGCATATACGGAAACTATGCATATACGGAAGATATGCGCATATATGGAAATTGTGCATATACGAAAGATATGCGCATGTCTTCCGTATATCCCTAACTTTCCTGTATGTGCATATCTTCCGTATATACATGTCGTTCATGTATTTGCATCGCAGATGCGCAAATTCCATATACAAAAATTGCGCATATACGGAAATTGGGAATATATGGAAGATGTGCGCATATACGGAAATTGAGCATATACGGAAGATATGCGCATATCTTCCGTATATTCTTAACTTTCCTGTATGTGCATATATGGAAACTGTGCATATACGGAAGATATGCGCATATACGGAAATTGCGCATATACGGAAGATATGTGCATATCTTTCGTATATGCCCGATTTTCGTATATGCGCAATTTCTGTATATGGAATTTGCGCATCTGTGATGCAAATACATGAACGACGTGCATATACAGGAAAGTTAGGGATATACGGAAGATATACGCATATCTTCTATATGTGCGCACATCTTCCGTATATGCCCAATTTCTGTATATGCGCAATTTCTGTATATGGAATTTGCGCATCTGTGATGCAGATACATGAACGACGTGCATATACGAAATATATGCACATACAGGAAAGTTAGGGGTATACGGAAGACATGCACAGTTTCTGTATATGGAAATTGTTCAGATCTTCGTTTATGTATCTGCATCGTATATGCACAAATTCATTATACAAAAATTATGCATATACGAAAACTGTGCATATACGGAAGATATGCGCATATACGGAAATTACGCATATACGCAAGATATGAGCATATCTTCTGTATATCCCTAACTTTCTTGTATGTGCATATCTTCCGTATATGCACGCCATTTATTTATCTGCATCGTATATGCGCAAATTCAATATGCATAAATTGCGCATATACGGAAACTGTGCATATACGGAAGATATGCGCATGTCTTCCATATATCCCTAACTTTCCTGTATGTGCATATCTTCCATATATGCACGTCGTTCATGTATCTGCATCGTAGATGCGCAAATTCCATATACAGAAATTGCGTATATACGGAATTTGGGCATATACGGAAGATATGCGCATATCTTCCGTACGGAAGATGTGCGCATATACAGAAATTAGGCATATACGAAAGATATGCACATCTCTTCTGTATATCCCTAACTTTCCTGTATGTGCATATACAGAAACTGTGCATATACGGAAGATATGCACATATACGGAAATTGGGCATATACGGAAGATATGCGCATATCTTCCGTATATGCCCAATTTCTGTATATGCACAATTTTTGTATATAGAATCTACCCATATACAATGCAGATACATGAACGACGTGCATATACGGAAGATATGCATATACAGGAAAGTTAGGGATATACGGAAGACATGCGCATATCTACCGTATATGCGCACATCTTCCGTATATGCACAGTTTCTATATATGCACAATTTCTGTATATTGAATTTGCGCATATACGATGCAGATATATAAACGACGTGCATATATGGAAGATATGCACATACAGGAAAGTTAAGGATATACGGAAGATATGCGCATATCTTCTATATATCCCCAATTTCTGTATATGCACACATCTTCCGTATATGCACAATTTTCGTATATGCGCAATTTCCGTATATGGAATTTGTACATATATTCGTTTATGTATCTGCATCGTATACGCGCAAATTCCATATACAAGAATTGCGCATATACAGAAATTGCGCATATACGGAAGATATGCACATATACGGAAATTGGGAATATACGGAAGATATGCGCATATCTCCCTCTCATACTCGGATGAATAATGTGATGACATGACTGCAAGGTGAGCTGTGATTAGGCTGTCCCTTTGATGATGGTGTGAGGCTGGGTGCCTTTGTAGTATCTGTTACCAAGGGGAAAGAATGAAACAGGGAATATTAGGAAGGGAGTGATGAAATGGGAATAGGGGTTATAGGGAGAAATTTGTTAGGGATGTGGGAGGAGTTTGGGATTTTTGATGGGGTAGGGTTTGGGGTTTTTATTGAGCAATAGGAGGGGAAAGGGAATATGATTTTGGTAGTGTTAGGGCAGTGGTGATAGGAAAAATGGCATAGGGGAACAAGGGAAAGAGATAAGAAAGGGAAAAGGGGATCTTGGCATCAACAATACAATTGCACAACCCTAGCAAAATGGTCTCTTGGTGTCTTCATATGGTTGCTCTGGGTGTGCGCCGTGCGCGTTACAACTTTGAATTTACTGTAATTTTGGTTGCTTAAGAGAAATATTGGTTTTAGGTTTCTCTAATATAACTCTTTTCAACGTTTACAACAATAAATTAATTTAAAGTTCAAATGTTTTTAAATATTTTTCTAATTATTTGAGTATATTTTTGAAATATAAAAAATTATAATAAAAACAATAATTCTTAATCAAAAGTTTATTTTTTATTTTAGGTTTATTAAAAAAATAATACATTTTATTCAAATCTATGTTTCATCACCTCCTAAGCTTAATGGGTTTTTAAATGTTTATCAATTAATTACCAACAACAAAGAAGCTTTTAGCAAATATCTAATTCATAACACTATATTTAACAAACAATTAATTCATGACATTGTATTAATTAATTATATGATAACAATGATGATTAAAGTCCACTAAGACCACAAGAAAGAATGAGCTTTGAGTTATAAAAACTAGGTAAGTTGTCTAATTACTAGTGTCTGACTTGATTTGATTTCCAATAAAATTATAAGGGCTATGTAGTATCTATAAGTACTTCATAAAGATAGCTGAAGAAGAAACGAAACTTACACGATACACCTTTATATAATATAAATAATATTATTAAAAACCAAGATCGATCTATCTTAAGTAAGCATCTATCAATCTATGAGAGGAACAAAACTTTCAAAACTTTGCACTAAACAAGAGTTTTTCACATTTAGAGATTTGATCCCTTTTGGTTTTTGGTTGATTCTAGGTTAAGATGGATATACTCTCGTAGAAAATAAATTTATAGTTTAGTTGATTTTTCCAATTATAACAATATGGGATCTCTCATGAAATAAGTATTTTGATGTTTATCATGTAATAATGCCTTATAGTATTTATAATCGATTTAATTTGTAAAATTGCATTAGTTATGGGTGGAATGCAAAGGAAACCAAACCACGCACAACTGTAATCGGAAAATAATGATACAGAAAGCAAGTGATCCACTAGGAACGGGCCCTTAGTCACCAGGGACGCACTGCTACGGTTACTCCAAGATCAGATGAACAAACAACAACGAAGTTATATACTAATCGTAAAGGAAACGTTACAGCTATCGCTCTTTAAAGAGAGTCGATGATCAAAGTTTAAATTACAACAGTAATTTCTGCAAATCAACACCCATATATTCGCTCCTTAGGCTAGCAGCGCTGCCCCTTTTTATAGTGGCCAGGCGGAAATATCAGAAATACAGATAAGTCTTGAGGTAGCGATCCCTCAAGATCAAAGGATCCTAAGGGATTCACCATATCTTTAATCTTCAGTTATTATTTCGTCCTCTTGCGCTGATACCGCGTTTCTTCTTCCTTTTCCTGGTCCATGCGCTCTGATCTTGATTTCCTCATCTGGATGTGGTTTCCTATCAAAGGGACGACAGTTGGATTTGCTTTGTCTTTTCCTCCGGAATAGTGATTTTCCATTTTCTTCACTTTCTGCATAGAAAAAGACACTAATTAATCATTTTGCATCAATCACAAATCCCCTTAATTTTATCATAATCCTTTAACATATGACCATCTTTAGAATGTAAAGAAGTTATGAATTAAAGGAAAAAATAAAGAAATAAGTGATAATTACATACCTTTTCCAATGTTCAACAAGTAGTTTTTCCAAATTATGTGCAGAGAGGGTGTTTTGTGTGGTTCCAACCAACACCATCATGGTACCATGAGAAAACTAGACATGGTAAATTGAAATCAATCGTGTCGTGGTGCATACCATGTGTGTTTATGAGCCCGAGAGTGGAATTCAAAAGCCACGAATTTACATGATATTTCCGAGTTATTGAGCTCATCCCAATTTCTCCCATGGAGCTCTATCACTCTGCTCCCATTTCACCGTCTCTTATCAAATTTCTCCATAGACTTAAAAGTATGGAAATTGATGAACCAAATCGAGCCATGGCTCTCTGGAACTACATCTCACGTAGGATAAGGAAACATATAAGGTTTTTGGAGGGTCAGAAAAATATTGTGAGCCTAGGAGGCCATTGCAGGTGCCAAAATCATCCTGCAAAAACTGGAGGTTTGGGAGGGATGAGAGTCCACCCAATTGCAATACAAAAGTTCCACCTCCAAGACAACCATAAAATACTCAGGAACAGGCCAATGATTGAGTGTGATGAAAGGAGCAACATCAAAGGAATATTTGTTCTACATTAAACTTACACCCAACATTTGCTCATATCACTTGCTTCCAATTGAGGTGGAGTTGGATAGAAATAAAATTGAGGGAGGGCGTCAGCATGCCATGACACCACCCTCATCCTTCATCACACGAAACCACTGCTAACTATCATGAACAACCATTATGATCCCACATGGCGAATGAACGATAATGTACGATGGACGAGATTTCAACATTGTGGGTGTCATTTCAACGTTCTTCCAAGCATGTTAGAGGGATATCATTGTGTCCATATGGATGCTGATCACTTCTAGCCATGAATGCATGCTGACACCTGTCAACAATGGGCACCCGTCGTGGGGGAATAGCCTTTCAAAATTAATACCTTGGATGTATTCCACTAGATGCAAATTTTATTGCCTCATATAACCATTTTAGAATGAGAACTGTTTAAAATAGGTAAACAAAACCATTAAAAGGAACTTGTTGGAGGGTTTGTGATACTAGGATGAGTATTTCCATTAATTGATAATGAGTCCATTCTTTTTTCAAAGGATGAGAGCCTTAGTGGTGATAGCGGGGTTGTTATTACGATGAATTAAGATTGTGTCTAATGTTTTTAAAATGAATGAGATCTTACATATTGGTTTGCACAGGGTCAAGTTTTTCCAACAAAAGGGGATAGTATCAATCATTATTTATCTCATAAAGGTGACAGCGGGACAAGTCTTGTCAAAGGTTGAGACATAATCTATTTTCCATAGGTTGTTATCATTTATGAATTTTTAGTTGCAAGGAGGTTGGTACTAGGTACTCTTCTTGTTCAGTGGAGGGTTTCTTCTACCAAGGTTTGTGAAGGTGCTCATGGATAGAAGGAGGCCATGGTTTCTCAACACTTTTTTGGTGTTGGTGGTGGTAATACAATTTGGTATTCAAGATCCATGCAAAGGGATTCATGAAACATTTATATCCAAAGTGTTTGATGCAATGCCTATATGAAAAATATATGCCAATTTAGCTTGCTCTCAAGGATACTAACAAGGCACTAGTTTCTAATGCCACAATAATATTTTAGCCAATGATAAACACTTTCTAGGAAAATCATTTATCTATGGGTAACTTCTATTGATTTTGTGGTGGATATCAAGCCCAAATTGGAGCTACCACAAGGAATTCATGTGGCTCAATGTTTTCTCTATGAAGGAAAACAACTTGAGGATCAAAATCCATTCTATATCTATTACATGGTAAATATTCAACTCTCTTTTTGGTGCTATGGTTGTGTGGAGGAATGCCTATTTTTAGGGGTCCTCCAACCTCCAAACCTATGTCTTCTAAGGATGTGGTTAGGAAAAAAATAGTCCACTTTAACTCATTAATCCCCTCTTTTGTTGGTGCACATATAGTGGACAAAGATGAAGAGGAGAAAAGTGGAGATCTAAGCATGAAAGATCCCCCCATCTACATTCAATGTTTAAAATCGATGTGGTTTTTTCATATTTAATCGGTATTCACCTACTTCATTGGCTTTGTACCAATGGACCCACTCAACTTGGACAAAAAATTGGGAGGTCCTCCATTATTCCAAAGGTTTTTGTATTGGTTAGTTCTATAATCATGATAATCATGAGAAAGTGTTTGAGGAGGGTCCATGTTTTTTGGTAGGAGTAAAACTTTTAATAAACCCTTGGTTTACATAATTTAATTCTAACTCTATTTCAATTTGATTTTTCCTCCCCATTTGGCCATTACATTTCTAGTATTTATCAATCTTATATTTAAAAGTGGGAATACTTTGGATACCTACATAAAGTCATGTCTTGAGAGAGCTATGGTGAGATTGAGAGAGCGGTGGTTAGATTGTGCACATAAAGCTAGTGTTTATGTTGAGACAAACCTTACTAAATTTCTTTATAAAATTATTCTCGAATTAAAAAACAATAATAATAAATAAATAAAGTCAAGTATTCAATTAGGAGAACATAACAATTTGGTGTTAGATCTATTTACGTACATGATATCTAAAAGATACTTGTCTCCATGTATAAGATCATCCCTCAAGAAAAAGAGCCTAAGTGAACATAAAAAATTTGAAATTTTCTAGAATACCTAACATTGCTTTATAGTATTCTTGTAAAACTTTATAATACTTTTCTCATAAATTTATCTATATACTTATTAAATAAGATAAATATATTTATTATGAAAAAAAATATTTTGTAATATAAAACAATTTTATCTAACATTTTAAATTGATATTGATAAGAAAAATTTGTCTTCACAATATAAAATAATGATTTTAATTAAGTGAATGACTAATTATTTACTAAATAACCAAATAATTGAAAAAGACAACACTCTCTGAACCGACAACAATTTGTTGTGATTATTTCATATCTTGTTTTAATAATATAAATATTAAAATAAGTTTTATAACATTTTTATCTAAACATCTAAAGGAAATAATTTTTTTATTTTAATATACAATGATATATTAATACATATTGATATTTCATAGTAACAAAATAAATCAATAAAGGCTGAGAGCTAGGGTTTATGCGATCCAGTGCTTGAGACAGGGCTGGAACTCCACAGAGTCAGACTAGCAGCATTGTTTCGAAAGGGGCAACTGCTGTCGGACTGGATGGGAGCAGAGGGGTCCAGTGGGACCCCAACGTTTAAGCAAATTGTCATGCAGAAATAGCAACAGAAAATGAAAGAAGGAGTCAAAATAGAGGGAATGAATAGCAAGATGCAGAATAGCAGAAAAAATAAGGAAAAGACACCAATGATACCTGACAAGACAGAAAACACCTCAGAAGTCAGGAATAAAGAGAAGCAGAATAGAGAAGACGCAAAAGACAAAACAGATGCAAAGTCTCAACCCTCAGAAAATGAGGAGGAGCGACCTAGAGAAGACAAAGAGCCAAAAAACAAAAGCGAGGTCCCACCGGAGAAGGAGGGGGAGTCCAGCGCGAACCCCAACAGGGCCCCTTTGACCAGCAATGCCTGTAAGCCCAAGAAAAAAGATAACCTACGGGTGACAATCACTGACCCTGAAATCCAGGCCTATAGGGAGCACATGGCTGAACATGCCATCATTTGTAAATTTATGGGAGTCTGGCCATCTGAAAGGACTCTGTGCCAATGGATAAGACAACAGTGGAAACCGAAAGGAGATGTGCAGCTGCATCTGGGAGCTAAAGGATTTTTCACAGTAGTCTTTACAAGTCTAGAAGATAAGGACAGAGTCTTAGAAGGTGGCCCTTATTTTCTAGCAGCAGCAGCCTTGTATATGAGACCTTGGAAGCCAAACTTCGTCCCGGAAAAGGAATCTTTCACTCAAGTACCGGTCTGGATCAGACTGTTTTCTCTCCCAATAGATTATTGGGGATTGAATGCCTTGAAGCAGATAGGGGATAAGCTAGGCACCTTTGTTAAAGCCTCGGAGGCAACCATGCAGAAAAGGTATACCTCCTACGCTAGAATCTGTGTGGAACTAGATGTGTCCGGTGCACTACATGAAGGTTTATGGCTCGAGTATAGGGATGAGGAATATTTTCAGGCTTTAGACTATGAGCAAATACCTTTCAGGTGTCGGAAATGCCACGAGCATGGGCATCTGATAAGGGACTGTCCACTGAATAGAAAGGAGGTAGAAGACGAGAAAATACAAAGCAACAAAGACAAGAACAACTTCACCAAGCCAAAAAACAGGCAGCGCGCAAATAGAAGAAGGTCCAATAAAGGTAGCACAGAAAGAAACTACTTCAGTAACCCCTTTGAGATCCTTGATCTTGAGACTGACTCGGAGGAAAAGCAAAATATACCTAATGTGGAGGCAGGGCAAGAAGGACAGGAAGAACCTACAGGGAAAAAAACTGCGGAAGGAGATTTCAATGATGAAATCCACATGCAGGATAGAATAGCAGAAACGGACGAAGAAACAGAGATGTTAACAAGTGAAGCGGGAAGTGAGGATCTGGAGCTGGAAGAGACCCTAGCTATGGAAGGAATGGACCTCACGGCGATAGTAGAAAGTTGGAAAGCCAAAGGGATTGAAGCAGTACCGGAGGAAGAAATCAGGAAGGTCAATGACCTCTTCATTGCACGACAGAATGCAGTAATAGAAAAACAAAAAAGAAAGTTAGGCATCATCAAAGGTAACAGCCCACACTACAAAGCAATACTGGGAAAAACCTCTGGTTCAAGGCGCAAACGCCGTAGAGGCCGCAAGTCGAGCGGAGAAAATCTGCAGGAACTTGGAGAGATGTTGCTCAATGCAGGTAAAATAAGGCAGCTAAGTGATTATCCATCCTTCCAAAGATGTGTTTAAAAATGAAGATAATATCATGGAACGCAAGGGGGATCAACAGCCAGGCCAAACAGAGGATCATGAAGCGGCAAATGCAAAAATACAACCCAGATATGGTGTTTCTTCAAGAAACCAAATGTAACAGAGTCATTACAGATCGGCTGCGAGTTAAGTTGGGAAGAAATCTTGAAGTCCTAGAGATCGAAAGCCAAGGACGAGAAGGAGGCTTAGCTACTTTCTTGGACACAAGAAGATACCAGATTCTTTCAGCGGAAGCAAGCAAAAACTACTTAGCACTGGAAGTGCAACCTACTGGTAATTCTATATCTTTCCTATGCATCAATGTCTATAGTCCTCAAAAATTAGAAGACAAGATTAATTTCCTAGAGTCTTTATCCAAATTTATAGAAAGGCACCCTGGTGCTAAATACATAGTGGGGGGAGATTTCAACATGATCACCTCCCTCCTGGAGAAAAAAGGAGGCCTCAGAAAACTAAACAGGGATGCGGAGACCTTCATAAGCTTCATTGATAATACAAGAATGGTTGATGTATACCCTAAAAGTGGCAAATTCACATGGAACAACAGAAGGGGAGGTGAAAGGTTAATTTCTTCAAGACTGGATCGTTTCTTAGTCTCGGAAAACTTAATTTTAGATGGAACGGTAGTTGAGTCGAACATCCTCCCAAGTGGAGGGTCGGACCACTGGCCGATCTCACTAGCGGTTGAGCTTCAGGGTACCCCCAAGAATAAACCCTTCAGGTTTGAAAAGTTCTGGATAGAACACCCCAACTTCCTCACAGTGGTGGAAAAATGGTGGTCAGAACCTTTAGGTGAAGAAGGATCCAAAATTTTCAATCTTCAAAAGAAACTAAAAAACATCGAAATGAGATTAAAGGACTGGAATAAAACAGTTTTCGGAAATATCTTTCAGGAGAAAGCTATCATCGAAAACAAGCTGGAACAAATTCACAAGGATGGTGCGGCAGGCTATAGAAATGAAGAAACCTGTGAACAAGAAAAAGAGCTTACTCAACAATGGCACAATAGATGCAAGCAGGAAGAATCATTATGGAAGCAGAAATCAAGAATCCTTTGGTTAAAGGAAGGGGAGAAAAACACTAAGTTCTTCCACAGATCAGCCATGGACTATAGAAGTGCCAACAAAATACTTGAACTAAAAAACAATGAGGGAGAAATTCTTAGAAATCATAACGAGATATCAGCCTCCCTATCGGATCACTTCAGTTTCATAGCGCAAGAACCAGGGATCAACAGAGAGGAATCCATCAAAGAAATTACCAATGTCATACCTAAAACCATCACAGAGGATCAGAACTAGGCCCTAAGAAGAACCATCACCATGGAAGAAGTAGAGGAGGCAGTCAGAAGTATGCCAAGCGACAAAGCTCCTGGACCGGATGGATTTACCATCAACTTCTATAAAGCCTGCTGGAACATTGTAAAGCAAGACATATGGGAGATCGTGGGAGACTCAAGACGTTCCAAAACGATCCTAAAATCTCTAAACTCAACTTTCATTGCTCTTATACCCAAAGTGGAGGAAGCTAATACACCAGAAAAATTCAGACCCATAGCCCTTTGCAATGTCATCTACAAGATCATTTCAAAAGTCATAGCCAATAGGCTGAAAGCAATTCTCCCTCGCATCATCTCACAAGAGCAGTCTGGCTATGTGGAGGGTAGGCAAATTCTAGACAATATTTTGCTTGCATAGGAGATGATTCACTCACTTCACTCGCGGAAAGAAGCCGGAATGCTCATGCAGTTAGACCTTTCCAAAGCTTATGACAAGGTAAGTTGGTCTTACCTGGAAGCAGTTTTAGAAGCTTTTGGTTTTAGTAGACAATGGATCAAATGGGTTTTAGCCCTCATAAAATCTCCTAGATATTCCATCCTTGTGAACGGCGCCCCTTCAACTCCCTTCAGCCCTTCCAGGGGCATCAGACAGGGGGATCCCTTATCCCCATTTCTGTTTGTCATCCTTATGGAAGGCCTGAGCAGAATAATTGCCAAGAAAAAAGCAGAGGGTCAAATTAGAGGTTTGCAACCTATCAGATCCATTCCAGCTACAACTCATCAACAGTTTGTGGATGACACCATGTTACATGGTACTCCAACAGTAAAAGAAGCTTTAGCTTTCAGAGACATCCTCAATCTTTTTAGCAAAGCTTCGGGAATGGAGATTAATTTCTCCAAATCCACCATCTTCTTCTTCAACATGCATCAGGCTATCCAATCTCATCTGTCTAGGCCTCTGGGGTTCAAAATTGGCTCATTACCTTCAAGATATCTTGGTGCCCCTCTAACTCTCAGACCTTGGCAAAAGGCTCACTGGGAGAAAGTCCTAGCAAGCATGGAAAGGAAGTGCAAACATTGGACTAACAGGGCTTTGAATTTCGCAGGTAGGTTAATACTAACAAAAGTGGTCTTGTAGGCTATCCCTCAGTACATGCTTTCAATTCTTCCTGCTCCAAAAGGAATCTTAAATCAAATGAGAATCATTCAGCGCTCCTTTTTATGGAGTGGAAACAACGAAAAGAAAAAATGGGCTTTGGTGGCTTGGCAGAAACTGTGTAAACCTAAGGACAGGGGGGGGCTTAACTTGGTTGATCCCTCAGTAGTAAACAGAATCTGCAGGGTCAAAATATGGTGGAAATGGATCTCTGACACAAGCCTACCATGGGCCACTCACTGGAAGGAAAAGTATATGCCGAATAGCACCAATCTAGAACTTATAAGAATGCAGGACGCTCCCAACGGTTAACCAATATGGAATCATGCCAAGAACAATAGAAGTATTGTTCAGGACTATAGCTTCTGGGAGATACGTAATGGAACTCAAGCACTCTTCTAGGAGGACGCCTGGCAGCAGTCCCCGAAACTGGAAACCCCTCAACTTCGACCCGTGAAGCAAAACTATCAAAATGAGGGCAAATACAGAGTCAATCAATAATGGAACTCAACCAGTGAAGACCCAGGCTGGCGGGAATGGATAGTTTTCAACACTACCTACAACGAAGACATTCAGGAAACCATTCAAGCTTTAATTCAACAAATCCTCAAAAGAAAAATCTGAATTGCAGCTGAAAATGATAAGCTCAGATGGGGACCGAAAGGCAACGGTGAGTTCTCCCTAAAAGAAGCCAGGAGTATCATAGAGAGGGAAGAGCAGCCTGTTACAGTGCCCTGGAACGATAAAGTTTGGGACAGTCTACAATGGCCGAAGGTTAGAACTTTTCTATGGCTTCTTATGCAGAAGAAAACCCTAACCTGGGAAAACTTATTAAAAAAAGGGTTCAGGGGACCTTCTAGATGTCCCATGTGCATGGAGGAGGCGGAGACAATGAATCATCTCTTTAATTCCTGTGAGTGGGCTTCCCAGCTCTGGCACTGGATGGAAGAAATTCTTGGAGCTTCTGATCGGGACAGAGACTCCATTCAGGAAACCATAATCAATTGGAGGAGAAACTTTTCTAGAATTCGAAGAGTTGAAAGTATATGGAAGTGCGCCCCAGGCTTCATCTTATGGACAGTATGGAAAGAGCGGAATCGAAGGATATTTCAGGAGGAAGTAAGAAACATAGAATGTGCAAAAGAATCAATAACAATTAACATCAAACAACTCATACAGACAAAGTGCAAAGAAGAACCGAATGAAAAACCTTCGGACCAGGACTTACGCATATTGAAGAGTTTTCAATTGGAGGCCTCCAGCAATCAACCGACTGGGGGAAACAGGTCACCACCCTCACCGCAAATCCTCAGATGGCAATGCCCGCCAGAGGGAGGCCTAAAATTGAATTTCGACGGGGCATCGAGGGGCAACTCAGGAACAGCAGGTATTGGAGGCGCAATCCGCAATCAGGCGGGCGACATTGTTCATATCTACTACAGAGCGCTTGGAGAAAGTACCAATAATGAAGCAGAGTTTGCGGCACTTGAGCAAGGATTGAAAATTATAAGAACAATCCGACAAGGAAATATCATAGTGGAGGGGGATTCTTCCTTGGCCATCACGGCGGCCAAACGCTTACAAGCAGGCACAAGAGCCAGTAAAGCCACCAAACATTGGAGACTGGCTAAAGCTACGGAGAGCATAGCGGAGCTGATAGCAGAAAGGAGAGGTTTGGTTTTCCAAACAGTAAGAAGAAAGGCAAATGGGTTGGCAGATTTCTTAGCAAACCATGGAGCTGACAACCTGAACAAAATTTTGGACAGCTATTGGCAGGAGGTTAACTGCCCAATCCTCAAGGTGACATGTGCACAGCTCGCAGAGAAGGATTTAATCCAAGCCGATCCAGCCTAGCAGGTGAAGGGGTCGGGTTATGGGACCGGATGTTTGAGGACACCGGAAAAAGCAACAATAATAACCAAGGCAACGAAATGACAGGACATCTCTAGCGGTGGTGCACCTGGCGGCGGCAGGCCAGATAGACGAGTGATCATTATAGATCGAACCACAGAGCTTATAGCATCAGCAGATTTAGAATTAAGACACATGGAAGGGATCCGTATGGGGAAGCATCAATAACATTTATGGTGATATCTAAAGAGGCGGGCTGGCTCGAGGCAATGCACAGGAAAACCAAGCATGCAGGCAAACAAGGATTTTCAGACACCACTATTAACCATAGCAACAAATCTAACGTACAGGACACTTGGCATATTCTCAATTGGATGATGCGCAGCCACTTCCATTTCAATTCGACCTGCAGCGGCCTAGCTTGTGCGAACCTCATTCCAATTTATTGCAACAGTACTCACACTTCTAGCGGAATCATGGCAAACCTCAGGAGGGCTCACAAACGAAAACACTATAAATCTGAGGGCAGACACCATATTTTCTCCATAGTTTCTCTTCACAAGGTCGAGCACGCATCCGTGAACGACAAGTGTATTAGTTGGGAGGAGCACAGAGAGCTAGATATGGAAGCGAGAGATTGCCGTTGTGCTGCTGCAAATCGGGACTTCCAAGAGGCGAAGAGGGCCTATGAAACCAGCACAGCAACTAAGAACAAACGTAAAGTTGCTGATCTGGAAGCCAAGGTTAAGTAGGAGGAAGACGGGCGCACGGAGGAGGAGATTGCAGAGGAGGTCGATTGGATGAAGGATCCGGGCACCCCCTCGAAGAGGGCAACTCAGTTTGTTAGAACAAAAGCAGAGAGCTGGCGAACCAAGAATCTCATCGCCAAAGCACTGGAATCGATCGAGAAGGAAAAGGAGAAAATTGTAACTGAGGTGAACCTCACGGAGGCTCAAATGGCAAAGATAATCGACTACAACAACTCGCTGGATGGCCGAATCACCACTGTGCATGAGGCTGTTCAGACAGTCAATAGAAAGCTGACTCTGCTCATCAGGCTCCTGAGGGATTCTGTTAACCCAGCGCCCGTTGCTCCGCAGCAGGCCACAACGGTGGTACAGGACAACGAATCAATTGAAGCCATGCAAGCAAGAATGGACAAACATATGCGGGAGATGGGTCTGGACACCATCAGCCAGATGGGCAAGTTTATCTAAGGAAGTCACCTCTGATGTTTCCTTCGTCTATATCTATGTATCGGCCTAAGTCTATCTATGTTAATGTCATGAACTGTAATGTCTCGGCAGTATCGTTTTTAGGCACAAGTATAGCTCGGGCCACCCTACGTGGTGTGCATTTTGCAGTCTCTTTTTTCTAATATCTCTGAGCAGGTGATAAACTATGAACTATTGTACATCCCTGCTCTCGATCTACTTCTGCGGATTTTTTGTACTCTATTTTGTATTCTAATATAAACATCTGACTTACACAAAAAAAACAAAATAAATCAATAATAAAAAAAAATAAAAAATTTAATTAACATTTTCTTACTCTTCTTTAAGTAATTATATTAGAATAATTTTTAAAATATCAAAATTTCTATATGAAACCGTAACACTTTCAAGTGAGTACCTTTTTAATAATTAAAACTTGCCATCATAAATTATCTTGATTTTTTTTTACTTGTTTTTCAATAATTATAAATATTAAAATTAATTTTCCTCGTATCAAAACTTTATTTCTAACGTATTGATTGAAAATCAAATGTTATAGAATTATGTCTCCGCTTGACAGTTCTAATTCTAGCAAACATCCGATCCGATATATATATATATATATATATATTCACCACAACATTCAATCTAAATGAAAGAAATAAATATAAAAAAAATAACATAAATCCAAGTTAACGTGACCACCAAAATGAAGATGTACATCAAAGTTTTTCCGCTTGTTTATGATTTTTTTTCAAATAAGTGTTTTTATAAGAGAGATATTTATAGTGGTTGAAGTTATAACGACGTTCCCTACACATACAAATACATGATACACCTCCGCAATAGAAATTTAAGATTCGTATAGTTTTCATTGGGGAGAAATAAAAAATACCCAAAAACCAGCCATCAAGCTTTTGTGAAGCTTGACTGTAAATATCATCACATATTGATCACTACTTGTCTGCATAAGTGACAGGCTACAGGTCTTCAAGTCACTCCTCCAGTACATTACTACAACGGAGGAGGAGCAGCGACTTACCTCTGAAATGCTTACATTCTCGTAAATATTTTCTAAACATAAAAAAATCACAAATCCCATAAAATTAATTCGTCGAGTTAAGGAAAAACTAGCAATTGGTTGTTTGATGAGTCTCGGTGATGGCTTGCTCAGTGCGCACTCTATTCTTGCGCTTCTCGACCTCGAGGCTGACGGACGTGGGACATCCGCAGATGCTGTTAACCCAAGGCATGATCAGAATCTGTTCTTTGGCATACATTTTTTGCTGCTATACTGGATCCTTGAAGGAGCATTTTTGCTCCACGATATTTGATGGGTGAGATTTTAAAATCTCAATGATGACGTCTTTGTCTTCTTAGGCGTAAAGATCCCCCAATTTGGCGGTCCAGAATTCATCCAAAATCTTGGTTTGGCACCTTCGAACGTGCATATTTTGCAGTACCATGCCGGGAGCCGAGGAGCAAGAAAGCTTCAACTACACGTCCTGCAGGACAACGCTCAGCAGGCCCCTGATGTGTTCGGCGAAGGTGTCTTTGGACTGAAGCTTCAACTTTCTTGAATGAAAATGTATGGCCGAATTCTTGAGATGGCGCGGTTTCAATTTCAAATTTCAAACCAATTTAGAATAATGAATGGCTGGGTTCAAGTTCTTGTTTCGGCGGGTTTTCAAATTCAAATGAGTGTACGGTCTGATGGTCGCGGTCAAGGCAGAGGCAACCGACTGACTGACGGGAAATCCCACGAGAGGAGCTGCTGGAAATAGTGTAACTTCTAATCGCCGGAGAGGGATGCATGCCATGATCCATGGTCGAGCATGTAAGGGCGCCGTGATGTCAAGGAGGCCGTGTGCCGCTCACAGCGGGGTAAGGAGATAGCATTAACTTTGCTATGAAAGTGGAAATAGGAACTGCCACGGAGGCAGGCGGGTACAATTGACACCAGCAGATTCAGCGTGGATTCGCTGATTCCCCTGCTCGACTTGGAGTACACCATTTTTTCGGCTTCATATTGGCGGCTAAAGCGCTCCACTCCCTCCACTGTGTCGGGAATATCTCAGATGCCCATCCGTGTGCGGATGTCGCGCCACAGCACAAAGTTCGCTGTCGTCTCTCTTTTCCGTCCAATCCCGGTAACCGAACCTGCAAACGGAAAAGACGAACCAAGCCTTAAACTCTCTGCAAAAGTAATAAAAATATGGAAAGGTTAACCGGTGAGCATACCTTGAAGCAAATCGTTTGGGCTCCAAGATGAAGGTTGAGAGCGTGCACAAATAGTCGCTGTTGGAAATATTGTAACGGCTGTGAATGAAATTGAGGCGGCGAAGTGCGAGGGATCCCCGGGGGCTGTCCACGTGCTTGAGAAGGAATTCCAGTACCAGAATACTGGTGTCGTCGTAGCGCTTCACGACGGTTTCCGGCGAGAACTGCCGAGTTTCAGCGAGCAGCTTCGAGATGGACGGGATGGCGTAGCTCTTGAAGAGAGCGAACACCAGTGCCTTTTTGCTGATTACAGAGAACTCCACGAATAATGTGTAGTGAAAATCAAACACTAATAATGTGTAGTTAAAATGATCTTTGGGTTTCAATGATGTCTATGTTGTTCTCTATTGTTTGTCGATGATCAATTATCTAAATATTGCAGGAAGCGTTTGATCCTTGTAAGGGGAACTATTATGATTATTGTCCTTTTCTTTGTTTCAATTTTCTTTAATCTGTAAGTTGTTCCATTGTCGTGAGGTTTTTTTCATGGTTTGCATACATGCTAAAACCTCTGATTTTGTCATTGAATAAGCAAGTAGTTTGAATACTTAACATTTATGACACTTAAGTAAAAGTTTGAAGATATTAGGCCAAAATAGCCAAAGCCTTCCAGTAAGAAGAAGGATGTTTGGTAGCGCTTGGCCTTTGAGAGAAACAGTTAGATATCACAAGTTTTCGACATGCCTGAATCTTTTTGAGGGACTCCCTTGTTTATTGAGGATTTGTTAGGTTTTGGGCATCTTTATATTGATTGCGCTTTACTAGAATATTTTAGGATGGCAAGGTTAAGAGATTGTTCAAACAATTGGCCAAATAATATCACATCTCATTGAAATTTGGTAGTAAAGTTAGACTTCCAGATATTCACCTAAGAACATTAAATATTATCCTTCTAAAAAACCATTAAACATAAATAATTTCAGATTTCAAGAATAATCATATAGACTAAATGAAGCAATAATAAGTTTATAAAATTAAATGATAAACACCAAAAACAACTAGCCCCATGAAATGCCATAGATCATTTCTATTTAACAATATGAAATAGTACCCATCAAAGTGCATTATAATGCTTTTTTTCGTCAAATTTTATATCTTGATTTTGTGAATTTAGTAGTGGTTTTTATGGCATCAACATGTCCTACATTGAACTAATGAAATTCAATCTATGTCCCAAGTTCCCTAGTGTCCCAAACTTCGTATTTTCTCAATATTAAACACATCAATTTTGCTATATTGTATTAGTTTTAGATGGTATTGCTTGATTTGTATTTTCTGAATTCCAAGATGGTAGAACATGATGATTATTGGTAGTCATGATGAGGTAGTATTTTTAATTTTACATTTCTAGAACATACACTCTAGTTGCAAAAGTGATGTTATAAACAATTTATTAGGTATCAAATTGTAGAATTTTCAACCTACTTGTATCTGGTGTATTATTTCCAGCATTTTCTTTTAATTTGTATTTATAAACTTAAACAACTTAATAATTGGGGTTTGTGTTTGCTAAAACTGTGTTGTTTATTTTGTCAAATTAAGACGAGAACGTTGCACAAACAATCCTTTAACTAAAATGGTTCTTTTCACATTCCTTCCCCTCCCCTTTTTGTCCTTGTATGTGTGCCTTGATCTCGAAAGTACATGGAAAGTATATTTCAAGTTAATTTTTGTATGATATGTGCTGCAATTGGCCTTCAATGTTCAATTAATGCATTTTTACAACAAAGATTTCCGTTAACAATGTTGAGTTACCCATAATTTTGTTATTCGTACTGATACTCATTTCACATAATTCCATCTTTTCCTTTGAGAAACCATGGAAACATTGTTCACAAATATATTTATACTAAAGAACAGACCAAGATTTGATTCCATTTATGGTCTCTCACAACTCCACCTACACAATTAGGGATGTTAAAGCAAAGGATAAAGTACACATATTGTTTCAATAACAAATTTGTACAAGGAACATCACCAACCCAAACAATATCCGATAGGAACAAAACTTTCGATTGGGAAAAATAAGTTAAAAGAAGCTAATGGTAATCATCCTTGACAATGACTATATGGTAAGAAAAACTTATACATAAAACTTTGCATAAAACTTGAATCTCACAAAGAGGACCAAAATTTCCCCAAATGTTAAAAGTTTTCCCAAAACATTGAAAGTAAAACCTTGGATAAAGTACCAAAGTCACCCTAAGCAATAATGAATTATGACAGGAAATCTTACAAAATTCTCTAATTGATATGACGATACAACTTTAGTCAAGTCATGCTTCATGCTATAATAACAAGTCTCATCTTCTAAAACCCATTAATGATATTTGTTGCTCTCATAAATTTCCTTACTATAGCGTTACTTTTTAGTCTTCTCTTCGCATTTTTAACTGGGGCAGTTTGTATATGTTTGAGATTAGTTTACTCTTGGCTCTAGCAATGTCATTTAGGTTGCTCAAATACATTTTCTGACGACCGTTATATTTCAGTGGAGTAATGATGGCTTTCACACTTATGCAATTTATCTAGCACGAAGAAATTGCTAGAAAATGGAAGTTGTGTACACGTATTAATTTTGACCATGATGCTAGAAGCATGATTTTATACCATAAAAATTTGATGGGTAAAGGCTACCGTGCATTAATTGACAGGTCAATTTCTACTCGTTCCCGCTTTGTTCATAGATATATCTAAATTTTGCGATCATACATTTTAAAATCTCAAAACTTCTTTATTATGAAAAGGACTTTAGGATTATTTCTTAAAATCCTTTATTAGATTATGTCATTCCTCATACCTATAAGAGTAACAGAATCTAGGTAACAAAATTGGTTACTGTTATAATTATCATAAATCATTTTAAAATTTGAATTTATTAAATGCTTAGGATGTTGGAAACCTTTTAGCACTACTAGGGGGTGAATTAGTAGTGTGACTTATTACCAATTTTTTCTTTTTATTTACTTTTGTATTGAACCACATATATTAACCAATAAAATATTAGATTATCTCATGCATATAAACCATATAAGAAACTAAAACATGATAACCACGAGAGCAACAATAATAAACACATAAAAAACACATCCACATAAGAGACACAAGACACATAAGGCAAAAATCTACCCTTGTGGTTGTTGCGCTACTCTGAATCTTCTATTAAGAAAATATAGTCTTTTTACATAGATTGTTGAACCCTATCAGCTAGGAGACTTGACCTCATATACAATTAGATGAATCTGATCATCCTTGAGACTCGATTCTATTGATCAACTCAGAAGACTATGTTTTCCATGGATCTACGAACTACCATCTGTTGAAATCCACCACGATTAATTGATCCTCGCAAAATCTGATTGGACTGTCCAACTACTATTGGATTGAGAAATTGTTCCTTTCATTGAATCTTTGCAATCACTACTCCACATCCATGAAGTCACTGCTCCTCTACTCTATGCAGACCTCCTTTCATATATTTTCACACTGGATCCCAAGACTTTTTCTCAACTCTATTCAACTCTACAATACTCCCTCTAGCAGCAAGACAATCTCATCAATCAAAAGTCACCATAATCATATGCTCTCACACAAGAAAAATAGTGGCCATAATCCTTCCAATAGAAGAATTGAATAATATCACCAATAGTTGAAATAAAACCCATAACAAACCCTCACACCAAAATATAAATGCTACATAATACAATAAACAACATAAGACACTATGCCTATGTGCCAAACACATCAGAAACTCCTACAAGAACATATGTGAGAGTCACCAATATGGAGCTTCATTTAAACCAAGCTCCGCTATAACTCTCTACATTACTGATCTCAAGTCTGGGGATATGAATCAATACTATGCTTCAAGAAATGTATCTTCTCATACTGTTGTCATTAGAGCTTATACATTGAAGAAATCAAGCTCAGTATTGGCTCTGAAGCATACTTAAACAATGCAACCTTCTCTAACTCACTATTACACACTATCTCACCTCACACAACTTCCAAGTGATGAATATATAACATGTAGGGTGAAATTGAGCTTGGGGCTAAGATCAAGGGTGCTCAAATTGGACCAAGTTATTCTACTAAGACCACTACTTGTGCACTAAATGAGTTCACATCATTGGAGGACCTTTTCAAACCATTCTCGACCTCTACAACTATTTCTAGAAGCCTCTAGGAATTTACTTGCAAATTTTATTTCTATTTGTGTGAGGAATGCAGAGAATATCTCGTCAAAAATACTCAGTTGCACGCATAACACTAGATGAACTAGGTTGGAACCTTCAATCGCTCTCATATTCCTGTCTTCCAATGACGGGAGCCTTTCAGTCGCTCCCATTGGTTGGATCCATGCAACTGGGGCTAAGGATGAAGAAAAACATCAAGCCTTCAGCTTAGAACCTTTGCCACCTATTGGATCACCTTCTCCAACATCTGTACAAGCCTCTAAACCTATAACATAACCTTTGACACATTGCAAGTGGATCAAACATGTCTCCCAAGTGTCATTTCCAGGTAGACCTAAAAGGCCAACAAACAAGGTTGGAAAGAGTGCCAACAAGTACTCCACTCTCCAAGAAACATCTCCACAAGTTGCAACACCTCTGACAGACCTACAATACTTTATAGCACATCTCCATCTTCAAACATAAGGCCATCAGACTACAGCAAGTCATATCCATAAGCATAAGCATGAATATTTAGATGAAGACCTAGTTTCCAACTCAACTAGTGTGCCAACTCATCATCAAACATACCAATGCAAATGCCTAACCAACATGAGTGACATCATATTGTTGAAATCAATGCAAACACAACATCTGAATTCCAACTCAACTAGTTGCAGCCATACTACAATGAATGAAATCCATATATTATCTAGGCTACACGGGTTGACATTAATACCAACATAAGCTAGCTGGAACCATGCACACCATAGTTCGAACAATCTCCCCCTTTGGCATTGATGGAAACCACACAAACTCTCCAAACCATCATCCTCTATCACTGCCCCTTTGACATCAAAGGAAAAGTGTCAACTCCATATGATAAGGCAACAAGAATTGAAGCACAAACATTGGAGAAATACATATCTACATGGTTGAAAAATTAAGTACATCAATAAAATCCATGCCTCTCACATCAATAAAAAAAAGTAGCAAATAGACTAATCATCATCTAGAGTAGAACACCAACCAACAACCTCTAGCAACATGCTACAATATGCCAACATAAGGCAACCATACAATCACCAATTAACATCATCATATAATATGCAACCAATGAACATCATCATCCTTTCTTCCTTCACTTGCTTCTTTTCTTCCTTGACTGGTTTTGTGCTAGGTCCTCTTTGCTTTTGCTGCTTTTGTCAATTTTGGCTTGAGTAACGGGGCAACAAACAATCTCTTTCCACATGGCCAAAGTTATGACCTGTGTAGCACTCCACATGGGCAATATGTGTAGCAAGATGATTAGATGTCTTGATGCTCATGTTAGATATAAACCTTGCATGAAATGTGCTTCTCCTCCATTGGTTAGATCTACAATCAGATGACTTATGGCCAAACATGTGACATCAGTAACAATAACCATAAAAACCATGATTATGCCTATTGACCAATCTCCTTGTCTGGTGAAATTGCTGCAAGCTCCACTGATTTGATCTATACGTTATGCTCCAACAATTTTCTGCAACATGTCCATACTTGTGACAACTATAACATTGTATCTCATGCATTAAAGGAATAAATGGACTTTGCTTCCTTTGAAATATAATGGAGTTTCCATGTTCATCTCTATAATCAAAAGGTCTTTTGAATGTAGATGCTCCTTGAGATTTTATTTTCTACTGCTGTTTTTGCTTGTTTTTCTGTTGTTGGGGCTCTTGCTTCTTAATCGATGACTGGATCTTATTCTTGTTACCTTGGTTCTCACTTTTGTTGCTGGTATTGTTTGCTACAAGTTCTTTGGTTCAACTTTAGTGTTCTTTCCTGCATGCAAACTAGATTTACTATTTTGAAAACCAAGACCAAATTTATCCAATGGTGACCTTTGGATCTCAAGCAAATTATCCAAGGCTATGGTACTCTTCTCCATCTTTCGTTGCTTTCTCAAGGAAGATACTTTAGCTTCTAAATTCTAATCCTATTCTACCTTCACTTGGTATTGCTTCTTCATACCTTCCTCAACTTTTTTTGATTCTGCCAACTTAATCTTTAAGATGACAATCTCTTCCTTGAGCTTGGACTCATTATCATCACAGATATGCAACAATTTTTCTTGATCCTTGCATGTAGTTGTTAGTCTAGAAATCTTAGTTCTAATACCCTTAAGAACATTTGCATCTTCATTGTGTGCTTCAACATTATCTAAATCTAAATCATCAAAATTATAACTCAAAAGAAAATCATTAATGTTTATACCTTTGGATTCATGATTTCTGATCTCTTCTCATCATCTACTGAATCATGTGCACTAGAAGAATGAGAATCTTGTGGATGAGCTTTGAAATCCCTTCTTCTTGTTTTTCTTCTTCTCATTTTTTAAGAATTCTTCTAGTACCATCTCCAAATATGGATTCTATCTTGTCCCACATTTCTTTGGCATGTTTCAAACCCACTAGTCTCTTCATATCATCATCATGAAGATTCTTGTATATTAGGCATCTAGCTTGTGCATCCTATTGTAAAACTTCATCTGCAAATGGATCCTTTCCATAACCTTCACACATGGTTCTCCAAATGTTAGATCCTCAAGATAATATTTTAAATTTTTGTGCCATGCCTTGTAATTTGCAGCAGTGAGGACAACCACTTTAGAAAAAAATTCAATTTTCTGCCAACAAACCCCAGATTTACTCTCTAGTGATCGAGCTGCAACCAAGATACCTGCTCTTATACCAATTGTTGGAAACCTTTGAGCACTAATGAGGGGGGGGGGGGGGTGAATTAGTAGTGTGACTTATTACAAAAAAATCCTTTTATTTGCTTTTGTATTGAATCATATTTATTAAATAGCAACACATTAGATTATCTCATGCATATAAATGATATAAGAAGCTAAAACAAGATAACCATGAGAGTAACAATAATAAACACATAAAAAACACATCCACACAAGAGACACAATATATCTGGTGGAAAACCCTTCACGAGGAAAAAATCCACTCTTGATGCTATTGTGCTACTCTGAATTTTCTATTAAGAAAATATAGTCTTTTTACATAGATTTTTGACTTCGATAAGCTAGGAGACTCAAACTCATATACAATCAGCTGACTTTGATCAGCCTGGAGACTTGATTTTATTGATCAACTTGAAATAATATGTTCTCCACGGATCTACAAACTACCATCCACTGAAAGCCACCACGATCAATCGATTCTCGCCCAACTCTGATGGGATTGAGAAATTGTTCCTTTCACTGAAACTTCGCAATCATTGCTCCACTTCCATGAAGTTACTACTCCTCTACTTTGTGTGGACCTCCTTTCATATATTTTTAGACTGGATCCCAAGAATTTCTGCTCAACTTGATTCAACTCTATAATATGACCTCTAACAACAAGACAATCTCATTAATAAAAAATCACCACAATCATATGCTCTCACACAAGAAAAATAGTGGCCATAATCCATCAAATAGAACAACTTAATAATATCACTAGTAGCTGAAATAAAACTCATAAAAAAACCTCACACAAAAATACGAATGCTACATAATATAATCAACAACATAAGACACTATGGCTATGTGCCAAATGCATCAGCAGCCCCTCTAAGAAAAAATGTGAGAGTCAGTAATATGGAGCTCCATCAAAACCAAACTCTGCTACAACACTCGGCATCACTAATATGAAATATGGAGGTCTGAATCAATACTATGCTTTATGAAATAGATATGCTCATACTGTTGCCATTAGAGCTCATACACTGCAGCAATCAAGCTCAGTAATGGATCTAATGCATAGTCACACAATGCAACCTTCTCTAACTCATTATCGCACACCATCTCACCTCACACAACTCCCAAGTGATGAATATATAATATGTAGGGATAAAATGAGCTTGGGGCTAGGATCAATGGTGCAAAATTGTACCAAATCATTCCACCAAGACCACTGCTTGTGAACTAAATGAAGTCAGATCATTGGAGGACCTTTTCAAACCATTCCCAACCTTTAAAACTATTTCTAGTACAACCAAGGGAAGCAAAGCTTAGTAAGGGTTGCAGTTGAATCGATGCGATTTAAGTTTTCTTAAAATTGTTTTGTCGAGCTCTTTGACATGGAGTTGTTTCCATCAAATTTGGGGACTTTTAATTTTAGGTCTTTTGGATCCTCTTGGATCATTATTTGAAATTGAATGGATCAATGGTCAAATCCTAGGTATGCAAATTGTTAGAGGCATCACAAATATTAACCATCCTTTGTTTGCATATGACACTGCTTCTAGGTGGAGCTTTATCCATTATTTTCAGAAGGTTCAAGAATCCTTTAGATTTTTTTACTCAAACATGCAGAGGGTTAATTAGTCACAATAAAATTAAATATATGTGTGGAATCTTAATCATTTTCTTCCTATTATTTCTAGCATTGAAGCAATTTCCTTTTAAGGACTTTTAGTCTTCATTCAAGTACCTATGTATGCTCCTCTATATTTGTTTTTCTTCCTCTGACATGTGGTAGTAGGTCATATTTAATACCAAATACAATTTTGTTTAACAGGGCATGCATTAGTTGAATCCCACATGACGTTTAGTTCTAATTAAATATGTGCTCTTAGCCCTACTCGTCTTTCAATATCCAATTGTTTTATCTCCTACATCAATAAAACAACATATTGATTAAGAAATCCATAAGTTCCTATGGAAAGGTGGTAAAACTAAAAGAAATGTATCATTTAGTCAACTAGTCTATAGTCAAAGCACCAAATGCACATTATGTTTTGGTAATTGATTATCTTGTTTTTATGAATCTAGCTATGGGAGATAAGCTATTATGGAATATGGTTACTAGGAAATATGATTTATGGAAGAATTTCATTGTTAAAAGAAATTTCACTACTATGAGGAAATGTGTTTAGTCTCACCACACCCATCTAGAGAATTCTCTTCTATTTGGAAATTGATTGAAGATGTAATCTCTTCACACCTTCTCTATTTTGGGTTCAAAGGAATGGGAAGCATATATTGCTATAAAATAATAGTATAATGAGAAATCAACCACTAATTCAAATTCATTAGCTCCATCCTTTAAAAGTTTGGTTGGATCTTGAAGGGAAAAAAAATCTCTATTGATTTAGATTGGATCATTATATTATTTATAATCCATATTGATGCTTTTAGAGTGAAAAAAGTGGAGGAATAAAGTCACAAAGCCGTTTTTACTTGTGGGTTCTAGTTTGGCGAATTAGGGTTTGAAGCCTTATGGAAGTAGTGTGAGGAATAAAATGGCATTTTTATGGGTAAAATTTTGTTTCTTAAGCATGACAATTCGTATCCCTATTCTACACATAGATACCTTTCCAATGGTGCAAGAATCAACTCAATCAAATTTTATGTACAAAATGTATGCCAATGAGAAGTCGACCTTCTTCTTTTCACCACCACGATTCATTAAGATGCCATGCCAACCTAGATTATTCATAGAAAATGGGCTAGAAATATTATCATGATGAAGAAGACTTGAAAAGTTGATATTCTAATTCTATTAAGATTTGAAGGATCTAAAGTTAACCACTAGTAGGCCATTGTGTTGTGTTATAACTAGGCTATTAGGATTAAAAGTAATTCCATTCTATTTGAGTGCATTTTGTTCCATAAATGAAGAGAGTAACTAAGACTATATATGGAGAGAGAAAAAAGAGAGGCTTTATGCACTGTAGCAACCCATGGGCCATAGGTCTCACTTATTTTTACTTACATCCATTTTCCATTCAAGGAAAGAGAGAAGAGCAATCTCACCTTCTAGTTGGGTTTTCTCCAGAAAGGGTTTCCCATGTTATATCTTGTGTCAATTGTATTTTTTGAGTTGTATTCCACCATTATATATTTTCTGCATATTTTATCTCTACATGCATACACATAACACCATAATTAACGAATCCAAAAATATGAAAAATTAACCCTCATAAGGTAGATTTTCGATTTTAAGCATAATTTTATTAGATATGTTGTGAGGAATTGTCTAGTGGAATATACATGATAGTTTATGAATCATATATTAGTTTGGAATTTCAATGGATGATGGAATGGTTGGGATTTTGGTTATATCCCTTTCGATATTTCTCCTCTATTTTCTCAACTAGCTACCCTTATTAAAGGTTGTGCACCTAGAAGGAATTCTTATATAGATTATTAAAGGTAAGGATCACCCACTCTTATAGTGAATAAGGGCTTAGAGCTTAGTTATCAAAAAAACCATTCCTCCTTAGTCCTCTATTTGGAACAAGATATGTAACCTAGAAATAATTCCTAAATTAACATATTTTTTTGGACCTTGGTACATAGAAAATAATTAATTGTAGAAATCTAGTAAATAGATGAATTAACAATCCTTCTAGATGTGTCTTATGTGTGGAGGATGTCGAATCACCATTTTTTATTCATAAAGTGTCATTTCACCTCAAATTTAACATTGTTATCTTTGAAAGGGATCAATCATTGTTTTTGAACGTTAGAATCTTAAATGACCCTTTTTTAAATATGGAGACTCTCCAAAACAAGCCATTGTTGAAGTGAATATGGATGGCCCTCCCAAAATATATTTGCTAGAAAGTGTGGTTGGTCAGAAATAAAGTAATTCTTTAGTAGAAGGCTTCCAAGCCTCAATACTGGAAATTAGAGCTATTTCCTTACTAGTACACTATCTCAAAAAAGAAAGGTTTACATCTTATTTTAATTTAACAAATGATAGATCATGATGAAGAGATATAGTTGGAGTAATTTGGTATGAATAATCACAAATACATATTCAAGGGACACCGACTTTCAAAAAAACCAAGTTGGAAACTTTGTATGACCTTGAAAGAATTTCATATCTATATATTTGAGAAAAAATCATATATATATATATATATATATATATATATATATATATATATGGATGGTGCTTCAAAACATAATCTAGGGGTGGAAATGGTGGTGGTGGGGGGCTATGTTATTTATAACCTCATAGGAAATTAATTATTTTCTTTCTTTTGGACCCTAGGCCTTTTTCCCAACATTTTGGATGAAACATATGAATTATTATGAGGATTGAAAATTTCTAAAGCTCGCAACATACAAAAATTGGTAGTGATGCATGATTTATTGATAATCCTTAGGCATTTGATTAAAGGATCCATCTCACTGGATGTTAAGTTTGCATCGGTTCTAAGTAGGATCAAGAATATTACCGACTCATCTGATAATATAAGTTACTTTCATGTTTTAAGAAAGAACAATTTCAAAGTGGATATACGAGAGTCCCAAGTCACAAGAAGGAAACTTGAGACATTAATCATTGACATGATGCCACCATAAAAGATATTCCTAAATCAATTAAGATGATAGTTGGCATCATTGAACAAGCCTATCTATATGGTAGTGGTTTAAAGTGAGAGAGAGGGGATGATAAGACCCTCCATTGTCGCTCACTTGTTTTCCTCCTCTAAGCAAGACTCCAAAATATTAGAAATATATGATGGAATAATGCGAGATATTTTTGGCTAGAATTTCATGCTCGAATGGAATCCCTCTCAATATTTCTTTGCTTCTCTAGCTTCTTAGTCTCAAGTATTAAATTTTCCATAGTTTAGGATCTTCATTGGTTTCTATTTCCTTTGGATAAATCCTCTAGCTTTCTATTTCTTGGCTTCCCTAGAATCCTAGGAGTGGTTCTTTTTATTTTTCCCTCCCATTCCCTATGAATTCTCTATTCTAGTCTTTAGTTACTCGTGTGCAATACTCTTTAACAACAGGCTTGAATTTGATTTCTTAGTGCTATGGTGTTTTCTTATGTGAATTGGGTTAGAGGAGGGCCCACTCATATAAAAGGAATTTACTCACTAGAAAAGGTTTGTCTTATTATCCCTTTTGTTTAAAGTATGGATCATATAGAATTAATGGAAATCTAAAGAAAATTTAAGAGGCATGGCATGATAGATATTTCAAGGATTTGCAAGGGAATTTTAAAGCTTTTGGAGTAACTTCAACATGAAGAAATGATCATGAGTATCCTATTAACTCAAACAAAAGGAATTTTGACAATGGAGATTGTATTGTTTTCTCTTAAGATGATTGTATCTCGTTAGGGTTGAAAATTGATACGATTAAAATTTTAGCTCATAAGTTAATGTTAAAAATTTCAATTCAAAATTTCCTCTTAAGACGATTGTAGCTTGCTATGGTTCTAAAAATTTAGCTCATAAGTTAAGATTAAAAATCTCAATTGAAAAAAGTGTTTCATTGTTACTACACATGTGAATACCATAAAAACCATTTAGGATGATAAATCGTTCTTCTATTTCATGTTTTGCAATATAATGTATTACATTTTAAATATTTAATAGAGAATTTATATTTAAATTTAATTAATAAACATATAAAAATTTAATACTTACCATAAGAATCTCATACATAAATTATTAAATTTTTAATAAAATTAAAAATAAACATATTTACGTGAGCATAAAAAAATGATGTAGATATATGTAGTTGTATATATTATTATAATTTTAGTAAAATTAAAATTAAAATAATTTTGTATATGAGGATGTAAAATTTATATAGATATAAAAAATATTATTAAGAATCAGTATCGATTCATCTTAACTTTAAATCTACAAACTTTTCTTCAAGTTTTTCTTTCAAAAAGAGGTTTGCATCTTGAGAGCCATGCTTGCTAGATTTAAGATGAAAAAAATTAATTTGGCTAACAACCTAGCTTTTAGGCATTCATTAGGCAAAAGATCTAAGAGTAGAAGTAATGTTAATTTAGGATTTTTTTGCCTTAGAAGGCCATCCTTGGTTTATATGAGGGAATTGTATTGCGATTGTACATTATTCTGTTTGAGAAAAATAGAAGAGACTGTGTGAAAATGAAGAGAAAATTACAACATATTTGTTGTAGATTGTATATTTTCATTTTGCTCAATAACATAGAAAGAAGGATTAACTGTTTCTTAGTGGACATAACCCAATTGGGTGAACCACGTATATATGTGTCTCTCTTGTTTTATGATTTTGTGTGTTTGTGTTTCCATAATATTTTATGTGTTCCATTGCTTTGTTATTTACTTTTTAACAAAATATTAATCCTTGATTTGTGAATACTACTATGAATATTCTAGTATATTCCATAAAGACTAAATCTTTACCATCCACCTAATAATTAATAATAATCTTAATCTTTGATTTGTGAATACTACTATGAATATTCTAGTATATTCCATAAAGACTAACTAATAATTATTGATAATTAACTTACAATTCTTAAAGGCTTATTCTAAAATAGACATGTCTATTGGCATAATTAAGTGGATGGTAGAGATTTAATCTCTAGAAAATATTTTAAAATATTCATAGTAGTTTTCATAAAGAAAGCATTGAGTTTTATCTCAAAAATGGTTATGTCCTTTTCCTCCTTTTAATTAAATTTATTAATTGAAAAATATCACATGCACATACCTCTTATTAATATGAGTTCAGATTTTTGTGACATGACATGTTATATGGCATGACATGTTATATTAGTAAATCATGATATTGATCTATAGCATTGTAAGAAAGTTTTTACAAATTAAAAATCTCAATTATAATTATTTAATCAAAATAACAAACTCCATTAGAAAAATTAACTAACCGATTCATATTAATCAAGTAATTGAGATACTCATGATATTCACAATCTGCTATCCATCAATAAAGTAACATGAAACATCAAATAACAAATTACAACAGGATAATTTAATAAATAATCAAATAACATATCCATGAATAGAGTAACATAAACCATCAAATAACAAAGGACATCATAATAATTTAATAAATGAAAAATAACATCAAATAATAATTACATAACCAATGCATATGAACCACGTAGTTCGGCTATTCTTTGTATTCACAATCTGCTCTCGATATCGATATAGATCCAGATGTCGAACCAGATATGTTACATGACCCGAATTCCTAAAACGTGTCCTTAACATTATACCAGTAAAATTACAAACCATTCATTCTGTCACTCTCAAATGAATAGCTAGAATGGCATTTTGTAACAACTCGCAAAGTTGTTACAGCGTGCATCTTACCTTACAACTGGTCACGTTCGTTTACCTAAAAGTTGGATTGACAGTAATTCAGGAAACCATTTTCTTTTCATTTGAGAAGGGCGCGAGGAACGGACACAGTAGATCTCCATCAAAAGCCGCGTTCAGCTGCCAGGGTTTGGCATCGCCCAATTCGTCTATTCGGTAGCCATTGGGATAAGTCTCTGGTTTATGTTCAGAGTATCTCAGTTTCAGCACCTTCTTCTCATCCTCAGCCTCCAATGAAATCCTCTCCGTTGACCAACTGAGCGGCCTCGGCGGAAGAAACCACCCCACAAAACTGCCCAAAAAGAACTTGAGACCGCCCTGCACAATCCAGACCAACCAGTAGGGCGGGCGCGGGTAATCCATGGCATCTAGAAGCCTCTCCCCAAACAAGCAAAATACGATCCGTCTGGCCGCCGGACGGAGGCAGGCGGGAACATTTGACACCAGCAGATTCAGCGTGGATTCGCCGATTTCCGTGTTGGACTTGGAGTACACCATTTTTTCGGCTTCGTATTGGCGGCTAAAGCGCTCCACTCCCTCCACTGTGTCGGGAATATCTCGGATGCCCATCCGTGTGCCGATGTCGCGCCACACCACAAAGTTCGCCGTCGTCTCCTTTTCCGTCCAATCCCGGTAACCGAACCTGCAAACGGAAAAGCCGAACCGAGCCTTAAATTCTCTGCAAAAGTAATCAAATATATGGAAAGGTTAACCGGTGAGCATACCTTGAAGCGAATCGTTGGGGCTCCAAGATGAAGGTTGAGAGCGTGTACAGATAGTCACTGTTGGAAATATTGTAACGGCCGTGAATGAAATTGAGGCGGCGAAGTGCGAGGGATCCCCGGGGGCTGTCCACGTGATTGAGCAGGAATTCCAGTATCAAAATACTGGTGTCCTCGTAGCGCTTCACGACGGTTTCCGGCGAGAACTGCCGAGTTTCGGCGAGCAGCTTCGAGATGGAGGGGATGGCGAAGCTCTTGAAGAGAGCGAATTCCAGTGCCTTCTTGCTGATTACAGGGAACTCCACGAATTGGGCGATCTTGGAGAGAGCCACGGCGTCGCGGACGGGATCCATAGATAAAATTAGACGCAAGCGTCTGTACCGGAGGTACTTGCACACGCCCACCCACAACAACAATATGAAGAAGATGAGGAGCAGCATAGCAGGCAGTCGTGGAAGATTCTGCTTCTGAACGAATGGTTCCGCCTGCAAATCTTCAGACTGCCGGACGCATGACAGAATCCTACCCAGTCTTTACAACGTGGATAAGTGCCCTAATACCTATTTATCAAATCCCTGCGTATAATAATGAGTATTTATCTCATTAGAAGGCTTTTAATTTTGATCACATAATCCTTCACCCATCTTCATCTACCTTTCCGTCTATCAGATCTTTCACGCTGGTCACCTTTCATCACCCTTTTTCCTGATCACATAATCCTTCAACAATCTTCGTGCACCTTTACGCTTATGTAGATTGCTGATTCGCCCAATATTGGTTTAGGCTATTTGGTTGGATAGGGTGATGGATAGGGTGGCACCCATAATTGATCACCCCCATGTTTATTTGATGGGTTAATATTTGGTAATAGATGAAAAGGACTGCACATGTTCATCTTGATTGATTGTCAAATATCTGGGAATCAACCATCCAGATAAATATGCCCCATTTTTCTGTCTATCATATCTTTTACTCTGGTCATCTATCATCACCTCTTTTCCTTTCTAAAATATATATATTTTTAATAATAAAATTTAAAATAGTTTTTAATAAAAAATATATTTAATCTAATGAAATAAAATAAATTATATATTTTTCAATCAGTATTACCATAACACCATCACCCAAGGGTTAAATTTGACACCCGTATGCCTGTATTTAGCGTTTTTACAGGTAAAATACTTTCAACTTTCAAATCTCCAGGTTAGGGGTAACTTGCTAATAATTTTTAAAACTGTCAATGTGATGGGCATATTTAAAAATCAAAAGTTTATATATATATATATGTTATATATATATATATATATATATATATATATATATATATATATATATATATATAACCTTGAGCTAATAGTGATTCATTAACATTTTTAATATCTAATTTAATAATCGTGACCTATATCGCAATTTGCCAAGTGATTGCTATCCGGATTCCGGACTAAGTCCACTGTCCAAAATATCAATTTCTAATTTTCGTATCAGGTATGGTATCACTGGTAATTAATTCCCAGCGACCCACCGCTGAGTTATGTCGCTGAGTTATGGTGATTTGGACTAAGTCATAATATCAATTCCTAATTTTCAACAGTTAAATGGTTATTGGAAATTAATTCCCAGCTACCACTGCCGAGTTATGTTACTAATTTACTTCCAAGTTCCAATCTGTGAGTTATTCATTGTTGAATGTGGCGACTTGGGTGAGGAGCAGGGCATAAGAAAAACTCTGCAAACTTTGGAACTTCTTCTAATGCTACAAAACCAAAATGCAGCCAACCAAGTAACCAGTAAGTGATAGCCTATTAGGCATAGATAGTAAGAGATGCTCTGCTCTATTTTCTATGCATGCTTGTTGGATATCTGTATTCGTTTTTCTATGCATATATTTGACATACTCAACTCGTTAAATTTTTTCACTGCCTTTGGAATCTCCATTACCTACAGAAAAACCAAGTTCATTTTGCTGTTTTATCTACAGGAAAACCAAGTTGAATTTGCAATTCGCTATTTTATCTACAGAAAAACCATGTTAAATGTGTTGTTTTATCTATAGAAAGTAAATAGTTTGGCAAGACTGTTATGAAAAACTTACCTCGTTTAGGTGCTTGTTTCCCTAGTCCATAGTTTGGCAAGACTGTTATGAAAAACTTACCTCGTTTCGGTGGTTGTTTCCCCAGTCCACGACAAACTGTATAGAGTCACATTTTCTATGGACAATTATAGGCCAGTAATGGTGTTGGGGAACAAGCCCTCTGCTATAAAAGTCATAGTATTGTGGTGTTACCAAAAGAGTTGGTGAGTCACACGCCAATACTACTATAAAATAAAATAGCTGGGTTGTAAAGTCCATGCCTGGAGACTATTACCCTATGTTGAATTGGTAAATGCATCGTTCTTCTTTGGAAGAGGTGCAAGCTTCAAAATCTCGTGTGAATTTAGGGTTTACAGGTCTACAAAGATCAATTAAAAACTTAATGATTAAAAAACTAAAAGCTTAATACAGACCTTAAGAATCCTATTTTAATACACTTTACCAAGAATTATTTGCAACTCTTACAGCGCTTAATGTAGCTTACATATCAAAGGCTGCTTGGCAGAACCCTGTATCTTGTTATAAACGACCTTAGGACTTCGAAATAGATTAAATTATGGTTACATGCCAAAGTTTGAAACTTGAAAGGAGATTTCCAGATACTGCAGAAAAGAAGAGCGCACAAACATTAGTGAAATTGAATTAGTGTTACATATCTTCAAAAAAAATTTCACCATAACCCTGTGTGAAATGGATAGTTACTCCGATAACATCTAGTTTGATAAGCAGCGAAAAATGGCTCCACCAGATTTCAACTTTTAGATTGCACAAGTATAATACACCGGCCAAAGCAAATAGATAGAGAGGCAACAACGTGAAGGAGAATCTGAATAATTGTTACCAACATTTTTAGGGATGGATTTTGATCCAACTTAAATAAAAACACACATTAATACAGTACCTGTAAGCCACCCAAAATGAGGACCACAAAGAATACAGGCATATTCTCCAGAGAGTTTTGATGTCCTCGCTGTAACCAAACAATCAATAATTGGTTAAACATAAAAATACACGGTTAATATTAACAGTATCCAACCCTAAGAATTATCTGATGTCCTCGCTTAAGAATTGTAACTTGCCCCATTAATAGAGTATTTTTAGCTGGCTCTTTCTTCAAAGTTTGGGCATCAACAGGGCCGAATTTTTTCTCACTGGCTTTATGAATTCTGTTAATAGCCCTTTTTTACCTACCTCGGGAAACGATGCGACCTGGGGTTTGGTCTTCAAGGGCCGTTTCTACTCAGGATTCCCATATCCATCCAACACCTCAAAACTAAACAAAATGAAGGTAAGAACTGAGAAAGAAGCAAAAGATTGCAGAACGATGTGAAGGGAGGGCAAAGAGGTAAAGAAATAGGCGTCCTGTCACTGCGCGTCCCGGCGATCTTTCCATGAAAAACCTTGGAAAGGGTGAGGTGTCTCATCCCTTTTATAAAATTTAAAAAACACGTAAAGCCCTGGAAATATACCTGAAACTACGTTTATGACAACTTTCTGTAACTGAGGACTGAGGAGATCATTCCCTGAACAGTTTGTGCATTGAGCCTCCCATGAAAGTTCCAAACACAGGCAAAGAATCTAGTGCAGACACAGGAAATAAAACACAGAGGCGAACTGTTACAACGAGAAGAAATCTCTGTTCAATAGCACTTCACAGATTCGACATGGAGTTTTACCCAACGCGAAAAAGAGAAATTGCTTCTAGTTTCATTCATATTCAGAAAATCGCTAGCCCGATACATTACACACGTGGCTTTGATATAGCCAGATGGAGTCTTTGTTTGAGCAGCTATTATAATCAATGACACATATTCGAAAATCAATCATCTTGTGTAAAACATTATAATTCATGGAATTTTCCATGTGGCGGAGATACATAGCCGGGTCGTGAGCATTCTCCTACAGTTTGTGTACAGTTTGTGTTAGTGGTTAAGAACAAGGCCCCTGTCTTATGAAATGCCCTCCAGTTTCCATTCTCGTCCACCAGTGTTCGAGGTTAGGTACATGAGTCTGATAAAGAATTAAAAATAAAAATAAAAACGGTTGTTTGCTTGCTGCCATACTTGGGTTTCACTCTGGTAGAACAAAATTAGTATTTTTTACCTGATGCTCTAGCTTTGCAAGGCCAATTATGAAATCAGAATGAAAATAACTAGTACTTTCTTCTGCTACAAGGATTTATTTGCCATGAATACCAGCAGTGAATATCAACATTATTTCACAAAAATTACTATTTGTAGTATCCTGCATATTATTTTCCTCTAAACTGGTGTTAGTTGATATTTTTTATCAGATATCTCTTCTAACCTGGAACAATTTGGAAAATTTGCAGAAAAAATTGATCAGCAAGTCTCAAAACAAAGTGTAGCAATAAGACTTGAGCCGAATGGTACAATAAAGAATAGAAAATTTGAACAATTATGAGTACAATTTGAAATTATATGAGACTTGTACAAATAAATTTTAAAAGTCATATGATGGGCAGTTTAAAAATAAAAACGTCACAAAAAAATTCCTTGACGGGTAGGATCACCCGTCAAATTTAACCCCTGCCACCACCTTTGTAAAGTAAATTTGGGGATTTGAAGCTAGATTTTCCTAAAACATAATATTTCACTTTCACAATCATTACCAATTATTGCTAAAATAAATTTTATATTATTAAGTCAAGAAAATTGAATTATGTGAATTATATTATAAAATAATTTGAAATTATTAAATAAAAAATTAATTTTTAATTTAATGTTAAAAAACTAAAAAATTAAAAAATAATTATGTCAATATATGATTTCCAAAATTTTAATTTAATTATCAACTAATATAAATACCCACTAATTTATAATAAATATCAAAACATTTACATTCTAATATATTTAATATTAGAAGATTAAAAAACACATAAATATTACTTAAATTAAAACTTTATTTTTATAATAATAATAATAATAATAATAATTATTATTATTATTAGTTACAAAAAGAATTAATTTATGAGTTTAACATACATATTTATGTATTTATATATTTAAATTTAACAATAATATTAATATTCTAAAATATCTCATAGAGGTTAAATCCTTACAATTCACTTAATTATTATTAGGGGGATAGGTGTGTCTATTTTGGAACAGACTTATAGAATTTTAATTTAATTATCAATACTTATTAGGTAGATGGTACATATTTAAATTCCATGGAATATTCTAGAATATTTATAATAGTAAATATAAATCAATGGTTGATATTTACCTCCAAAATAATTATTTTGTTTTTACCCTTTTAATTAAATTGATTAATTAAAAAAAACGTCATATGAGCTAGTGTATGTGAGTTATTGTAACGCTTCCATTGATTACAAGTGCTTGTTAGTTACTTTTGCTACTATGATTTACTACCATTTACTTTGGATAAATGAGACTTTGTAGTTAAAGGCTTAGAGGAAAGCCTAATGAAACTCAAAATAATATTTAATGGAATTTAGATAGGAATATGGATATATTTTTTATTATTAAGGATTGGGTGAGACTTGTAACTCTGGGGAGGCTGTGAATGAATTTTCTAACTTCCAGACAGTTGTGACAGTTACGGTTCCTGGTTCCTCTCATTCCTTAGGGACAAATAGATCTCAGTGGGAATAGAGGGGGTTCCTGTTTTTTGTTTTTGGAAAAGAAGAGACAAAAGGAGACCTGAAAGACCTGACTAATATTGGTAAGCGTATCAACACGCCACCGTGGAGTGGGATTCTTGAGCTCGGCTCGAACCAGCGGAAGACTCCACTACACATAGAAGTCTTAAATTCTTACGCTAGGGATTTGAAGGGGTCTTGATGGCTGTAGATTGACCTGATTTGGTCATAGTCACAATAATTGCTCTGGAAATTAGGGAAGCTCAGGGGAAGATGCAGACATAATTGTCATTCTCATTGGAAGGTAGGAGAGCGCTCTTTAGATTCAGTTCCTCGGCTGCCTAATCTTGTATAGGTTAGTGTGTTTGAAGCTTCGATGTTTTGAAATAAAATAGCTTTCAAGTGGATGTATTTTGTGTTTCACTTGTGTGTGTATGAAATTTCTAAATTTTCATTGTTAAACTCAGACAACGTGAAACACAAATTGAAACTATAAATTTAAGTTTCATATTATAACCTTGTAATGTAAGTGAACACTTGCATGTGACTTGCGCTAGAACCCTTGCAGGAATGAAAATAAGGAATTCACATATCGGTACTGTTGTAACCTATGTGTGTAGACAAAAGTTGTAGGAATAGTCATTGAAAGCTAGTTGAGGATAGTGGCATGTTAGATATACACTACAAATAAATTGGGTTAGGTTAGTTCAACCCTCAAAAGAAACACCGAAAGCTTGAACAATCATGTATACACTAAAGGAAACAACAAACAATACCCTGTGGGCTATGAGGGATCTGGAAGGCCTCCAGTTCCCATGAGACTCAAGGTTGGAGGGGAGAGTGTAGCCAACTAACTGTAGAAGACCGTCAGAGATATTAAGGATATGCAAATAAATTACCAGCAATAAGAATCACTAACAGTAACGAGTAGGGTTGCCTTAGAAAAAGTAAAGTAAAATATAACAATTATTGCAGAGGTTATGATATTTAATTTGTACAAAAAATTCACCTGGCCTTAACTCTAAAAATGAACAACGAAGAACTATTTCATGCCAATTAATAAGAGGAAATAGGAAAGATTCTCTGGATAATTACAAGAAATAATTGTGCAGACATGACAAGTAATTAAAGATCCTTCATAAAAATTTAATTAAGCATTGTCACGAAAATAATAACCGAATAGGGTGAGAACATAACCTCATGGGAAGAGTTTCATACATCTAAAAGTCTAACCATAACATAATTCTAAGAGTTTGGGTACCACTGTAGGAAACGTATTATGCCAACTCTTGAGGAAGAAACATTCATTTACATAGAGGAAACATAGAACCCCAAATATTGTTCTAGTTCTTAAAAAATTACATAAGACCAATTGTGAGTAGGGTTCTCCTCCCTAGACAAATCCTATTTAGGAACGACTAGAATTCTATACTACAAAGATTACATCCCAGCAATGGACATAGTCTGCGCAACCAAGGAACGTTTTCTTCAGGACTAACCATCATTTACATAAAAACCCTGGAAAATAAGGCACCTGGTTAATGTTTGGCATTATCGAGGTACTTCATTCAAATGGATACACCAACGCAAAAAGATAATAAGAAGACTAACCCTTACCTACAATCAACAACAACATGAGTTAGAAATTCGGGTGAAAACATAGGGGAAAAAAATCAAAGAGGTAAGAAAAGGCAAGAGGATTACCTGTAGGTGAAATGTTGTGAACCACCATTATGAGACCACCCTGCATTCCATAATAACTTATTCGGTGGTTTGTAGCAGTTGAACAAAATATTTCATGAGGGACCGATTCAGAGTGTACCGTGTAGCAAGAGTTGGGAATAGCAATGTCACCTTGAGCTATTAACGTTAAACAAAGACCCTGCCAAATGGTCGAAGAGCTGAGAGAGTTAGACTCATAGACACTTCCGAGAGAGGGTTTCTCAAAAACATGAAGAGGGTTTATAAATCCCGGTGATTAACAATCTGAACGCACCTTTAAGGGCAATAAACTAGTTCCTGAAGTGCAAACCCTTGGCATACCGGAGAAGAAGTCCATCAGTTACAGAGCGACGCTATCAAAGAGAGGGAAGGAAGAATGAACTCTTTCGGAAAGGGTTTGGGAGGGTAATTACCCTAACTTCCCCCAAAACGAGCATAGTTGTTGAGCAAAGAAGACGAGTCAACAATATGGATGTGAACAAGTGGCTAGCACATTAGGGAACACGTAAAGTTCGAGAAACTTCATGGAATAAAGCTTTGTGGCAATACATAACCTCGAGACTTAACCTTAAGAAATCGAGATAGCCAAATTTGTGGACGTAAATCGTAAAGAGAACTTGTGCAAACATGTATGCATACTGGATCTTCGTGTAACTTATAAAAGATAGTAATATGACATGTCTATGATAAAGTATGCTTGAAAGGTTGTTTCATTCAATGTGAAGTATTTCTGATAAAGTATAGATTAATAACTGTGATTGAATAAAAAAAATGTATCCTGTTATTATGAGGTAAATGTATATTATGTGTGTATGTGTTACAAGTGGTATCAGAGCAAAGTTATAACTCTGAGGCTTGTCTGGGAAACTGTGGAATAACAAATTGTTGATGATCAATAGAGGAAGCAATACAATATGAGGAGAGGAGCTGAAGTCACTCCATCAGGGAGACCATTAGTTGAAGTTGGACCCGGGTCTCATACAAAAGCCAATCCAGAGATGTGGGTTCAGCTAAGAGAAAATCCTTGCAACACGAATGCATTACTATTGGAAACAATTCAACAGTTACGAGATGAGATGAGTAATACCATGAATACCATTTTATAAAAAATTAACGTCAATCATTATAACTCAACCACGTAGTCCCTCTATTCTTTATACTCACAACTGCTCTTGATAGACATACAGATGTCGTATCTTATATCTTACATGACCCAAATTCCTAAAAATAATTTTTAATATGACATAAGTAAAATTACAAACCATTCATTTCAAGGTCCATCCATTCTGTCATTGACAAATGGATAGCTGGAATAGCAATTTGTAACAACTCGCAACGTGGTTACATACTTACAACATGCATCTCATCTTATAACTTTCAAGTGATTACAACTTGCACATGTACCCGTATTAAAAAAAAAACTGGATTGAGAATAACTCATAAAACCACCTCCTTTTCAGATATTAGGAAATCCGTTTATGGAAGCGGTACATAGAACTTTTTCTAGGATATTGTTACTTTTATAAGGATATTACAATATAGTCATGTCATGCTACTAGAATTCGGGTGGGGAGGTTATCATTAAACTTTTCCAAGTATTCGAGACATATATCATTGACAAACCAACTCTTTTTCATTTGAGGGGGGCACGAGGAATGGATAGAGTTTATCTTTGGGGCTTGGCATCACCCAACTCGTCTATTCGGTAGCCACTAGGATAAGTTTTTGGTTTATACTCACCGTATCTCAATTTCGGCACCTTCTTCTCATCCCCGATCTCCAAAGAAGTCTTCTCTGTTGATCAATTGAGCAGAAGAAACCATCACACTAAACTTCCTAACTAGAACTTGAGACTGCCCTGCACAAGTATTAGGGGTAAAGAGTTTATATATTGGTAGGTTAAAAAATGGAGCTCAAAGTTAATGAAAAAATATAAAGGGGTATTAAAAATGTTAACAAAAAATAGATACCTACAATATCTTGTGAAAGTAGGGGTTTTTTAATTGAGAAGGTGTATTGGGTTCATATTGGTAGGGGGTTAAATAATGTGATATTGAGAAGTTTTTTCCAATATATATTCAAATTAGGGGTATCATTAGTATGCCACAAATGCACTTGATATGTCATAGGTTCATTGAATGAACCTTGATATGTCATAGGTTCATTAAATGAACCTCGTGCTAAAGGCTTCATAGGCCAAAAGGTTTGGTTCATTGAGTGAACCTTGATATGTCATAGGTTCATTAAGTGAACCTCATGTTGAAGGCTTCCTAGGCCAAAAGAAACCTCGATACAATGATCATAGTGCTCGCTGAGAACACATGAATTTCTCTAATAAAGTAATAAAACATATTTTCTTTAATACTTTCTGTTTTCTTCATTTCTAAGATGCTTAGGTTATCTCGTTATGGTTTGATATTCTAGTATAACATTTTTGTAATACATAATTAGAATATTCAAACCCATTTATCTAAATTTTGCAACACAGGTGTTTTGGAATCAAAATGCAATATCCTATTTCATGATAGAGGTTCTTCTTTTGTCTCTGAATGAATTTCATAGAGGAAGGGTTTTTCTTGTCTTAGAATTTATTTTTGTAGAGATAGGGGTTTTTCTTTTATCGCATTCTCTTCCGCACTATTATCTCTACACCTTCAATTTAATTTACTCATTTAATATAACTTTACCGAGTTCCAGATCAACCATTATATATGTCTCTAATCAATATTGCTACAGGTTTACATTGATGTAGTAAACACCTTTGGAAACATGGTCACAAATTTGTTTCCAAGTTTTAAACTATTGAAATTATGAGACATCGCTTTGAACCTCTTCCCCTACATAGATTGTTACTTCCAAAATAGTAAAACCTAATCTTGAATTAGTCTATAGAATTTACTTTCAAGGTGCAAAATAAAACACTAATAATGTGTAGTTAAAATGATCTTTGGGTTTCAATGATGTCTATGTTGTTCTCTATTGTTCGATGATCAATTATCTAAATATTGTAGGAAGCGTTTGATGCTTGTAAGGGGAACTATTATGATTATTGTCTTTTTCTTTGCTTCAATTTTCTTTAATCTGTAAGTTGTTCCATTGTCATGATATTTTTTGTGTGGTTTGCATACATGCTAAAACCTCTAATTTTTTCATTGAATAGGCAAGTAGTTTCAATACTTAACATTTATGACATTCTTGAGCCATGCTACTATGACACTGAAATAAAATAGGTCCTTAGCAGTGAATAAAACTTGCCTAAAAGTTTAAAGATATTAGGCCAAAATAGGCAAAGCCTTCCAATAAGAACAAGGATGTTTGGTAGTGCTTGGCCTTTGAGAGAACCAGTGAGAGATCACAAGTTTTCGACATGTCTGAATCTTTTTGGGGGAATCCCTTGTTTACTGAGGATTTGTTAGGTTTTGGGCATCTTTATATTGATTGCATTTTAGTAGAATATTTTAGGATGTGAAGGTCAAGAGATTGTTAAAACAATTAGCCAATTAACATCACATCTCATTGAAAGTTAGACTCCCAGATATTCACCCAAGAACATTAAATATTATCCTTCCAAAAAAAACCATTAAACATAAGTAAATTTCAGATTCAAAGAATAACCATATAGACTAAATGAAGCAATAATAAGTTTATAAAATTAAATGATAAAAACCAAAACAATAACAATTGATTACTAGTGGGGTGACTCCATGAAATGACATAGATCATTTCTAGTTAACAATATGAAATAGTACCCATTCAAGTGCATTACCATTCATTTTTTCATCAAATTTTATAGCTTGATTTTGTGAATTTAGTAGTGGGTTTTATTGCATATACATGTCCTACATTGAATTGATGAAATTCAATCTATGTCCCAAGTTCCTTAGGGCCCCAAACTTCATATTGTATAAATATTAAACACATCAATTTTGCTATATTGTATTGGTTTTAGATGCTATTGCTTGATTGGTATTTTTTGAATTCTAGGATGGTAGAACATGATGATTATTGGTAGTCTTAATGAGGTAGCATATTTTAAATTTTGCATTTCTAGAACATACACTCTAGTTGCAAAACTGATGTTATAAATCATCTATTAGGTATCAAATTGTATATTTTTCAACATACTTATATTTGGTGTATTATTTCTAACATTTTCTTTTAGTTCATATTTATAAATTTCAGCAACTTAATAATTCGGGTTTGTGTTTTCTAAAATTGTGTTGTTTATTTTGTCAACTTAGAACGAGAGTGTTGCACAAATAATATGTTTATTTAACTAAAAATGGCTCTTTTCACATTCCCTCCCCTCCCCGTTCTGTCCTTGTATGTATACCTTGATCTGGAAAGTACATGGAAAGTATATTTCAAGTTAAGTTTTGTATTATATGTGCCACAATTGTCCTTTAGTGTTCAATTAATGCATTTTTGCAACAAAGATTTCCGTTAACGGTGTTGAGTTACCCATAATTTTTCTATTCCTACTGATTCTTGTTTCACATAATTCCATCTTTTCCTTTGAGAAACCAAGGAAACATTGTTCACAAATATATTTAGACTAAAGAACATGCCAAGATTTGATTCCACTTATGGTCTCTCACAACTCCACCTACACAATTAGGGATGTTAAGGCAGAGGAGCAAGTACACATATTGTTTCTATAACAAATTTATACAGGGAACATCACCAACCCAAAGAGTATCAGATAGGAATGGAACTTTAGATTGGGAAAAATAAGTTAAAAGAGGCCAATGGTAATCATCCTTACTTGACAATGACTATATGGTAAGAAAAACTTATACATAAAACTTTGCATAAAACTTGAACCTCACACAAAGGACCAAAATTTCCCCAAACATTAAAACTTTTCCCAAAACATTGAAAGTGAAACCTTGGATAAAGGACCAAAGTCATCCTAAACAATAATGAACTATGACAGGAAATCTTATAAAATTCTCTAATTGATATGATGATACAACTTAAGTCAAGTCACGCTTCAAGTTGTAATAACAAGTCTCTTCTTCTAAAACCCATTAATGATATTTGTTGGTCTCATAAATTTCCTTACCATAGTGTTACTTTTGATTCTTCTCTTCACTTTTGTCACTAGGGCAGTTTAATACCAGCTTAGCATTTGATATATATATATATATATATATATAGATATAGATATAGATATAGATATATATATATAGATATATATATATATATATATAGATATAGAGATAGATATAGATATATATATAAGTTAATAATGTAGCTAAGAAATGCATAATATTTTGGGTTGTTATGCACCTATAATGTTATTTTGTATATGTATGAGATTAGTTTACTCTTGGCTCTAGCAATATCATTAGGTTGCTTAAATGCATTTTCAGACGGCCATTACATTTCAATGGAGTAATGATGGCTTTTACACTTATGCAATTTATCTTGCAAGAAGAAATTGCTAGAAAATTGAAGTTGCGTACACGTATTAATTTCGACCATGATGTTGGAAGCATGATTTTCTACCATAAAAATTTGACAAGTAAAGGCTACCATGCATTAATTTACAGGTCAATTTCTACTTGTTCCCAATTTGTTCATAGATATATCTAAATTTTGCGATCATAAATTTTAAAACCTCAAAAATTCTTTATTAGGGAAAGGACTTTAGGATTATTTATTAAAATCCTTTGTTAGATTATGTTCATCCCTCATACCTATATGAGTAACAAAGTCTAGGTAATAAATTGGTTACTTTTATAATTATCATAAATCCTTTTAAACTTTGAATTCATTAAATTCTTAGGATGTTGGAAACCTTTGAGCACTACTGGGTGGGGTGGTGAGTCAATAGTGTGACTTATTACGAATTTTTCCTTTTGTTTACTTATGTATTGAATCACATATATTAACCAACAACATAATAGATTATCTCATGCATATAAATCATATAAGCAACTAAAACAAGATAACCATGAGAGAAACAATAATAGACACATCCACACAAGAGACACAATATATTTGGTGGAAAACCCTTCACCAGGGAAAAAACCACCCCTGTTGTTGTTGCGCTACTTTGAATCTTCTATTAAGAAAATATAGTCTTTTTACATAGATTGTTGACTTCGATCAGCTAGGAGACTCAACCTCATATACAATTAGATTACTCTTATCATCCTTGAGACTTGATTCTGTTGATCAGCTCAGAAGACTATGTTTTCCATGGATCTACGAACTACCATCTCCTAAAATCCACCACGATCAATTGATCCTCGCCCAACTTTGATTGGACTATCCAACTACTATTGGATTGAGAACATTTTTCTTTGATTGAAACTTTGCAATCACTGCTCCACATCCATGAAGTCACTGTTCCTCTACTCTATGCATACCCCCTTTCATATATTTTCACACTGGATCTGTTATGGGTGGAAACACCCTAGCGTATTGGGTTGAAAAACCCAACAGAGTGGAGGGCATACATCATAAAGAAACACACAGAGAAACAGTCTAAATGCTTAAACTACTGAAGTAGGAAGAAGTGGTATTACTCAGAGTTCCTACGTCGAGGTTGATCCGCAGAGTCCAAACCCTATGCTCCTTCCAATGCCTTTATAACCTGTAACTTATCCAAGCAAAGCATATACAACAACAGTAATAGAAATCATGTTCATGATATGTGTGTTAAATCATATGAGCAGGTGAGCAAATGAGCATTAACATAAGATTCATAAGAAAATCATAACATAGATTAATGCATAAACACAATAAATATCAGGAATATAACAACATTTCTTTATTGATGTAAGCTAAATGAAATGTGGAAAACTACAACCTGAGTCTTCCTCCAGCTCCAAGCAGAACTGTCCTTCGGATCCATCTTACCCAAGCCTCAGCAATCTTCCTCCATCGATATACACAAGGATGTCATAAAAGGGATGAAGGACATCTCAAAGAAGGAAATAAAAGTTTCCTATAACTTGGGAGTGCAGGAGGCACAGGGATTTCTTCAGACTTGATCAGGGATGTAATCAACTATAATATCAATATATCATCTCTTCCCCCCTTAGGCCTTCCCATGGAGGTTTATTTATGCTTCTCCAAATTAGTTTTTTCGGTTGGGAAACAATTGGGTCACATGCTACAATAGGTGAGTAATAGGTAAAAACCGTAAAATATGCCCAAATTTAACGAGATTATTTATTTGTTAGTGTTTTAACACATATACGCGGGTTGGGTATAGATTGACTCGCATGTACATGCTTTTTATACATGGAAAAATAGCGTATGGGAAATAAAAAACTGTTTTTTAGAATTTGGACCAAGTCTGGAAAGGAAGGGTTGCCCTAGGCCATAACTAGAGCATCAAATCTACTAAGAGTGGTAAATGGTGCTCTAACAGGATCCCAAGACCTTTTTATCAACTCGATTCAACTCTGCAATACTCCCTCTAGCAGCAAGACAATCTCATCAATCAAAAGTCACCATAATCATATGCTCTCACACAAGAAAAATAGTGGCCATAATCCATCCAATAGAAAAATTGAATAATATCACCAACAGTTGAAATAAAACTCATAACAAACCCTCACACCAAAATACAAATGCTACATAATACAATCAACAACATAAGACACTATGGCTATGTGCCAAATGCATCAGTAGCTCCTGCAAGAACAAATGTGAGAGTCACTAATATGGAGCTCCATCTAAACCAAACTCTACCACAACTCTTTGCATTACTGATCTCAAGTCTGGAGATATGAATGAATATTGTGCTTCAAGAAATAGATATTCTCATATTGTTTCCATTAGATCTCATACAATAAAGAAATCAAGCTCACTAATGGCTCTGAAGCATACTCACACAATGAAGCTTTCTCTAACTCACTATCACACACCATCTCACCTCACACAACTCCCAAGTGATGAATATATAACATGTAGGGCGAAATTGAGCTTGGGGCTAAGATCAAGGGTGCACAAATTGGACCAAATCATTCCACTAAGACCACTACTTGTGCACTAAATGAGTTCACATCATTGGAGCACCTTTGCAAACCATTCCCGACATTTACAACTATTTCTATAAGCCTATGGGAATTTACTTGCCAATTTTCTTTCGATTTGTGTGAGGAATGTAGATAAAATTTCGTGAAAATAAACAGCCGCACACATAACACTGGATGAACTAGATTGGAACCTTCAATCACTCCCATAGTCCTATCTTCCAATGACGGGAGCCTTTTAGTCTCTCCCATAGGCTTAGATCATGCAACTGGGGCTAAGGATGAAGAAAAACATCAAGCCTTCAACTTCGAACCTCTACCACCTATTGGATCACCTTCTCCAACATCTGTACAAGCCTCTAAAAATCTAACATAACCTTTGACACATCTGCAAGTGGATCAAACATGTCTCCCAAGTGTCATTTCCAAGTTGACTTAAAAGGCCAATAAACAAGGTTGGCAAGAGTGCCAACAAGTCCTCCACCCTCCAAAGAACATCTCCATAAGTTGCAACACCTTTGGCAAACCTGCAATACTTTGTAGCACATCCCCATCATCAAACATAAGGTCATCACACTGCAACAAGTCATCTCCATGAGCATAAGCATGAAGATTTAGATGAAGACCTAGTTTCCAACTCAACTAGTGTGCCAACTCATCATAAACCATACCAATTCCAACATTTGACCAACATGAGTGACGTCATATTGTTGACATCAATGCCTACACAACATCTAAATTCCAGCTCAACTAGTTGCAACCATACTACAATGAATGACATCCATACACCAACTAGGCTATAATGGTTGACATTAATGCCAACATAATCTAGCTGAAACCATGTACACCATAATTCCAACAATCTCCCCCTTTGGCATTAATGGAAACCACACAAACTCTCCAGACCATCATCAACCTCCCTTTGACATCAATGGAAAAGGGCCAACTCCATATGATAAGGCAACAAGAATTGAAGCACAAACATTGGATAAATACATATATACGTGGTTGAAAAATTATGTACATCAATAAGCATCCATGCCTCTCACATCAATAAAAACAAGCAGCAAATAGACCAATCATCATCCAGAGTAGAACACCAACCAACAACATCTAGTAGCATGCAACAATATGCCAACATAAGGAAACCATACAATCACCAATGAACATCGTCATATAATATGAAACCATGAGTAGCATTAAGTGTATGCAACAATATGCACATGAGAATCAATCCATCACTCTTCATAGCAACCATATAACAACAACCACCAAACATCTCTTAACATAATATGAGGCCAAGAACCCAAACTTTCATAGTGTAGCATGAGGAAAACCATGAACACCTCCAAGTGGATCATAATGCCAACAATGTATGGCTGAAGTAAACAAGAGAAAATGATGATCCCCTTGAACACGTGTCATCTCCAATATCAATCCATCCTGAAGTGAACTTCTTCCACTGCAAATAATGATTCCTTTTGACACATAGAAGAACCATATGGACCGAGACTCGACATGACTAGGATTCGAGTGAAATATACATTGATAAATACATGGTTGTAGCAGTGACATAAAAACCTCATACATGACCTCTTATGACCATAACATGACCTCATGACTCATTAATATAAGACCCAAAAGATAGTACACTACAAGTACATGGCTTCATGAACATTTTACATGAATATGTCAATAAACACATATATGATGTGATCATCCTCTATGGACCAATGACTCAAATACATGATACATCATGACTATTACATCATCATTAACCCATATATATGGATGCAAAATAGACTCATGATACTCCTTCATAACAAGCCTATCACCGGGATGACTCATCATATTAAAGAATGGACTCTCAACCAATACATAATGATGATACAATAACAAATACATAACTGTAGTAATCATCATACGACAACTCATACATGCCTGGTCCATGTCACATGTAATATTTATACATGGCTATAGGAATGAGTACATCCTATGCATGGATGCACATATTTTCAACCAACTTTTAATGGAAACCAAAAACATATATGTGGTTGAAAAATGTACTCCTTTTCACTAATGAAAAAACACATAAATATGTTGCAAATAACTGAGTGAAAAAAATGAATAATATTCCAAATAATCTAGGCAAACATCATACAATGCATAGCTTCCTCCTGAGCTCAATATACCTCCAAGAGATAGGCTGATGATGTGGACCTGAATGTGAATGAGGCTCAAAAGAACTCATCAAGTGTGGCTACAATAATATTGTACTCATCAAGCAGCCAAATTCTCCCCTTATGGTTATGGAACTCTCATGAATTATGTAGTCCTCTATGAATATGCATGAAATAATCATGGACTCCAAAAGGGAATGTTCTTCACTACTTGAAGAGTTGCTTCTCCTTATTTCTCCAAACAATATTTGGCTACTTCCTTTCTTCCTTCACTTGCTTCTTTTCTTCCTTCATTGGTTTTGTGCTAGGTCCTCTTTGCTTTTGTTGCTTTTGTTAATTTTGACTTGAGTAACAGGGCAACAAACGATCTCTTTCCACATGGCCAAAGTTATGACCTATGTAGCACTCCACATGGCCAAGATGTGTAGCAAGAGGATTAGATGTCTTAATGCTCATGCTAGATATAAACCTTGCATGAAATGTGCTTCTCCTCCATTGGTTAGATCTACAATCAGATGACTTATGGCCAAACATGTGACACCAGTAACAATAACCATAAAAACCACGATTATCCATGTTGACCAATCTCCTTGTCTGTTGAAATTGCTGCAAGCTCCGCTGATTTGATCTATACGTTATGCTCCAACAATTTTTTGCAACATTTCCATACATGTGACAACTATAACATTGTATCTCATGCATCAAAGGAATAAATAGACTTTTATTCCTTTGAAATCTAATGGAGTTGCCACGATCATCACTATAACGAAAAGGTCTTTTGAATATATATTATCCTTGAGATTTTCTTCTCTGTTGATGGTTCTGCTTGTTTTTCTACTGTTGGGGCCCTTGTTGTTTAATCGACAGCTGGATCTTCTTCTTGTTACCTTGCTTTTCACTGTTGTTGCTGGTATTGTTTGCTACAGGTTCTTTTGGTTCAACTTTAGTATTCTTTCCTGCATGCAAACTAGATTCACCCTTTTGAAATCCAAGATCATATGTATCCAATGGTGATCTTTGGATCTCAAGAAAATTATCCAAGGCTATGGTACTCTTCTCCATCTTTTGCTTCTTTCTCAAGGAAGCCACTTCAGCTTCTAAATTCTCAACGTATTCTACCTTCACTTGGTATTTATTCCTCATACCTTCCTCAACCTTTTCTAATTCTTCCAACTTAATATTTAAGATGACAATCTCTTCCTTGAGCCTAGCCTCCTTATCATCACAAATCTACAACAATTTTTCTTGATCCTTGCATGAAACTGTCAGTCTAGAAATCTCAGATCTAATACCCTTAATAACATTCTCATCTTCATTATGTGCTTTAACATTATCTAAATCTAAATCATTAAAATTATAACTCAAAAGAAAATCATTAATGTTTATACCTTTGGATTCATCATTTTTTTATCTCTTCTCATCATCTACTAAATCAGGGGCACTAGAAGAATGAGACTCTTGTGGATGAGCTTCTTGTTTTTTAAGGCCCTTCTTCTTGTTCTTCTTGTTGTTGTTATTCTTCTCATTTTTAAAAAATGCTGCTAGTACCATATCCAAATATGGATTCTATCTTGTCCCACACTTCTTTGGCACGTTTGAAACCCACTAGTCTCTTCATATCATCATCATGAAGATTATTGTAGATTATGCATCTAGCTTCAAAACTTCATCTGCAAATGGATCCTTTCCATGACCTTCACACACTACTCTCCAAATGCTAGATCCACAAAATAATAATTTATATTTTACATTTTTGTGCCATACCTTCTAATTTGCAACAGTGGGGACAACCATTCCGAAGAAAAAAAATCAATTTTCTGCTAACAAACCCCAGATCTACTCTCCAGTGATCAAGCTGCAACCAAGAGCCTGATACCAATTTTTGGAAACCTTTGAGCACTAATGAGAGGGGGGGTGAATCAGTAGTGTGACTTATTACCAAAAATTTCCTTTTATTTACTTCCGTACTAAATCACATATATTAACCAACAACACATTAGATTATCTCGTGCATATAAGCAGCTAAAACAGGATAAACATGAGAATAACAATAATAAACACATCAAAAACACATCCACACAAGAGACACAATATATCTGGTGGAAAACCCTTCACCAGGCAAAAATCCACGCTTGCTGCTGTTGCGCTACTATGAATTTTTATTAAGAAAATATAGTCTTTTTACATAGATTGTTGACTTCAGTCAGCTAGGAGACTCGATCTCATATACAATCAGATGAATCTGATGAGCCCGGAGACTCAATTTTACTGATCAACTTGAAAGAATATGTTCTTCACGGATCTACAGACTACCATCCGCTAAAATCCACCACGATCAATCGATCCTCGCCCAACTCTGATTGGACTATCCAACTACCATTGGATTGAGAAATTGTTCCTTTCGCTGAAACTTCGCAATCACTGCTCCACATCCATGAAGTCACTGATCCTCTACTCTATGCGGACTTCCTTTCGTATATTTTCACAATGGATCCTAATTCTTTTTGCTCAGCGCAATTAAGCTCTATAATACGACCTCTAGCAGCAAGACAATCTCATCAATAGAAAATCACCACAATGATATGCTCTCACATAAAAATAGTGGCCATAATCCATCCAATAAAACAACTGAATAATATCACCAACACCTGAAATAAAACTCATAAAAAATCCTCACACCAAAATATGAATGCTACATAATATACTCAACAACATAAGACACTATGGCTATGTGGCAAATGCATCAGAAACTCCCGCAAGAAAAAATATGAGAGTCACTAATATGGAGCTCCATCAAAACCAAACTCTGCTACAACACTCTGCATCACTGATATGAAATATGGAGATCTGAATCAATACTATGCTTTAGGAAATAGATATGCTCATACTGCTTCCATTAGAGCTCATACAATGAAGAAATCAAGCTCAGTAATGGATCTAAAGCATACTCACATAATGCAACTTTCTCTAACTCACTATCACACACCATCTCACCTCACACAGCTCCCAAGTGATGAATATATAACATTTAGGGATAAATTGAGCTTAGGGCTAGGATGAAGGGTGCACAAATTGTACCAAATCATTTCACTAAGACCACTACTTGTGCACTAAATGAATTCACATCATTGGAGGACCTTTTCAAACCATTCTTGGCCATTACAACTATTTCTAGAAGCCTATCATAATTTAATTTCTTATTTTCTTCTGATTTGCGCGAGGAATGCGGAGAAAAATCCCATGAAATCCTCAGTCGCACGCATAACACTTCCTGAACTCGACTAGAACCTTCATTCACTCCCATACGTCTATCTTCCAGTGAATGGAGACTTTCAGTCACTCCCATAGGCTTGGCCCGATGCAACTAGGTATAAGGATGAAGAAAAACACCAAGCCTTCAACTTAGAACCTCTGCCACCTATCTGATCACCTTCTATAGCATATGAAAAAGCCTCCAAACCTCTAAAATAACCTCTAACACATCTAAAATTGGATCAAACATGTCTCCCCAATGTCACTTCCAAGTTGACCTAAGACGCCAACAAATAAAGTTGGAAAAAGTGCCAACAAGTCCTCCACTCTTCAACAAACTTCTCCATAAGATGCAACACCTTTGAAAGACCTGCAATACTCAGTAGCACATCTCCATCATCAAACATAAGGCAATTACACTGCAACAATTCATCTCCAAGAGAATAAGCATGAAGACCTAAATGAAGACCTAGTTTCAAACTCAACTAGTGTGCCAACTCATCATCAACCATACCAATGCCAACATCTAACCAACATGAGTGACATCATACTGTTTACATCAATGCCAAAACAACATCCGAATGCCAACTCCACTCACTGCAATCATGCTACAATGGATGGCATCCATACATTAGCTAGGCTACAAGGGTTGACATCAATGCCAACATAAGTTAGGTGAAACCATGCACACCATAATGCCAACATAGGATTATAAATATCCATATTTATTTCATATATACAAATTTGAAATATATTGGTGTTATCTTATTTTTATTCTATGAAGTCAAATATTCACATAATTAAATTATGAGTAATACAAAATAAAACAATAAAAAAGGACTAATATTGGCATTTCATTTCTAGCTTAAGTACCAATAGATTCTATGTAGATAGAACTCATTAGAAGTTTTACTTCTAAATATTTTGTACTTATGTAGACTACAACAAATACACCTTCATATCTTCAATTCAATGTGACATACAAAATTGGTTAAATTGGAGTAGAAATTTTACACCCTTCTTCTAGAACAAGTCGACCTGAATAATTGTTACCGGGAAAAGTGTCTATTTAGAATTGCTCTATCCCACTAAGGTGTGACAGCTGCCTTAGAAACAAACAGAGAAAACTACTTTTGTATTTCCTTTATGAACTATAGATAGAGAGGAATAGAAAGAACCAACCTGTGTCTTGCGCTAATCCTTTGATCCAATCCCTCTCTTCTTCGACAGCTTCTAGCTACCTGCTCCCTTACTTGCCTAGCTTCACCAAGTACCTGTAAGATCACAAAAGATGAAAACTATACAAAGACATGGATCTATATTCATAAACAACTTAGGATCAGATTTAAGTTAACCATACAAATGTAACAAGCATCAATGATACAAAAACATGGAGGAGAAACTCAAATAGTTTTTATTGATAAACAAGAAGATCCAGGAGGAGTTACAACCGATGATTCCTGACCCAGCATCAACCTCCCAGCAAAGAATCCCCTCTTCACCTCCAACAAAGCATAGATCACCCAATTCTCTGATGTTTGTCTCAAAACCAACAGCAATTCCTTACAATGTGCCAAATTCCAGCCTTTGGATCTCTGGGATGAGGGATCCATATATAGATATGTGTAAGGAGGATGAGTCAGCTTGTGATTTGATTAGTGTCTTCTCTCTGTCAGTTCTTGCTTCCACTTGGAGACTGAAGGCCTCTTACTCATCCTTGGTCGAATTCAGTGAAGGAAGTGTCATAGGAGAAGATTCTGGAAGCTTCCATTGTCTCTCCACCTCACGAAATGACACTGCCATTTGTCATTTCTCGCCCAAAGCACCCTCATAGTGCATTTAGGTGCATTGCAACGCACCTAGCCAGTGTATTTAGGTGCTATGCAATGCACCTAGCTAGTGGAGCAGCTAAAATGATCCTGTTTTGACTTATTCTGAGCAGTTTCTGGTGGAGAACTTCTGGGAGAAGCTGTAATTTGTTGACCTTGTTCCTTTAGGGGTTAGAACAACACTTTTAGGGACTTAGGAGCCCTTGGTTTATGGACATTTCATGCTCGGAGTTGTAAGGCACAAAAATGTCTATAACAGTTGCCCCCTAAAGTATGAGGCCGTTAATCAGGTTAAATGCTTTATTATGAGGATCCGAAGTTCTTTCAATGCTGGGAGGAGACCTGTAATAAGATACAATACAATACATTATCTTCATACTTTTTTTCATGATCTAGCTGAGGCGGGCATTCCCATGCTCAACTTTATAAATTCATTTTCATGTACATAGGATAGACAATCGTCTGATTGTAGACTGATGATTCTGATAAAGCCATCATCCTTTTGGTAGGATGATTATCTGTGCTGCAATGCTGTACATTTTAATGTCTTTATTTCCCTGAATATATATCGTAGCCCTGATGGATGAAACTAGATCCAGGGTCTTCAATCTCGTCCGATCTTCACTCAAAGTACAAGTCGATCCATGTGAGAAATGTTCTGAAGCCGAACATGGAAAGACATCGCTTGATTACCAGTCAATGATGTAAACTGTTAACAAGCGCGAGAGGAATCACCGATAATGATAATGATCCTCAAGGTACTGCAGTACAATTCACGTGGTGTGAATAAAGGACTTGGCGCCAAACACCACGCAAAATCTTTCGGTCGAAGGTCATTGATGTAAACTTGTCGCCGGAAGTGAGAAACTTGCCATTGAGGCATGCAAGCTTCAAAGTACTGAATGGGGTGTTCCTAGACCAACTTCTTGGATAATGAGCTGATGTCGACAAGAAGTCATCCGTCACAGGAGGGCGTTAATGAATCCCACATCAATGACACGAAACGGAGCAAATTATTTTGATGGAGGTGAAAACGATCTGATGATATACGGTTCAGGGTGGCGGTCATGAAAGAATGGAGTATAATGTATGGTAGTGGGTGGGACACAGGTGGCCTCTCTCGATGACTTCTCTTGAACATGTCGGCGACACTGATGTGATGGATTGGTAGCATTAACCCCAAATGTGGATGGTATGGTGTGACCATGGCGATGTGACCGGTGAATGAAGCAACCCAACCCGACTCGGACACGGAGTGGAAGTGTCATGTTCAAGAGCGACTTGCTACCAATAAAGATTCTTTGAGTTTTCTTCCCAATTTTTTCCCAGTCATTGCTGACCAGTACCTCTTTATTTTTGTCAAGCTTGAGGAGGATAACATATGCTTGTTCTATAATTTTCCCTTCGGGCAAACCCATCGCTATGTTTTAACGAGCCTATCGATAGTGAAACTCGTTCTCGTCTAAAGACAAGTTTGTCGCTATTAATCTTTTTAACAAGTTTAACGACAAAGATAACTCGGTCCTTTTCATTTTTAGAGAGTCTGAAAAGGTACGTAAAGGTAACTCCAAAATTCCTTTTTCGTCATCTAATCCCTTAAGTCCAAAAAAGTATAAAACAATACATAAGGGATGAATTTTCGATAGTTTTAACGAGCCGAACAAAACAAGCGCTCGATCTTTTTGTGCAATAATCCCTTAGGTCCAAAAATATTAAAATCTAGATGAGGGATAACACTTCCTATCCCTTTAACGAGCTGGAAGGCCAAGGACTCGGCAATCTTTTCATATTTTACGAGTCAGTTGAAAAGAGCTTGAAGAAGACTCGTCTTTTGAGGAACGAGTGATAAAATGGGTAGCAGCTGATTCCAGGTAAGGTTTGGAATTTTCCAATCACGGCAGTGTCACAAGGATGGCTAGTGAAATCACTCTTCGCAGCTGTTCCTCAAAATGGGTAAACAATCAAGTGGAGGTGAATGATCGGCCAATGAAAAAGTGGAGGTGATGGTGCAAACATGACCAAGGCTTTAATGGCTGAAGTACTAAATTCACGGTGGTTATTTACCGTGGAATAGTTCATTTTTTAACGAGCTTAAACGCGGGTGGAAACATTTGCTCGGTGCGGGTTTATTTTTTAACGAGCTTGAACCTTGCGGTAACACTGCTCAATTAATCCAGTCGTATGATAAGAATGTCTCATATAAAACGACAATTTTTAGAGTTTTGCCCCACATCCTTTCTTCATGCAAGTTAGGAGACGACCAATCCTGCGAGTTTAAAGGGTTAGAGGTCCTAAAAATTAAAAAAAAAAAAATAGTCGCCCTTCGCTTGCACTCAAAAAGGTTTGCATGCCCCCAGGTATAAAACAAAGTTTCAAGGTCACCCTCTATTCGTGCTGAAAAAACATTAGTTTTATCAGGTAGGGTATACCTCTTACAGGTTACCCAAAGATTGTTCTATTCGTTGCAAAAACAAAACACTTCTTTGGCAATGTCTACCGAAGTAAACAAAGGTGAACGGATGATATAGTGAGACCATCCCTGACATAACTTTGACAAGAGAATCTTTCTCTAGAATAACCCTCTTTTCCACTCACGGACGAGGTATAGACTAGTCATATTCTCCCGCGGAAACCTACCCTATACCCGAAGTTTTCCTGTCGAAGCAGACCAGGATGCATGCCCCCTGGGTTTCAGTCATATCCTTCCGAATTACTCGCGCTCATCGGGAGGATGGACTGGAGATTGAGACATTTCTTGCGTGAAAAGACCATTCAGGGATGGTATATGACTATTTGCTCTGTATGATCTGGGAAATGAAAACTGGTCCACGAGCTTGACCACTCTTCCTTCGTGCGAAAAACACATTACTCTAAAGAGTGAGGAGACAATTGCCCCCATGCAATAAATATAGTCTCGTCCAAGGAGTAGATTGTAATCCAGGGGTCCTTGAACTACCATTACGTTCATGCGAACTGTTTTCCTTCTCAATATTATGGGCACATCGGGAAGGATCCCTAAAGGTCGACTGGTTCCTTTATCAAAGCCCATCAGATTTCTCATCTCAAGCAAAAGCGATGGCGAACCAAGCGCTTTCCAAGCAGTTGAGGAAAGGATACTCACAGAATCCCCTTCATGTATGATGGTACTAGCCATAACCATTCTATATATTTGAACGATAATTCGGAATGGTACGCTTGCTGGTAAACGGGGTCTACCTAGTTGATTCCAGTCGAAGGAGACAACTAGATTGCTTGGAGGTGGGACCGAGTAGACGGCCGGGTATGGCTCTCACAAACTTCCTTCCTGCGGTAAAGGAATGGGTAAATTGCCCCCTTGTTCGTCGGAGTCTGAGTTTATGAAGAGAATTTGGACGGTGTCATCCTTGTTCTCTTCAGTGATGGTATCATTTGAAGATGAAACCTCTGAAGGCAAGACCGGGTCAACTGCCGCCTCGACCTTTTGACTTTCGTCTGGTATGGATCCAGATGGTTTATCTTCAATTATAGGTGCTTCAGTCGACCACCTGAGCGGGCCAGCCAGATTTTCAACTAGTGACAGACTTGGCAAGAGTTTTTTATATCCAGGAGGAAGTCGTAACGGTGAAACCGGACGATCATCCAAAACTCTTTTAGCTTCGTCTAAGAAGGGACAATGGTGGATGGCATGATCACCTTTGCACAGTTTACAAGGAAATCTACATTTCCCTTTTTGTCCTAGGGCTTCACTTCCACTAGTTGATGGTGTGCTTTCAACATGATCATCAGAGGTTGACGACACCGGGTTGTGCAAACGAGGAGACCAGTCCCTTAATATCCGAGGGATGCAAGGACAATCTCTGTGAAAGTGGTCTCCTTTGCAAATGACACATGGCGATTTAGGCCTGGTCGGTGCAGTGTGTGGATTTTCGTTAGACGTAACTCGTTTTCCCCCATTCGCCTTTGGCTCCTTCTTCTTCTTTTCCTTCTTCTCCTTAGGAACTTGATTTTTGGCTTTACCAGCCCCATCAAGAGAAGAGGAAGGAGGAGAGGAAGAATTAGAGGAAGTAGAAGGCTGGTGGGAAACTCTGGATTCGTCTAATTGCTGATTCGATTGTTCAGGAATAGTGGTGTTCTGAACGACAGAGGTTGAGAAGAGTCATACTGGCAAACCAATTGTCAGCCCTGGAAGTGACAATGTGGCCATATGGGGCGCACCAACATCTCCCCAAGAGGAGAAGGGACTAGAATTTCCTCCAAGGGGAATTCCTTGGTTGGTAGACTCCATTTTCTCAACCCAAGATCAACGTAGGAAAGGGTAATGAATATTCCGTTTAAAATAAATTTTTATACGCTTTGACACAACTTGTTTTTTCAGTTTTTAAGAGTCGAGAAAAAACAAAAGATGACTCTAGTCTCCTTCGATTTTTAATGAGCCTGAAGTGACAAGTGCTCAGATGGACCTTTTCCGTTAAGGAGTCTGAAAAGGAACAAAAGGGACTGCTCTGGAGGTCTAGGTAGAGGGAGTACCAAACCAATCGCAAAACTGCAGAATACTTTTTATGGTACGACAGTCAATCTTCCCGAATGCTGTGTTCAGTGCATTGCGATCGATAAGGCGGCAAACACAGCTTCCTATGGATAAAGGATTTAAGCCTATAGGGGTCTCCCAAAATATACTCGACGGTACGTGGGAGCACAAGTCCGTACTGGCACTTATTGTCTCAAAGTGGAGGAATCACCCAACCATCAGTGAGGACAACAGTTACCAGGCTTTATGACGTCGGAATACGTCTCTAGCCTAGACCTCTAAATGTTGTGCATTAAGTTCCAAAGCGTTGTTAGATTCATTGAATTTATTTTAAGTTGATCTTGCTTATGAATTTTTCCTTTTGGGTTCACCACGAGATGTAGATGTAATTCCTAAAATGCAATCTAAAGATGATAAACAAACTTTTATCTCTTTTGTGCAATGAAAATCCTAGCTACTAGAGGAAAAGAAAGACACAATCTTTTCACAAAGAGCAAAGAGCACACTGTAAATGCACTTTCCTAAATCAAGCCAAACAGACTGTCTATATGCAAATGCACATGCATTTATTTTTTTTCGACTTTCTTAGTATTGATGCTAAAAAGAAAGTTGATGTACAAATCTGAATTTGCTTTCAAGCGACAAATACAAACAAGCTTCTTTTCGAAATCAAAAGATAGAGACGATTACGACACTCTACGATTTTGAAATGAATACTCATTTTGACACTAGAAAAACACAAATTCAGACCAAAAGCAATAGTAAAAGTATAATCGACCATCAACAGAAATCAAACTTTCTCCTATGATCGAAATCGACACTTGCGACAGATCTAAATCAAAGGACGACAATACGACTATTCTAATTTTGCAATGGAAAACTGTAAACGACTCAACAAACACACAAAAACATCTACAGTTCTTTTGTACAAAGGAGGCGGAATAACAACAAGGAAAAGGGGTTTTAAACAGACATACACTGATCACAGGCAGCAAAATTCAGAGACAAAACTGGAAAGAATGAAGCACAAGAACCTCAGCTGCACAGGGCTAGTCTGATCAACACACCTGTAACACACAGAAACTACATTGCAGCACAGGTTGCCCTTTTGGGAAGTGCATTGAAATGTAGGATCTCTTCACAGTACCTGCGCTGGGCCAGAAACGAGAATCTGTCCGGGTTCTGGGTCACAGTTTGCAGTTTAGTCTTTGGTTTTTGGCCGAGTAAAAGCAATCAGTAATGCACAATAAGGAGTAGATCTAAGGAGGGTCTAAGAGCTATCACAAGGGCAATCAGATAGTTTGTGAATCAGCTGTTCAAATCATAAACAAATCCAGTGAATGGATTGAAGCAGCAGATGTCTGCTTTTCATTTGTTACGTCAAATGCAGTTCGAATGCTACTTATGAGTTTATGAAACAAACAACGAAGAGATACACAAACAAACTAATTAGACAATCTTCCCCAGCGGAGTCGCCATTTTGTTACTGGGAAAAGTGTCCATTTAGAACTGCTCTATCCCACTAAGGTGTGACAGCTGCCTTAGAAACAAACAGAGAAAACTACTTTTGTATTTCCTTTATGAACTATAGATAGAGAGGAATAGAAAGAACCAACCTGTGTCTTGTGCTAATCCTTTGATCTAATCCCTCTCTTCTTCGACAGCTTCCAGCTACCTGCTCCCTTACTTGCCCAGCTTCACCAAGTACCTGTAAGATCACAGAAGAAGAAAACTATACAAAGACATGGATCTATATTCATAAACAACTTAGGATCAGATTTAAGTTAACCATACAAATGTAACAAGCATCAATGATACAAAAGCATGGAGGAGAAACTCAAATAGTTTTTATTGATAAACAAGAAGATCTAGGAGGAGTTGCAACCGATGATTCTTGACCCAGCATCAACCTCCCAGCAAAGAAGCCCCTCTTCACCTCCAACAAAGCATAGATCACCCAATTCTCTGATGTTTGTCTCAAAACCAACAGCAATTCCTTACAATGTGCCAAATTTCAGCCTCTGGATCTCTGGGATGAGGGATCCATATATAGATATGTGTAAGGAGGATGAGTCAGCTTGTGATTTGATTAGTGTCTTCTCTCTGTCAGTTCTTGCTTCCACTTGGAGACTGAAGGCCTCTTACTCATCCTTGGTCGAATTCAGTGAGGCAAGTGTCATAGGAGAAGATTCTGGAAGCTTCCATTGTCTCTCCACCTCGCGGAATGACACTGCCATTTGTCATTTCTCGCCCAACGCACCCTCATAGTGCATTTAGCTGCGTTGCAACGCAACTAGCCAGTGTATTTAGGTGCTATGCAACGCACCTAGATAGTGGAGCAGCTGAAATGATCCTGTTTTGACTTATTCTGAGCAGTTTCTGGTGGAGAACTTCTGGGAGAAGCTGTAATTTGTTGACCTTGTTCCTTTAGGGGTTAGAAAAACACTTTTAGGGACTTAGGAGCCCTTGGTTTATGGACATTTCATGCTCGGAGTTGTAAGGCACAAAAATGTCTATAACAATAATAAATTCCAATAAATAATTTAACTATTGATGTAACTGTAATACTAGTTGTAAAATGGAAAAAAAAAAATCATTTGGATCAATAATCCCTTATTTATGACTTAACCATAAATATCTGAGAGCATAATCAATTCAATTGATGAAATTTATATTACAACCAAGGGAAGAAAAGCTTAGTAAGGGTTGCAGTTGAATCGTTGCGATTCAAGTTTTCTTAAAACCTCCTTGTCGATCTCTTTGACATGGATTTGTTTCCATTGAATTTGGGGACTTTGAATTTTAGTATTTTGGATCCTCTTGGATAATTATTAGAAATTGAGTGGATCAATTGTCAACTCCTAGGTATGAAAATTGTTAGAGGCATCACAAATATTAACCATCCTTTGTTTGCATATGACACTGCTTCTAGGTGGAGCTTTATCCATTATTTCCAGAAGGTTCAAGAATCCTCTAGATTTTTTTACTCAAGCATGTGGAGGGTTAATTAGTCAAAATAAAATTAAATATATGTGTGGAATCTTAACTGTTTTCTTCTTGTTCTTTCTAGCATTTTGCAATTTCATTTTAAGGACTTATAGTCTTCATTCAAGCACCTATGTATGCTCCTCTATATTTTTTTTTCTTCCTCTGACATGTGGTAGTAGGTCATAGTTAAAACCAAAGATAAATTTGTTTAACAAGGCATACATTAGTTGAATCCCACATGATGTTTAGTTCTAATTAAATATATGCTCTTAGCCCTACTCGTCTTTAAATATCCAACTCTTTTAGCTCCTACATGAATAAAACATCATATTGATTAAGAAATCCATAAGTTCCTATGGAAAGGTGGTAAAATTAAAAGAAAGGTATCATTTAGTCTACTAGTCTATAGTCAAAGCACCAAAGGCACATGATGTTTTGGTAATTTAGGATCTTGTTTTTATGAATCTTGCTATGAGAGATAAGCTATTATGGAATATGGTTACTAGGAAATATAATTAATGGAATAATTTCATTGTTAAAAGAAATTTCACTGCTATGAGGAAATGTGCTTAGTCTCACCACACCCATCTGGACAAGTCTCTTCTATTTGGAAATTGATTGAAGATGTAATTTCTTCACACCTTCTCTATTTTGGGTTCAAAGGAATGGGACGCATATATTGCTATGAAAAAAGAACCAATAAGTCAAATTCAGTATCTCCATCCTTTAAAATTTTGGTTGGACTTTGAAGGGAAAAAATATATGTATTGATTTAGATTGGATAATTATATTGTTTTTAATCCATATTAATGCTACTAGAGTGGAAAAATTGGAGGAATAAAGTCACAAAACCATTTTTACTTGTGGGTCCTAGTTTGGCGAATTAGGGTTTGAAACCTTATGGAAGTAGTGTGAGGAATAAAATGGTGTCTTTTATGGGTAAAATTTTGTTTCTTAAGAATGATAATACCTATCCCTATTCTACACATGGGTACCTTTCCAATGGTTCAAGAATCACCTCAATCAAAGCTTATGTACAAAATCTATGCCAATGAGAAGCCGACCTTCTTCTTTTCACCACCATGATTCTTTAAGATGCCATGCCAACCTAGATTATTCATAGAAAATGGGCTAGAAAGATTATGATGATGAACAAGACTAGAAAAGTTGATATTCTAATTCTAGTTAAGATTTGAAGGAGCCAAATTTAACCACTAGTAGGCCATTGTGTTGTGTTATAACTAGACTATTAGGAGTAAAAGGAATTCCATTCTATTTGAGTGCATTGTGTTCCATAAATGAACAGAGTAACTAAGACTATATATGGGGAGATAAAAGAGAGAGGATTTATGCACTGTAACAACCCATGGGCCATGGGTCTCACTTCTTTTTACTTACATCCATTTTCCATTCAAGGAAAGAGAGAAGAGCAATCTCACCTTCCAGTTGGGTTTTCTTTTGAAAGGGTTTCCCAGGTTATATCTTGTGTCAATTGTATTTTTTGAGTTGTATTCCACCATTCTCTCTTTTCTGCATATTTTATCTCTACATGCATACACATAACACCATAATTAATGAATCCAAAAATATGAAAAATTAACCCTCATTATGTATATTTTCGATTTTAAGCATAATTTCATTGGATATGTTGTGCGGAATTGTCTAGTGGAATATACATGATAGTTTATGGATCATATATTAGTTTGGAATTTCAATGGTTAATGGAATGGTTGGGATTTTTTTCCTATCCCTTTTGAGTTTTCTCCTCTATTTTCTCAACTAGCTACCCTTATTAAAGGTTGTGCACCTATAAGGAATTATTATATATATTATGGAGGGTGGGGATCACCCACTCTTATAGTGAATAAGGGCTTAGAGATTAATTAGCAAAAAAACCATTCCTCCTAGGTCCTCTATTTGGAATAAGATATGGAAACTAGACATAATTCCCTAAATTAACATATTTTTTTGGACCTTGGTACATAGAAAAAAATTGATTGTAGAAAATCTAGTAAAGAGATGAACTAACAATCATTCTGGATATGTCTTATGTGTGGACAATGTCGAACCACGATTGTTTATTCATCAAGTGTCATTTCACCTCAAAATTATCATTGTTAACTTGAAAGGGATCGATCATTGTTTCTGACCGTTAGAATCTTAAAGGACCCTTTTTTAAATATGGGGACTCATATTTATGGGGAATCTCTGAAAGAAGCCATTGTTGAAGTGAATATGGATGGCCCTCCCAAAATATATTTGCTAGAAAGTGTGGTTGGTCAGAAATAAAGTAATTCTTTAGTAGGAGGCTTCCAAACCTGAATAGTGGCAATTAGAGCTATTTCCTTATTAGTACAATATCTAAAAAAATAAAGGATTACATCTTATTTTAATGTAACAAATGATGGATCATGATGAATAGATATAGTTGGAGTAATTTGGTATGAATAATCAGAAATATAGTATTCAAGGGACACCAACTTTAAAAAAAAACAAGTTGGAAACTTTGTATGACCTTGAAATAATTTCATCTCTAGATATTTGAGAAAAAATCGTACATATATATATATATATATATATATATATATATATATATATATATATATATGGTGCTTCAAAATATAATCTAGGGGTGGAAATGGTGGTGGTGGAGGGTTGTGTTATTTATAGCCTCATAAGAAATTAATTAGTCGCTTTCTTTTGGATCCTAGGCATTTTTCCCAACAATTTGGATGAAGCATATGGATTATTATGAGGATTGAAAATTTCTAAAGCCCGCAACATACAAACATTAGTAATGATGGAGGATTTATTGATAATCCTTAGGCATTTGATTAAAGGATCCATCTCACTAGATGTTAAGTTTGCATTGGTTCTAAGTAGGATCAAGAATATTGCCATCTCATTTGCTAATATAAGTTACTCTCATGTTTTAAGAAATAACAATTTCAAAGTGGATATACCAGAGTCCCAAGTCACAACAAGGAAACTTGATACCTTAATCATTGACATGATGCCACCTTAAAAGATACCCCTAAATCAATTAGCATGACAGTCGACATCATTGAAAATACCTATCTATATGGTAGTGGTTTAAAGTGAGAGGGAGGGGATGTTGAGACCCTCCATTATCGCTCACTTGTTATCCTCCTCTAGGAAAAACCCCAAAATATTAGAAATATATGATGGAATAATGCGAGATATTTTTGGCTATAATTTCATGCTCAATGGAATTTGTCTCAATATTTCTTTGCTTCTCTAGCTTCTTAGTATCAAGTATAGAATTCTCCATAGTTTAGGACCTTCATTGGTTTCTATTTCCTATAGATGAACCCTCTAGCTTTCTATTTCTTGGCTTCCCTATAATCCTAGGAGTGATTCTTTTTCTTTTTCCCTCCCACTCCCTATAAATTCTCTAGTCTAGTCCTTGGTTACTCTTGTGCAATACTCCTTAACAATTGGCTTGAATTTGATTTCTTCGTGCTATGGCTTTTTTTTTATGTGAATTGGGTTGGAGGAGGGCCCACTCCTATAAGAGGAATTTCCTCACTAGAAAAGGTTTGTCTCATTGTCCCTTTTGTTTAAATTATGGATTATATAAAATTAATGGAAAGCTAAAGAAACTTTAATAGGCATGGCATGATAAATATTTCGAGGATTTGCAAGGGAATTTTGAAGCTTGGGCAGTAACTTTCAGTTTACATGAAGAATTTATCATGAGCATCCTATTAACTCAAACAAAAGGAATTTTGACATGGAGATTGTATTGTTTTCTCTTAAGACGATTGTAGCTCAATATGGTTGAAAAGTGATACTGTTACAAATTTAGCTCATAAGTTAAGATTAAAAATCTCAATTGAAAAAAATGTTTCATTGTTACTACAAATGTGAAAACGATAAAAACCGTTTAGGGTGATAGATCGTTCCTCTATTTCATGTTTTACAATATAATGTATTACATTTGATGGGGGATTTATATCTAAATTGAATTAATAAACATATAAAAATTCAATAATTTCCATAAGAATCTCACACATAAATTATTAAAGTTTTAATAAAATTAAAAATAAACATATTTATGTGAGCATAAAAAAATATTGCAAGTATATGTAGCTATATGTATTATCAGAGTTTTAATAAAATTAAAAATAAAATAATTTTGTGTATGGGAACATAAAATTTATAAAAATATAAATAATGTTATTAAGAATTAGTATAGATTCATCTTAACTCTAAATCTACAAACTTTTCCTCAAGTTTTTCTTTCAAAAAGAGTTTTGCATCTTGAGAGCAATGCTTGCTAGATATCAAGTTAAGATGAATTTATGCTAGTTTAACTTAAAAAAATCAATTTTCCTAACACCCTAGCCTTGGACAGACCTTTAGCCATTCATTAGGGAGGAAATCTAACAGTAGAAATTATGTTAATTTAGGAGTTTTTGCTTTAGAAGGCCACCCTTGGTTTATGTGAGGGACTTGTATTTCCACTGTGCATTATTCTGTGTGAGAGAAATAGAAGAGACTGTGTGAGAATGAAGAGGAAATTACAACATATTTGTTGTAGGTTGTATCCCTTCATTTTGCTGGATAATATTAAAGGAAGGATTAACTATTTCTCTGTGGAAATAACCCAATTGGGTGAATGATGTGTATATCTGTGTCTCTCTTGTTTTATAGTTTTCTGTGTTTGTGTTTCCATAATATTTTATGTGTTCCATTGCTTTGTTATTTATTTTTTAATAAAATCTTAATCGTTGATTTGTGAATACTACTATGAATATTCTAGTATATTCCATATAGACTAAATCTTTACCATACACCTAATAATTAATAATAATCTTAATCTTTGATTCGTGAATACTACTATGAATATTCTAGTATATTCCATAGAGACTAACTAATAATTACTGATGATTAACTTACAATTCTTAAAGGCCTATTCTAAAATAGATAGGTCTATTGGCATAATTAGGTGGATGGAAGAGATTTAACCTCTAGAAAATATTTTAAAATACTCATAGTAGTTTTCATAAAGCAAAGATTGAGTTTTATATCAAAAGTAGTTATGTCATTTCTCTCCTTTTAATTAAATTTATTAATTAAAAAATTTCATATGAACAAATGTCTTATTAATATGAGTTAATATTTTTGCGACTTGTTGTATTAGTAAGTCATGGTATTGTAAGAAAGCTTTTACAAGTTAAGAATCTCCATGATAAAATTGGAGTGAATTTGGGTGATTAAAAATATTGTTAAGAGTTATTATATATATGTTTAACTCATATTTTATTTCTTTTTATAATTAATAACAATAATAGTAATTTACAATAAAATTATAATTTATTAGATTTTTATGATTTTTAGGCCGATACGTCTTCCTATACATCAACAATCATCAACACTTTTACCCTGCTCCGTTGGATCAGGTGAGACACTTTCAACCATTGATTTGAAATGTGGCTGCTTTTTCCAAATATCGGTTGAGTTGCCTTACTGCTTTTTCCCATTCTTTTATGTCACTCTTGAAGATATTTTTACTACTTTTTCCCTGCCAGTTATTGTTGTTCTTCTTCTTCCCTGGCTTTTGGCAAGCACTGATTAGTATTAAGCATCTCACAGAGCGTGTTCTCACTTTCATCTCATCATTTTCTTCAATACTCTGCATTGCATTGGCTTGCCTTGTTTCTTGTTCAAGTTTATTTTCTTTGTTGCATGGCCATGCATTTTGGATTTTACAGTGTTTTATTTTCGTTGTGTTTTTCTCTGTTTTGAATTTAATTTATGTTTTTTTTTAAAGAGTGTTTGCATGGTTTATCCTGGCGATTCTATTTTGTTGTTGTTATGTTGAGCAGAAGAATCGATAGAGGTGAATTTGAGAGACAGTAACCAGATCGAGGAAACGATAGCGAGATTTCGATGCGAGTCCACGCAATTACAAGATTCGCAGCGCGGCAAGTTGCAAATGCAAAGAACCATATGTGATAAATACCGCGCCGAGTTGAAAAACGGAATAATCATATCAAACTACAACAACGACCTTCTCTATTTTGATGCAATGATCAAACAGGTTCCCTAATATTTTTACCAGTTTATTCCTTGTTTTATTCTCTATTTCTGCATAATATGTCATCATAATTACATGTTCATGCTACTTTAGGTAAGAACAGGAAGATTTTATTAGTAGATTAAAATATTTAGAAACATTGAATGTGATCTTGATTTTAATTTTTATCATTAGGATTTTAGAGTATTTCCTTATTGCATTGTGACATGATTAATCATGTAAATTGAAATATTTTAGGTAAAATCATAATGGTATTTTTGTGTATATTAATTTCAAACCATGTACTATAATTCATCCTCAGGATTATTCTCAATTGTCTAAATTATTTTTACAAACCGTTAGTAAACCATCTGATATGATTGCAGGTCTGTCAGACCATGTATATGACCAGATTCAATAGATCATCTAAATTTACAAGTAGCGTTGTTATGGTTACTGTTGGTGCGGAGGTTTCATGGGAAGACAACCCATATAAAGGTGAAATTATTGTTGTTCTTGTCAATGATATCCGCTTGTTGTCACATGGAAGAATTGAAGCTCACCCTGTTATACAGTTTCTTGAAAGGGTGTTACGCGAAAATAAGAAGAAAGCTCTTGAGGTGAAGGAGGCTCCTCTTGTTCTTGATCTGCCAGAGGAGGCTCCTCTTGTTCTTGATCTGAATCCGCGACTCATCGCTCCTCTTGCTCACGATCCAAATTTGTCTGTCGAGGCTCTTCCTGATCTATTCCTGATCTGAATGTGCCACTTGATCTTGAGGATGATTAAGGAAGAAACAACAAATCGACCAAAAATTAGGTCAATCAATAATTTGGGCATAACTTGTTTTAAATGTAGAGAACGACCAGTAAGGAGAATTCATATATTTTGAAACAATACACACTTATCACTATTCTGAAACAATACCCACTTTCAAAACTCTTATGTAGATATTTTGATTCAGTTCTTTATACATTTTCAATTAATATTTGCTTTTAATTTATGTGGAATATCCCTTACATTTCTTGGAATTTATAAACACATTTCTATTATGTAGATGATTTAATAATGTGGTTTAAGTTGAATGTTTCAATGAATTTCAATTGTGAGTATTATATTTTAAATAAAAATTAGAAAATACAACAAAAGGCTCTTATTACACAGCGGCTACAGCCAGTATGTCGTCGATTGCAGGAAAACTGCGGAGCAGAATCGAATGTGGGAGTATGGTGTTTAAAGGAGGCTTTGACAGAGGGCGAGCTTGTTCACAACGCTATAGTTTCTTCTGTTCATAACATGTTCCTATAGTTCCATAATAGGAAATGATAGTGCTTCATGGCAGAAAGGTATGGGATTGATTTTCTTGATTTTCTGCATAGAATCCTTTCTCGTGAGCTTTTGTGCTTTCTTGAATTTCCGTGCTTTCTTGATTTTCCACTGTTTCCTTTCCTAGTTCAGATCAATGGTTGAAAGTGTCTCACCTGATCGAAAAGATGAATGGGATGCATCCAAGCATTGAAATTTCAGAAGTTGGGTTTATTGTGCATATGAAATGGCATGTGTTCATGATTTTGAAATTTTACTCAGAGAAAATAAAAGATGGATTTGGTATTGCATATGAATGAGATGTATTCTTCGTATATGCTTGTCCATCTGTAGAGGTTTCTTGATTTTGGGTAATTAACTTACTCTAAAATGAACTAAGACATTCAATGTGTTCCTTGTAATATAGATATAAACAAAACATCTAAAGAAAAATAATTGCACAATGATCCAGTCCACGAAAACAAGGTTTTCCACAAACCAAACTCTTCTAAAAAAATTCAACAATTCCAATTTAATAATCCTATCGGCCTCTCTTTGTACCTTTTGGGACAATTGCTAGTTTTATAACAATAATACAAGTTTAAAACAATTTTTTTAATGATTTTTTTTATATTAGTAATGTGAGATGTATTATGAAGTATTTGTTCTCATTTAATTTATATGACTATATTAGTATAATCATTAATAAAATATATTGACATATTTTTGTCTTCTCTTTTACATAATAAATAAAATTTCAAATATTAATTTTACTCATATTTATCTTTATAACAAAAATCATCAAATAACATCATGATAATTTAATAAATGATAAATAATTTCAAATAATAAATGTTATTTAAAACCAAGGAAAAGTTACATAACCAATGTATATGAACCAAGTAATTTAGCTACTCATAATATTCACAATTTGCAATAATTCAACTACTCATAATATTCACAATTTTCTATCCATCAATAAAATAACATAAATCATTAAATAACAAATGACATCATGATAATTTAATAAATAATAAATAGCCAGAATTTTGGTGCACTTAGACACCTGTGAAGGATTGGTGGAGAGCTACCAACTACAAATGGGTGAGATCATCAGGTGGCAGATATTAGATTATGAGAGCATCCCTTTTCGTTGCAGGCGGTGTCACGAGGTTGGTCACCTATACAAAGATTGTCCTCTGATTTCAGGGAAATAGTTGGAACCCCCGAGATCTTTTGTTTCTGTGAGCACCCAAAAAAATGAGGTAGAGGTTTCATATTCGATGGTCCTTCCGGGAGTATCTTTGCCGAGCCGGGGAGATTAAGAGGTGGTGCCTTAACAGACGGACTCCGGGACCTCTGCAACACTGATGCGAGATCACGTTCTAGTGACTCTACACCTTTTTCAGGTATGGAGCCAAATTATAACAAATCTGCCATCATTTTCGTGTCATGCCTATAAAATGAGGAAAGATATCCTTGACAACAATTTGCATTCGTCAAACAAGAGCTGGAGACTAGGCTCAAATTTCTTGGGTTCAAGCTGAAGCCAAATGGTTACTGTTGACACCTAATCCTCTGCGATTGGGTGAATTTGGAATGTGAATAGTCATCAAGAAGATGAACTGATCAGTCACATTCATGTATATAACAATAGCTACCTAATGAAATAAATGAATCAGTTTTTCTACCAAGTCTGGAGTTACTCCTGGCCTGACAAGGTATCAGAGCATAGGTTCCAGGTTCCTTTTTTGGCGTGCCTTGTAACTCCTCTGTCCCATACTCTGCCATAACGCATCTGCCTGCTATTGTGCATCCATTGGTTAATGCCTGAACGTTTGATGAGGCTGCATGAATGGTGGAAGGAGCCATTTCGCGTTGAATGTGCTCGTATGAACGCTGGTATCGGTTGGTGCCTCATTTCGCTCTCACCCATTTCTTAACTTTGATTTTCAATTTCTGGTTCCTTCGTTTCACAAGATTCAGTCGTTCTGTATTTATGTAAAACTGTTCACTGCCGCTGCTTGAAATACCATTGAACGCTGGCGACTCCGCATCAGAAGTGAATACGTTGAATAGTTGAAGCCGTGAATGTGTTTGAGCAGCGAGTGTGTTGAATAGTTCGAGCAATGAATACACTGAAGCATCTCTATGCATCGATTCATAGTCTCTGTGTGATGAATGGACTGTGGTGAAGGTCGTATTGAAAGCGTAGGTTGAACTCCGTTGAATACAACATTGAATGCAACGCTGTAGCGTGGGAATGGAGCGTTGAATACAATGGTGTGCATTGAATCTCTGGTATGAAGCAGTAAGTTATGTGGGGCTCCGTGGTTTATATTTTGTGTTGAATAATCTCCGAGTCTCTGTGCGTATTCTTTGTGCATTGGTTAAAACTCCTGGTATGTGCGGTGAAGTTTATATGTGCGTTGGTCTGATATTCATATCCCTTGGTTTAATACTCTGTAATGTGCAACATTGAATTGGGTTGTATATGCCTTGGACGCTGTTTGTATATGATATGCCTTGTTTATGTTTTGAACGCGCTGTAACTGTGGCTTGTCGGTTGTATATGCCTTGGACGCTGTTTGAATAGCCATTGGATTTATAGTGTATACAACGGTGATTCTATCATGGGCATTGACATTTTCCATACGCGGTGAACAGCTCTTTGGTTCTAGTTGGAAACGTCTGGCTATTTATAATATAGCTGATAACATTGACCTTCATGGTGGATCATGAATTTATCTGATGTAAAGTAGCGTTGAGGCTGTGATATGATCCCGTGGTGCCCTTTTTTTTTAGCTTTTGTTTATGATTGGGTTTTTACAACGTGGCACTGTTGATTCTAAAGGATTTAAACACATCATATTATATTGTAAGCAGAAAGGGAGGTTGTCTCATGAATGGATCATGACTGCATTAAAATAGCCTGTACATATGGAATATGGTGCATATATTATATGAGGATCCTTGGAGGGACTTAAAGAAACAGTAAAGTATTTGAAAAAAAAATTGCCCTTTTTGAGTACAATTTCACTGTACATCAGTAGAAGTTTTTTATCAGCAGAAATTTCTTATCAGTAGAAATTTCTTATCAGCAGAAGTTTTTTATCAGCAGAAATTTCTTATCAGCAGAAGTTTTTTATCAGCAGAAATTTCTTATCAGCAGAAGTTTTTTTTAGCAGAAGTATTTTTTACAGAATGCATTCAATCATCTCTATGGTAGGAATAGTTCTCACTGGCAAGGAGAACTATCCTGAATGGTCCCGGATGATAAAACACACCCTCATCTTCAATTAGTTGTGGAAAGGAGTGTGTGTCAGAGAAGGAGACAATGACCCAGTGCAGCCTACATCAGACAAAGAGCTCGTCATTTGGGAAAACAAGAACAGCAAAGCCTATGCATTAATCGCAACATCTGTAAATGAAGAAGTAAGTCGCCATATTTCATCATATTCAACTACCTTTGAAGCTTTACAAAAACTGAAAGAACTCTATGACTCACATTCTGCACTTGAAGTTGTTAAGCTCATGATTAAACTCTTCACTCTTGAACTGAAAAATAATGATCATCTTGCTCTTGCATCTGAAGTAAAATCCATAATGCATGATATCAAATCCACTACGGTTGAGCTGGATATCCCTCTTATTTCTTTTCTCAAGGCACTCTATCCTACTTACTCCAATTATCTTGAGTCTTTACAAGGAAATGGAAATATTAAATATATAACCTTTGACTCTCTTGTGAAAAAGTTTGCTGAAAGAGAGAAAGCCTTTGGAAAGAAGACAGTCCCTGAATCTTCTGAAGAGACTGTTTGCCTTACTCATAAAGAAAAGCATCCTGCTCAAGATTCTACAAGAGGAAGAGGTCGACAAAGAGGAAGAGGAAGATACTTCAGAGGCAGGGGGGTAGACATTCTCAAGCACAGAAAGCAGATATGCACTGTATTCGCTGCAAAAGAAATGGATCACATGATGCATCCACATGCAAGCTACCATGGGACAAAATTGAGCAGAAAAGAAACCAGCAGAAAGGTAAAATTGATGATAGAGACAAAGGTAAAGCACCTGAATCTGCTCACTATATTGAGGCACAATGTAACATTGGAGTAAATGAAGATTTGTTTAATGCTTCACTTGCTTCTTCGAAAAATGATTGGTTGCTTGATTCAGGAGCAACCTGTCATATGACTCATAGGAAAGATTTTTTTGAAGATTTCACTGACAATGTTGATGGAGCAGTATACTTTGCAGATCAGTCAAAAATCAAGCCATCAGGGCTTGGCACAATCAGGCTTAAACTGTCCGGTCTTCCAAACTTTCTTCTGGATCATGTTCTATATCTCCCACAGCTCAAGAAAAACTTGCTGCCCTTGGTCCACATCCGCCAGCAAGGTCACTCCATTCATATGTTTGATGGCAAGCTTGAGGTAAGAAAAGCATCTAACCACTCACTTGTCATGAGGGGAATAGAAGAAGAAAGACTTCTCAAATTGCAAGGAACCTCTGCTCATGCACAACATTTCTCATATATTTCTCATCATCAAGAAGGTACACTTCCATCAAGTTTATTATGGCATGCTAGATTTGGACATTTAAACTATGACAGTCTCCGCTTATTGAAGAAAAATGGTGTTGCTGGTTTTCCTACAATTCCTAGGAAACATAAGCAATGTGATGCTTGCATTCTAGGAAATCATAGCAAACTGTCTTTTCATGATTCACATTCAAGAGCACATAGGAAGCTTGAACTCATTCATTCATATTTATGTGGTCCAATGCATGTTCCTTCTACAAATGGAAATAAATATATCATGACATTTATTGATGATTACACCAGAATGTGTTGGGTTTATTTATTGAAGAACAAATCTGATGCTTTTCAAACATTCAAGAATTTTCATAAATGGATTGAAAATGATGCACAATCTCATATTGGGTTTATTCGCATTGATAATGGAAAAGAATATACATCAAATGAATTTGAAAACTATCTTCGCCAACATGGGATCAAACATAAAACAACTGTACCTTATAATCCCCAACAGAATGGTGTAGCAGAAAGAATGAATAGAACAATTTTGAATATGGTACGATCCATGCTTTTCTTCAAAAATGTAAAGATAATGTTTTGGGATGATGCTGTTCTATGTGCTGCATATATAAAGAATAGATGTCCATCTAATGCTATAAGAAACAAGACTCCTTATGAATTTTGGTATGGACATGTTCCTTCAGTAAAACATCTCAGGATCTTTGGTTCCACCTGTTATGCTTTGATACCAAAGGTACATAGAAACAAACTTGGTGCTAGAAGTCATAAGTGTATCTTCCTGGGGTATTCAAACACCTCCAAAGCATACCGTCTCTATGATGAAGTAAATAAAAAGTTTGTTGTATCTAGAGATGTCATTTTTCTTGAATCATCCAAATCTGACAATGTTGTTGAGCGGAAACTTGATCGCTTGGATAGATTCACAAAAACGAAATCATTTCAAGAGTTTGATAATCAGATTCCACATCATGAAGGGGGGATTCCTATACTAGATCAACATGTGGAATCTTCTTCTGAAGAACAATCTCCCCTACATGAAACTCCAACAACGGATGGTGCTTTAAGTGATGTAATTGATAGAATTGGGAGACTCAATCTTGATTCAGTCCCAACTCAATCAACAGAGCAGCCTGGACCATCTCAGAAAGGTACCCCAAAGTGGCTGACAAAGACACTTGAAAGTTTTCATCCTGATGAAATTGGAAAAACAGGAACCAGAAATTCAAACCAACAAAATGGAGGTGATGTAGATGACTCTAATTCACCTGTTGATATGGATGTTTCTTATGATTGTGAATTGAACTTGTCTACAGATTTTGAACCAACTTCCTTTAAAGAAGCTGCTTCTCATGATGAATGGAAAGAAGCAATGCAAAAGGAGTATGATGCCCTCATAAAGAACGACACTTGGAAGCTGGTTGATCCTCCATTTGGAACCAAACCAATTGGCTGCAAGTGGGTCTACAAGAACAAGTACAAAGTTGATGGCTCACTTGACAAGCACAAAGCTAGGCTTTTGGAAAAAGGTTTTGCACAAAAGGAAGGGGTCGATTATGAGGAAAATTTTGCCCCCACAGCAAAATGGGCCACCATCCAGACACTCTTTGCACTAGTAGCTTAGAACGGTTGGAAAGTCCATCAAATGGATGTAAAAACTGCCTTCTTGAATGGAGATCTAAAAGAAAATGTTTTTATGTCCTAGCCTGAAGGATTTGCTGTGAAAGGACATGAACATAAAGTATGCAAACTTGTGAAGTCCTTGTATGGCCTCAAACAAGAACCACGAGCCTGGTATGAAAAACTAACTGAGCATCTTCTGAAACTCAACTTCAATCATTTTGATCTTGATGATGCAACTTTATTTGTCAAGAAAGTTGGAAAAACAATTGTATATCTTGTGGTATATGTAGATGATCTTTTAATGACAGGGAACAATGAAAGCTATATTGCATCCATAAATAAAGAATTAGGAAAAAGTTTTGAAATGACTGATTTGGGCTATGTTCATTACTATCTTGGGATTGAAGTAACCCAACATCCAAAATCCATATTTCTTTCTCAAAAGAAATACATTGGAGATTTGTTAAACAGATTTGGCATGACAGAGTGCAATCCTCTTTCTACTCCAATGGAACAAAACTTAAAGCTCACATCTATTGAAGGAAAGGAATTTGAGGATGCAAGAAAGTATAGACAACTTGTAGGAAGTCTCATCTACCTCACTACTACCAGACCAGACATTTCATTTTCTGTTGGAATCCTCTCCAGGTTTATGCAAAAGCCTTGTGAGGGACATTGGTCTGTTGCAAAAAGAGTTCTAAGGTACTTAAAGGGAACTCAAGACCTTGGAATCAAGTATACACAGGTGGACGACTTCAGCTTGATTGGATACTCTGATTTAGACTTCGATGGAGATAAAGAAACTGGAGTATCTACTTTAGGATATGCTATGAGTATTGGATCAGGAGCTATCTCTTGGAGATCACGCAAACAATCAGTTCCAGCAGATTCCACAACAGAAGCAGAATACGTGGCAGCAGCTGAAGCAACGAAAGAAATTGTGTGGCTTAGGAAAATTCTTGAAGATTTGCAGGTAAAACAAGTACAATCAACTCCACTCATGATTGAGAACACCTCTGCAATAAAGTTGGCCAAGAACCCAAAGTTCCATGATCATACAAAGCACATCGATACTAAATATCATCTGATCCGACATCATGTTGAGGCCAAAACAATCCATCTCCGTCATTGTTCCACAAATGAGCAAATTGCAGACATCTTCACCAAAGCGCTTGGAAGAGAAAAGCTTGAAAGATTCAGAACGATGCTTGGACTCACCAACATCCTATCAGATTAAGGGGGGGAATGTTGACACCTAATCCTCTGTGATTGGGTGAATTTGGAATGTGAACAGTCATCAAGAAGATGAACTGATCAGTCACATTCATGTATATAACAATAGCTAACTAATGAAATAAATGAATCAGTTTTTCTGCCAAGTCTGGAGTTACTCCTGGCCTGACAGTTACCATATCGCTGATTGGTCTTGGCTTATTGCAAAAATCGAAAGCCGCATAAACATCTCGCAACAACGATGGCTCTCGAGTGTTGGCAGGCTTACCTTGTTAAAATCGATACTGGAGGCCATACCGGTTTACTGGATGACTCTTGCATGGATTCCAAAAGTTATTCTCAATAGGATCCAATAGATTTTTTGTAAGTTCCTATGGTGGGGACAAAACGTGGGGCATACTTTTGCTTGGGTTCACTGGGACAGGATTGGGAAACCCAAAAAATGTGGTGGATGGGGTATAAAGGACCTCCAGAATTTTGCAAAGGTACTAGCGGCCAAGATGGTTGGCAAATTATCAAGTCTGAGAGTCTATGGAAAGAGGTGGTCTACCATAAGTACATCCATCCTCTGTCAGTAATCGAATGGATACGTATACCCTGTCAGTCTCTACCCGATGCATCAATCATATGGAAGGCCATTACTCATTCTTTAAGTATCATCAAGGATGGCTTGGCATGGTGTATTGGGAATGACAAACAAGTAATATTAGGCACTGTTGCCTGGTCGGGATGTGGAAATGTACACATTCTCCCGTAGGTTTTGAGACAATTTATTTCAGGGACCGATATTATCTAGATTGCACAAATTGCTGAGGTTGGACGCCCATCCTGGGCTCTGCAGAAATGGTTGGACTCTAGGGTCCTTAACATTTTGGATAGATGGAGTAGGGTCTGACATCAATTCATAGATGCTTTGGAGGAATCCCACATTAGAATAACAACGCGAGATCTTGAGATCATTTGGGCCTCTACTCCCCGTGGTCGTTATTCCCCAAAAGATGGATACACGGCCCTTATGAATGCACAATATATGGGAAATACCTACTGGTGGTGGCACCACTTATGGAAGCTAAAAGCTCCACACAAAACATGGCTATTCATGTGGTGTATCCTCTCGAACAAGGTTCCTAGAGGGTTAAACCTTATGAAACGTGCTTTCCATGGTCCTTCCAGATGCTGCCTCTGCCAAATTGATGTCGAGGATACTGATCATTTATTTCTCCATTGTTTAGTTACTGCACAAGTTTGGTCTTAAATTACAATCACCGTCAACATAAAAAAAAATGGGAGGGGCAAAACATCGTTGATTTATGGCATTGTTGGTGGTCTGAGGCTGCCACACAAAATGCTAGGAATCTTCCTTTGATTGTCAGCTAGGGTATTTGGTTAAATAGGGATTTTTATATATTTCAAGATGCTCAGACCCATTGGCCTATAACCTGTAACAATATTGTGGCCACTTACAACTTGATACCTGATGATCCAAATAGCCAACGTACTAGGGTAATCACACCCGAGATTATTGACAAAAGCTCTCCTTGGGCTTTCTTTGATGGTTCGGCTCAGGCCGTGGGCTGTGGGGGAGGCAGGGAACCGTTCTCCACATAAATGAGCAACTATTTTTACAAAATCAAAGTGGGATTAGGGAGGGGAAGAAATAAATATGTTGAGCTCAGTAGTCTAAGACACTTTCTCTATTTTTCACTGGAACAAAATGGCCACAGGATACAAATTTTTGGGGATTCACAACTTGTTATAAATTGGATCAACATTGCATATCATTGTTACTTGCACACACTGAGGGATTTACTAGATGATGTCATCACTCTAAAATCAGAATTTGATTTTATTGTATGCTCTCATATATACAGGAAAATGAATGAGACGTCATTCCAAAAAGGTTGCGTAGTTGAACAGGGGGCATTGGATGATACAAGAATTCATCGATAAAAATCTTTCGGAATGATCCACATGACATTCCATACTTTTTTGCTTTTTGTTATTTTTACTAGACTAGTTATGGACTTATGTTAATACCGTTATTTACTTTTTATCTAAATATTATACTGATATTTATAAATATTGAATGATGACTATTCTGACTACGAGTGACTACATAACATACCTACTAAAAATACAATATATAATTTTCTTAATATATTAATAAAAATTACACCTTTTTCCCAATGTAAAAAACATATCCATCAATGGAATAACATAAATCATCCAATAACAAAGACATCGTAATAAATGACATCAAATAACAAATTCCATTTAGAATGGAAAAAATTACTTAACAAATGCGTATGAACCACATAGTTCGGCTATTCTTTGTATTCACAATCTGCTCTCGATATAGATATAGATCCAGACGTCGAATCAGATATGTTACATGACCCGAATTCCTAAAACGAGTCCTTAACATTATACAAGTAAAATTACAAACCATTCATTCTGTCACTCTCAAAGGGATAGCTAGAATAACATTTTATAGCAACTCGAAAAGTGGTTACATCGTGCATATTACCTTATGGTCATACAACTTTCGTTTACCTAAAAGTTGGATTGACAGTAATTCAGAAAACCACTTTCTTTTCATTTGAGGAGGGTGCGAGGAACGGACACAGTAGATCTCCATCAAAAGTCGCGTTCAGCTGCCGGGGTTTGGCATCGCCCAATTCGTCTATTCGGTAGCCATTGGGATAAGTCTCTGATCTCAATTTCAGCACCTTCTTCTCATCCCCAGCCTCCACTGAAATTTTCTCCGTTGACCAACTGAGCGGCCTCGGCGGAAGAAACCACCCCACAAAACTGCCCAAGAAGAACTTGAGACCGCCCTGCACAATCCAGACCAACCAGTAGGGCGGGTGCGGGTAATCCATGGCATCCAGAAGCCTCTCCTCACAAGCAAAATAAAATCCGTCTGATGGAGGCAAGCGAGTACATTTGACACCAGCAGATTCAGCGTGGATTTGCCGATCTCCTTGCTTGACTTGGAGTACACCATTTTTTCGGCTTCCTATAGGCGGCTAAAGTGCTCCACTGCCTTCACTGTCACGGGAATATCTCGGATGCCCATCCGCATGCCGATGTCGCTCCACACCACAAATTTCGCCATTGTCTCTTTTTTCGTCCAATCCGGGTAACCGAACCTGAAAACGGAAAGCCGAACCGAGCCTTAAATTCTCTGCAAAAGTAATAAAAAATATGGAAAGGTTAACCGGTGAGCATACCTTGAAGCCGTTTGGGCTCCATGATGAAGGTTGAGAGCGTGTACAGATAGTCGCTGTTGGAAATATTGTAACGGCCATGAATGAAATTGAGGCGGCGAAGTGTGAGGGATCCCCGGGGGCTATCAACGTGATTGAGCAGGAATTCCAGTATCAGAATACTGGTGTCGTCGTAGCTCTTCACGATGGTTTCCAGCAAGCACCTTCGAGATGGAGGGGATGGCGTAGCTCTTGAAGAGAGCGAACTCCAGTGCCTTCTTGCTGATTACAGGGAACTCCACGAATAATGTGTAGTTAAAATCAAACACTAATAATGTGGAGTTAAAATGATCTTTGGGTTTCAATGATGTCTATGTTGTTCTCTATTATTCGATGATCAATTATCTAAATATTGTAGGAAGCGTTTGATGCTTGTAAGTGTTGGAATTTAATCCAACTGCAACATAAACAGTTGGACAGAAATCTGATTTGTTGTAGATATTCTAGACTGTTGGATCTCTCAAAGTCATCCTTGATATTTTCCACATTAATGTGCATTAAATATTCAACATTAAATTCCCCTGCAACAACCAACTTCATTTCTTCAAAAGGCATCACCGCTTGGTGCATTCAATACGCAGATAAGCTTTAGAAGATATTTATATTATTTTATTGTTTAAAGTCAAATATGTTTTAACATATAAATGTAATGAACAACAGTTCTTTTCATGTTAGAAAAATGATAGAGAGTCTTTTTTTGTAACGCACAGTAGTGCTGAAACTATAATTTTCTGAGATAGCAGAAATTGGTTTGTGGAACTGAAGCGTTCCTGTTGTAATATCTCTGTTAAGAGGAAGATTCTTTTCAGCATAGACTGGTATCACTCTGTCAAGAGGAAGATGCTTTTCAGCATAGACTGGTGAATCCCTCTGTCAAGAGGAAGATGCTTTTCAGCATAGACTGGTGAACCCCTCTGTCAAGAGGAAGATGCTCTTCAGCATAAATTGGTGAATCCCTCTATTAAGAGGAAGATGTTTTTTAATAGAAATTGTGAAAATCCCTCTATGTGAGGAAGACGAATTTGTATCAGTTGGTTTACTATTAATAAATAGAAGTTTTATTTGCACGTTGCTATTACACCGTAACCAGAAAATAGTCTTGACGTCAAAACAGAGTGTTGCTGATACACGAGTTTCAGCGTTGCTGATACACTGCAAACAACAACTGACGAAACCGTGTTGCTGTTACACTGTATTCCGCAAACGATTTCTATTTCCGTTGTGTTAAAACAGAGTATTGTTATGTTTTTCAGTTTTGTTTAGAATTATCAGAAATTCCAACATGGTATCAGAGCTGGTCTAGGCACTCAGTGAGTCAAAAAAAGAGTTTGTTTTTTCACTGTAGGAGCTGTAAGAAGCTTATTGAGCAGATTTTCTCCAGCAGAGACAGTTTTTGCTTGTTTTTATTTATACAATCAGTATCTCTTCTTTATTCATATAGGTTAATATGGCAGATACTGCAACAGGTTTGACAAATTCCCAACTGCCACAGTTTAATGGGAAAAATCACCGTTATTGGTCCATAACAATGAAAGCATTGTTTGCTTCTCAAGGAATATGGGAGCTGGTTGAAATTGGCTATGTTGAACCTGCAGATGCAACAACGTTGGTTGCTTTAACAGTAGCAGAAAGAGACCAGTTGAAGAGCGACAAGAAGAATGATGCCAAAGCCCTTTTTTTTCTCTTCCAATCAGTACATGAAAGTGTTTTTCCATGGATTGCAGCAGCAACAAAATCCAAGGAGGCATGGGATATTTTCAAAACTGCCTATCAAGGCATGGAGAAGGTGAAGACTGCAAAGTTGCAGATGTTGAGGACAGACTTTGAAACACTCAGCATGAAGGAATCTGATACAATAGATTCATTCTTCACTCAGGTTATTGGGTTGATAACCCAGATAAGATCTCATGGTGAGATTCTTGAAGAAAGAAGGATTGTAGAGAAGATATTGAGAATTTTACCCTCAAGGTTTGAATCTATTGTGGTAGCAATAGAAGAAACAAAGGATCTCTCACAATTCACAGTAGATGAACTGAGTGCTTGTCTTATGTCTCATGAACACAGACTGAGTAGAGGAACAAATTCCTCTTTTGAGCAAGCATTCAAGACTCAGATGTCTTTTGGCCAAGGAAAAGGTCAAGGAAAAGCAAATAACAGAGGTCGTGGAAGAAGCCAAAACAAAGGCAGAAATAATCCTGCAAGCACAAGCGGAAGGAGATGAAATCAAAACCAAGATGAAGGTTCAAGCAAACATCAAGCTCATGGACTAAGGTATGACAAATCCCAAGTCCAATGTCATTATTGTAAGAAATATGGGCACTATGCTAATGAATGTAGGAAAAAAAAATGACATGAATAGTAGGCAGAATGCTAATTTTGCAAATGAAGAAGATAAGAATCCAAAGATTGTGTTGTTAGCATGTAACATTGCACAAGACAAACAAGAAGATTTTTGGTTCTTAGACTCAGGTTGTAGTAATCACATGACTGGAAATATTGAAATGTTTGCCAATCTGGATGAAAATGTGAAATCTGAGGTAACAATGGGAACTGATAGTAAGATATCTATCAAGGGTAAGGGTAGAGTCAGTATCCGAGCAAGAAATGGAGAATAGATGATTGTGCCAGAGGTATACTATGTACCTGGTCTGGAATGTAATCTTTTGAGCATTAGACAGCTCATTAACAAAGGTTACAATGTGTTCTTCAAAGATGATATGTGTACAATCAGAGACATACCTCCAAGTAAGAAGATCATTGCACAGGTGCAGATGATCAGCAATAGAATGTTTCCTCTCAAACTTAGGATAGATTTGAAGGAAGGAAGAACTATTGCAGTTGTTACACAATAAGTCTTTCAGGAACAAGTGAAAGATGAGAATTGGTTGTGGCACTTGAGATTTGGACATCTCAATTTCAGAGGCTTGAATCTGTTGCACAAAAAGGGAATGGTAAAGGGATTGTCATTGATCGAGAAACCAGACAGCCTTTATGAAGGTTGCATCTTGGGCAAGAAACACAAAGAAAGCTTTCCAGTAGGAAAGAGTATAAGGGCAAAAGCACCCTTGGAAATTGTTCACTCTGATGTGTGTGGACCGATTCAAATACCATCATTTTCCGGAAATAAATATGTTTTAAATTTCATTGATGATTACCCCAGAAAGACATGGGTGTATATGCTGAAATAGAAGAGTGAAGTGTTTGAGAAATTCCGCCACTTCAAAACTCTTTTTGAGAAGCAGTGTGGGCATTATATCAAAGTGCTCAGAATAGATAGAGGAGGAGAGTACATCTCCAAATACTTTCTGCATTTTTGCAGAGAGAATGGCATATAAAAGCAATTCACCACAAGGTATACACCTCAGCAAAACAGTGTTGCTGAAAGGAAGAATAGGACAATTCTTGACATGGTCAGAAGTATGCTGAAGGCAAAACACTTGCCGCATGAGTATTGGGCAGAAGTTGTTACTTGCGCAGTTTACATCTTGAATAGATGCCCAAATAAAGCTGTCATGAACAAAATACTAGAAGAAGCATGGAGTGGTCAAAAGCAAACTGTCACTCACATGAGAGTATTCGGTTGTGTAGCATATGCACATGTACCGGATCAGCTAAGGAAGAAGCTTGACAGTAAGGGGGAGAAGTGTGTCTTTATTGGCTATAGTGATGAGTCAAAAGCATACAAACTCTATAATCCATCCACCAAGAAATTAATAGTAAGCAGAGATGTGCAGTTCATTGAAGATGAAGCTTGGGATGGAAGCTTAGAGAAGACAGTGAATGTGAAGACAATTATGTCTCACAAAGAAGAAGAGGAAGGGACAACAGCAAATAATCCTTCCTTGGTGTCTCCTCCTCCACCACAGCAAGTACAACAAACCACACCACAAGCTGGAATTCGAACAGCCTTGAGAAGTCAAGGAAGTGCTTCTCCAAGCACACCACAGGGATCAGAAATACCCTCAAGTTCAGATGGAACTCCAAGCACACCAAGAGGACCAAGATTCAGAAATCTGAATGAGATTTATGAACAAGGAGAGGTAAGTAACAATACCAGTCTGAATTCATTATTTGCTTTGTATTGTCATGTTGATGACCCGGTTCATTTTGAAGATGCTGTAAATGAAGATAAATGGATTAAAGCAATGAATAAAGAAATTGGTGCAATTGAGAAGAGTAAAACATCGGAGTTAGTGGACATCCCTAAAGGCAAAGATGCCATTGGAGTTAATTGGGTCTATAAGACCAAAAGCAATGCTAAAGGCAAGATTGACAAGCACAAAGAAAGACTTGTTGTGAAAGGCTACAAGCAGCAACAAGGTAAAGACTATGATGAAACCTTTGCACCAGTAGCAAGGATGGAAACAGTCAGAACAATGTTGTCTATTGCAGCACAACACAAATGGAAGATTTGTCAAATGGATGTTAAATCTGCATTCCTGAATGGAGTGTTAAAAGAAGATGTTTATGTTGAACAACCTCCAGGCTATGAAGTTGAAGGCCAAGAGCATAAAGTCTGCAAACTGAAGAAGGCTCTTTATGGGTTGAAGCAAGCTCCAAGAGCATGGTACAACAGAATAGATGCTTATCTAATTGAGAATGGGTTTGATAAGTGTGATGGTGAACCCACACTCTACATAAAGGAGAATGACGGTAAGATTCTTATTGTTGTTTTATATGTAGATGATTTGATTTTTACTAGCAATGATGCTTCTGTTATTGCTGATTTTAAAGCAGTCATGAAAAGTGAATTTGAAATGACTGACTTGGGCTTCTTAAGATATTTTCTTGGAATTGAAGTAGAACAAAGTGAAAATGGTGTTTTCATTTCTCAAGTTAAATATGTAGAAGCAGTGTTGAAGAGATTTAACATGCAGAACAGCAAGGCAGCTGTGACTCCAACTGTAATGGGGTTGAAATTAACCGAAGAAGACAACAGCAAGGATTTTGATCCAAAACTGTACAAGGGCATAGTTGGCAGCCTTATGTACTTGACTGCAACTAGGCCGGACATTATGCACGCTGTGAGTTTAATCTCCAGATTTATGGAAAGACTGAAAGAGACTCATTGGCAGGCAGCCAAGAGGATTCTAAGGTATGTGAATGGAACGAAGGGGTTTGGTATTTTATACTCCTCTTCTGAAAGTTTCATGTTGACAGGTTACACTGACAGTGATTGGGCTGGAAGTGTTGATGATAGGAAAAACACATCGAGATATGTGTTTCATATGGGATCGGGAGCCATCTCATGGGCTTCCAAGAAGCAACCAGTTGTGTCTTTGTCAAAAGCAGAGGCAGAGTATGTGGCAGCAACAACAGTAGCATGCCAAGCAATGTGGCTGAGAAGAGTTCTCAGAGATTTGTGTCATGAACAAGAAAAGGGCACAACCATTTACTGTGACAATAGCTCAGCAATAGCATTGTCTAAAAACTTTGTTTTTCATAAAAGGACAAAGCACATAGACACCAAATTTCACTTCATACGTGAATTGGCTAACAATGGTGAGATTGTTTTGCAGCACTGCAGAACAGAGGATCAATTCGCTGACATCTTGACAAAACCATTGGGAAAGAAAACTTTTGATCATTTCAGGAAACGCTTGGGTATGCAGAAAAAACCCAACAGTTGAAATTAAGGGGGAGTGTTGGAATTTAATTCCAACTGCAACATAAACAACTGGACAAAAATCTGATTTGCTGTAGATATTTCAGACTGTTGGATGCCTCAAAGTCATGCTTGATATTTTCCACATTAATGTGCATTAAATTTTTAGCATTAAATTCCCCTGCAACAGCCGACTTCATTTCTTCAAAAGGCATCACCGCTTGCTGCATTCAATACGCAGATAAGCTTTAGAAGATATTTGTATTATTTTATTGTTTAAAGTCAAATATGTTTTAACATATAAATGTAATGAACAACAGTTCTTTTCATGTTAGAAGAATGATAGAGAGTCTTTTTTGTAACGCACAACAGTGCTAAAATTGTAATTTTCTGAGATAGCAGAAATTGGTTTGTGGAACTGAAGCGTTCCAGTTTTAATCCCTCTGCCAAGAGGAAGATGCTTTTCAGCATAGACTGGTGAATCCCTCTTTCAAGAGGAAGATGCTTTTCAGCATTGACTGGTGAATCCCTCTGTCAAGAGGAAGATGCTTTTCAGCATAGACTGATGAATCCATCTGTCAAGAGGAAGATGATTTTCAGCATAGACTGGTGAACCCCTCTGTCAAGAGGAAGATGCTCTTCAGCATAAATTGGTGAATCCCTCTGTTAAGAGGAAGATGTTTTGTAGTAGCTATTGTGAAAATCCCTCTATGTGAGGAAGACGAATTTGTATCAGTTGATTTACTGTTTATAAATAGAAGTTTTATTTGCGCGTTGCTGTTACACCGTAACCAGAAAATAGTCTTGACGTCAAAACAGAGTGTTGCTGATACACAAGTTTCAACGTTGCTAAAACACTGTTGCTGATACACTGCAAACAACAACTGACAAAACCGCGTTGCTGTTACACCGTATTCCGCAAATGATTTTTATTTCCGTTGTGTTAAAACAAAGTATTGTTCTGTTTTTCAATTTTGTTTAGAATTATCAGAAATTCCAACAGTAAGGGGAACTAGCGTTTGATGCTTGTAAGGGGAACTATTATGATTATTGTCTTTTTCTTTGCTTCAACTTTCTTTAATCCGTAAGTTGTTCCATTGCCGTGAGACTTTTTTCGTCGTTTGCATGCATGCTAAAACCTCTAAATTTTTCATTGAATAAGGAAATAGTTTCAATACTTAACATTTATGACATTCTTGAGCCATGCTACCCTGACACTTGCCTAAAAGTTTAAAGATATTAGGCCAAAATAGCCAAAGCCTTCCAGTAAGAAGAAGGATGTTTGGTAGTGCTTGGCCTTTGAGAGAACCAGTTAGAGATCACAAGTTTTTGACATGCCTGAATCTTTTTTAGGGAATCCCTTGTTTATTGAGGATTTGTTAAGTTTTGGGCATCTTTATATTGATTGCATTCTACTAGAATATTTTAGGATGTGAAGTTCAAGAGATTGTTCAAATAATTGGCCAAATAACATCACATCTCATTGAAAGTTAGACTCCTAGATATTCACTCAAGAACATTAAATATTATCCTTCCAAAAAAACCATTAAACATAAGTAAATTTCAGATTCCAAGAATAACCATATAGACTAAATGAAGAAATAATAAGTTTATAAAATTAAATGATAAAAACCAAAACAACTGATTACTAGTGGGGCGACTCCATGAAATTCCATAGATCATTTTTATTTAACAATATGATATAGTACCCATGAAAGTGCATTACAATGCCTTCTTTAATCAAATTTTATATCTTGATTTTGTGAATTTAGTAGTGGTTTTTATGGCATCAACATGTCCTACATTGAATTAATGAAATTCAATCTATGTCCCAAGTTTTTTAGGGTCCCAAACTTCGTATTGTCTCAATATTAAACACATCAATTTTCCTATATTGTACTGGTTTTAGATGATGGTATTGCTTGATTGGTATTTTTTGAATTCTAAGATGGTAGAACATGATGATTATTAGTAGTCATGATGAGGTAGAATTTTTAAATTTTACATTTCTAGAACATACACTCTAGTTGCAAAAGTGATGCTATAAATAATTTATTAGGTATCAAATTGTAGAATTTTCAACCTACTTATATCTGGTGTATTATTTCTAACATTTTATTTTAATTCGTATTTATAAACTTAAACAACTTAATAATTGGGGTTTGTGTTTGCTAAAACTGTGATGTTTATTTTGTCAAATTAGGATGAGAGTGTTGCACAAACAATATGCTCCTTTAACTAAAAATGGCTCTTTTCACATTCCCTCCCCTCCCCATTTTGTCCTTGTATGTGTGCCTTGATCTGGAAAGTACATGGAAAGTATATTTCAAGTTAATTTTTGTATGATATGTGCCGCAATTGGCCTTCAATGTTCAATTAATGAATTTTTACAACAAAGCTTTCCGTTAACAATGTTGAGTTACCCATAATTTTGTTATTCCTACTAATACTCGTTTCACATAATTCCATCTTTTCCTTTGAGAAACCATGGAAACATTGTTCACAAATATATTTACACTAAAGAAAAGACCACGATTTGATTCCATTTATGGTCTCTCACAACTCCACTTGCACAATTAGGGATGTTAAAGCAGAGGAGCAAGTACACATATTGTTTCTATAACAAATTTATACGAGGAACATCACCAACCCAAACAATATCTGATAGGAACAGAACTTTCGATTGGGAAAAATAAGTTAAAAGAATCCAATGGCAATCATCCTTGACAATGAATATATGGTAAGAAAAACTTATACATAAAACTTGAATCTCACACAGAGGACCAAAATTTCCCCAAACATTAAAAGTTTTCCAAAAACATTGAAAGTAAAACCTTGGATAAAGGACCAAAGTCACCCTAAACAATAATGAATCACGACAGGAAATCTTACAAAATTCTCTAATTGATATGACGATACAACTTCAGTTAAGTCATGCTTCATGTTGTAATAACAAGTCTCATCTTCAAAACCCATTAATGATATTTTTTGCTCTCATAAATTTCCTTACCATAGCGTTACCTTTTAGTCTTCTCTTCACATTTTTAACTGGGGCGGTTTAATACAAGCTTATCATTTGAGAGATATATAAAAAAGTTAATAATGTAGCTAAGAAATGGATAAGCTTTTGGATTGTTATGCACCTATATTGTCATTTTGTATATGTTTGAGATTAGTTTACTCTTGGCTCTAGCAATATCATTTAGGTTGCTCAAATACATTTTCTGATGACCATTACATTTCAATGGAGTAATGATGGATTTCACACTTATGCAATTTATCTCACAGGAAGAAATTGCTAGAAAATGGAAGTGTGTACACGTATTAATTTCGACCATGATGTTAGAAGCATGATTTTATACCATAAAAATTTGACGAGTAAAGGCTACCGTGCATTAATTTATAGGCCAATTTCTACTTGTTCCCGCTTTGTTCATAGATATATCTAAATTTTGCGATCATAAATTTTAAAACCTCAAAACTTGTTTATTAGGAAAAGGACTTTAGGATTATTTCTTAAAATACTTTATTAGATTATGTTCATTCCTCATACCTATAAGAGTAACAGATTCTAGGTAATAAATTGGTTACTTTTATAATTATCATAAATCCTTTTAAACTTTGAATTTATTAAATGTTTAGGATGTTGGAAACCTTTTAGCACTACTAGGGGTTGAATCAATAGTGTGACTTACTACGAATTTTTTCTTTTTATTTACTTTTGTATTGAACCACATATATTAACCAACAAAATATTAGATTATCTCAAGCATATAAACCATATAAGAAACTAAAACATGATAACCATGAGAGAAACAACAATAAACACATCCTCAAAAGGGACACAAGATATTTGGTGGAAAAGCCTTCACAAGGCAAAAAACTACCCCTGTGGTTGTTGCGTTACTCTGAATCTTCTATTAAGAAAATATAGTATTTTTACATAGATTGTTGACACTGATCAGCTAGGAGACTCGACCTCATATACAATTAGATGAATCTGATCATCCTTGAGACTCGATTCTATTGATCAACTCAGAAGACTATGTTTTCCATGGATCCAAGAACTACCATCTGCTGAAAGCCACCACGATTAATTGATCCTTGCCCAAATCCGATTGGACTATCCAACTAATATTGGATTGAGAAATTGCTCCTTTCATTGAAACTTTGCAATCATTGCTCCACATCCACGAAGTCACTGCTCCTCTACTCTACGCAGACCTCCTTTCATATATTTTCACACTAGATCCCAAGATTTTTTTTCAACTCGATTCAACTCTACAATACTCCCTCTAGAACCAAGACAATCTCATCAATCAAAAGTCACCATATCATATGCTCTCACATAAGAAAAATAGTGGCCATAATCAATCCAATAGAAAAATTGAATAATATCGCCAGTAGTTGAAATAAAACTCATAACAAACCCTCACACCAAAATATAAATGCTACATAATACAATCAACAACATAAGACACTATGGCTATGTGCCAAACACATCAGAAACTCCTACAAGAACAAATGTGAGAGTCACTAATATGGCGCTTCATCTAAACCAAACTCTGTTATAACTCTCTACATTACTGATGTCAAGTCTGGAGATATGAATCAATACTATGCTTCAAGAAATAGATCTTCTCATACCGCTGCCATTAGAGCTCATACACTGAAGAAATCAAGCTCAGTAATGGATCTGAAGCATACTCACACAATGCAGCCTTCTCTAACTCACTATCACACACCATCTCACCTCACACAACTTCCAAGTGATGAATATATAACATGTAGGGTGAGATTGAGCTTGGGGCTAAGATCAAGGGTGCACAAATTGGACCAAGTCATTCTACTAAGACCACTACTTGTGCACTAAATGAGTTCACATCATTGAAGGACCTTGTCAAACCATTCTCGACCTTTACAACTATTTCTAAAAGCCTCTTGGAATTTGCTTACCATTTTTCTTCCAATTTACGCGAGGAATGCAGAGAAAATCTCATGAAAAATACTCAGTCGCACACATAACACTAGATGAACTAGGTTGGAACATTCAATCACTCTCATATTCTTGTCTTCCAGTGATGGGAGCCTTTCAGTGGCTCCCATAGGCTTGGATCCATGCAACTGGGGCTAAGGATGAAGAAAAGCATCAAGCCTTCGGCTAAGAACCTCTGCCACCTATTGGATCACCTTCTCCAACATCTGTACAAGCCTCTAAACCTATAACATAACCTTTAATACATTTGCAAGTGGATCAAACATGTCTCCCAAGTGTCATTTCCATGTTGACCTAAAAGGCCTACAAACAAGGTTGGCAAGAGTGCCAACAAGTCCTCCACTCTCCAAAAAAAATCTCCACAAGTTGCAACACCTCAGACAGATCTACAATACTTTATAGCACATCTCCATCTTCAAACATATGGTCGTCACACTACAAAAAGTCATATCCATGAGCATAAGCATGAAGATTTAGATGAAGACCTAGTTTCCAACTCAACTAGTGTGCCAAATCATCATCAAACATACCAATGCAAATGTCTAACCAACATGAGTGACATCATACTGTTGAAATCAATGCAAACACGACATCTGAATGCCAACTCAACTAGTTGTAGCCATACTACAACGAATGACATCCATACATTAGCTAGGCTACAAGGGTTGGCATTAATGCCAACATAAGCTAGCTGGAACCATGCACACCATAATTCAAATAATCTCCCCCTTTGGCATTGATGGCAACCACACAAACTCTCCAAACCATCATCCTCTATCACTCCCCCTTTGACATCAAAGGAAAAGGGTCAACTCCATATGATAAGGCAACACAAATTGAAGCACAAACATTAGAGAAATACATATCTACATGGCTAAAAAATTATGTACATCAAGAAGAATCCATGCCTCTCACATCAATAAAAAAATGCAGCAAATAAACCAATCACCATCCAGAGCAAAACACCAACAAACAACCTCTAGCAGCATGCAGCAATATGCCAACATAAGGAAACCATACAATCACCAATTAACATCATCATATAATATGCAACCAATGAACATCATCATCATTTCTTCCTTCACTGGTTTTGTGCTAGGTCCTCTTTGCTTCTGCTACTTTTACCGATTTTATCTTGAGTAACGCGGCAAAAAACAATCTCTTTCCACATGGCCAAAGTTATGACCTATGTAGCACTCCACATGGCCAAGATGTGTAGCAAGAGGATTAGATGTCTTAATGCTCATGCTAGATATAAACCTTGCATGAAATGTGCTTCTCCTCCATTGGTTAGATCTACAATCAGATGACTTATGGCCAAACATGTGACACCAGTAAGAATAAAAATAAAAACCACGATTATACATGTTGACCAATCTCCTTGTTTGCTGAAATCGCTGCAAGCTCCGCTGATTTGATCTATACGTTATGCTCCAACAATTTTCTGCAACATGTCCATACTTGTGACAACTATAACATTGTATCTCATGCATCAGAGGAATAAATGGACTTTGCTTCCTTTGAAATCTAATGGAGTTTCCATGAGCATCTCTATAAGCAAAAGTTCTTTTGAATGTAGATGCTCCTTGAGATTTTCTTCTCTACTGATGTTTTTTCTTGTTTTTCTGTTGTTGGGGCTCTTGTTGCTTAATCGATGATTAGATCTTCTTCTTGTTACCTTGGTTCTCACTTTTGTTGCTGGTATTGTTTTCTACAAGTTCTTTTGGTTCAACTTTAGTGTTCTTTCTTGCATGCAAACAAGATTTACCCTTTTGAAAACCAAGACCAAATTTATCCAATGGTGATCTTTGGATCTCAAGCAAATTATCCAAGGCTATGGTACTCTTCTCCATCTTTCGTTGCTTTCTCAAGGAAAATACTTTAGCTTCTAAATTCTCATCCTATTCTACCTTCACTTGGTATTGCTTTCTCATACCTTCCTCAACTTTTTCTGATTCTGCCAACTTAATCTTTAAGATGACAATCTCTTCCTTGAGCTTGGCCTCATTATCATCACAAATATGCAACAATTTTTCTTGATCCTTGCATGCAGTTGTTAGTGTAGAAATATCATTTCTAATACCCTTAAGAACATTTTCATCTTCATTATGCGCTTCAACATTATATAAATCTAAATCATCAAAATTATAACTCAAAAGAAAATCATTAATGTTTATACCTTTGGATTCATGATTTCTGATCTCTTCTCATCATCTACTGAATCATGTGCACTAGAAGAATGAGACTCTTGTGGATGAGCTTTGAAAGCCCTTCTTCTTGTTTTTCTTGTTGTTGTTCTTCTTCTCATTTTTTAAAAATGTTGCTAGTACCATCTCCAAATATGGATTCTATCTTGTCCCACATTTCTTTGGCATGTTTCAAACCCACTAGTCTCTTCATATCATCATCATGAAGATTCTTGTATATTAGGCATCTAGCTTGTGCATCCTACTGCAAAACTTCATCTGCAAATGGATCCTTTCCATAACCTTCACACACAACTCTCCAAATGTTAGATCCTCAAGATAATAATTTATATTTTACATTTTTGTGCCATGCCTTGTAATTTGTAGTAGTGAGGACAACCGTTCCAGAAAAAAAAAATTCAATTTTCTGCCAACAAACCCCAGATCTACTCTCCAGTGATCAAGTTGCAACCAAGAGCCTTGCTCTTATACCATTTGTTGGAAACCTTTGAGCACTAATGAGAGGGGGAGTGAATTAGTAGTGTGACTTATTACCAAAAAATTCCTTTTATTTACTTTTGTACTTAATCATATTGATTAAATAGCAACACATTAGATTATATCATGCATATAAACCATAAAAGAAGCTAAAACAAGATAATCATGAGAGTAACAATAATCAACACATAAAAAACACATCCACATAAGAGACACAATATATTTGGTGGAAAACCCTTCACCAAGAAAAAATCCACGCTTGATGCTATTGCGCTACTCAGAATTTTCTATTAAGAAAATATAGTATTTTTACATAGATTGTTGACTTCAATAAGCTAGGAGACTTGAACTCATATACAATCATCTTACTCTGATCAGACTGGAGACTTGATTTTATTGATCAACTTGAAATAATATGTTCTCCACGGATCTACAAACTACCATCCACTGAAAGCCACCACGATCAATCGATTCTCACTCAACTCCGATTGTACTATCCAACTACCATTGGATTGAGAAATTGTTCCTTTCGCTGAAACTTCGCAATCATTACTCCACATCCATGAAGTTATCGCTCCTCTACTCTATGCGGACCTCCTTTCATATGTTTTCACACTGGATCCCAAGAATTTCTGCTCAAATCAATTCAACTCTATAGTACAACCTCTAGTAGTAAGACAATCTCATCAATAAAAAATCACCACGATCATATGCTCTCACACAAGAAAAATAGTGGCCATAATCCATCCAATAGAACAACTTAATAATATCACCAATAGCTGAAATAAAACTCATAAAAAACCCTCACACCAAAATACGAATGCTACATAATATAATAAAAAACATAAGACACTATGGCTATGTGCCAAATGCATCAGTAGCCCCTCCAACAAAAAATGTGAGAGTGAGTAATATGGAGCTCCATCAAAACCAAACTCTGCTACAACACTTTGCATGACTAATATGAAATATGGAGATCTAAATCAATACTATGCTTTCGGAAATAAATCTGCTCATACTGCTGCGATTAGAGCTCATACACTGAAGCAATCAAGCTCACTAATGGATCTAATGCATACTCACACAATGCAACCTTCTCTAACTTATTATCGCACACCATCTCACCTCACACAACTCCCAAGTGATGAATATATAATATGTAGGGATAAAATGAGCTTGGGGCTAGGATCAAGGGTGCAAAAATTGTACCAAATCATTCCACTAAGACCACTGCTTGTCAACTAAATGAAGTCACATCATTGGAGGACCTTTTCAAACCATTCCAAACCTTTACAACTATTTCTAGAAGCCTCTCGTAATTTACTTTCCAATTTTATTTTGATTTACATGAGGAATGCAGAGAAAATCTCATGAAAATCCTGAATCGCACGCATACACTTCCTGAACTCGATTGGAACCTTCATTCGCTCCCATAGGCCTGTCTTCGAGTGACTGGAGCCTTTTAGTCACTCCCATAGGCTCGGCTCCATGCAACTGGGGCTAAGTATGAATAAAAACATCAAGTCTTCAGCTCATAACCTCTGCCACCTATCAGATCACCTTCTCTAGCATATGTACAAGTCTCTAAACCTCTAACATAACCTCTAACACATCTAAACATGGATCAAACATGTCTCCCAAGTGTCACTTCCAAGTTGACCTAAGAGGCCAACAAACAAATTTCGCAAGAGTGCCAACATATCCTCCACTCTCCAACAAACATCTCCACAAGTTGCAAAACCTTAGACAAACCTGAAATACTCTGTAGGACATGTCCATCATCAAACATAAGCCAATCACACCGCAACAAGTCATATCCATGAGCATAAGCATGAAGACCTAGATGAAGACCTAGTTGCCAACTCAATTGGTGTGCCAAGTCACCATCAACCATACCAATGCCAAGATCTGACTAGCATGAATGACAACATACTGTTGATATCAATGCCAACACAACATCTGAATGCTAACTCCACTAGCTGCAACCATACTACAATGGATTACATCCATACATTAGCTAGGCTACAAGGGTTGACATCAATGCCAACATAAGTTAGATGGAACCATGCACACCATAATGCCAACATAGGATTATAAGTATCCATATTTATTTCATATATATAAATTTTAAATATATTTGTGTTATTTTATTTTTATTCTACGAAGTCAAATATTCACATATTTAAATGATGAGTAATACAAAATAAAACAATATAAAAGGACTAATATTGGAATTTCATTTCTAGCTTAAGTACCAATAGATTCTATGTAAATAGAACTCATTAGAAGTTTTACTTCTAAATATTTTGTACTTATGTAGACTACAACAAATACACTTTCATATCTTCAATTCACTGTGACACACAAAACTGGTTAAATTGGAGTAGAAATTTTACACCCTTCTTCAAGAACAAGTTGACCCGAATAATAAATTCCAATAAATAATTTAACCATTGGTGTAACTGTAATACTAGTTGTAAAGTGGAAACATTTTTTTTTCATTTGGATCAATAATCCCTTATTTATGACTTAACCATAAATATTTGAGAGTGCAATCAATTAAATTCATGAAATTTATAGTATAACCAAGGGAAGCAGAGCTTAGTAAGGGTTGTAGTTGAATCGATGCAATTTAAGTTTTCTAAAACCGTCTTGTTGAGTTCTTTGACATGGAGTTGTTTCCATCAAATTTGGGGACTTTTAATTTTAGGTCTTTTGGATCCTCTTCGATCATTATTAGAAATTTAATGGATCAATGGTCAACTTCTAGGTATGCAAATTGTCATAGGCATAGAAAATATTAACCATCCTTTGTTTGCATATGACACTGCTTCTAGGTGGAGCTTTATCCATTATTTCTAGAATGTTCAAGAATCCTTTAGATTTTTTTACTCAAACATGTGGAGGGTTAATTAGTCACAATTGAATTAAATATATGTGTGGAATCTTAATCATTTTCTTCTTGTTCTTTCTAGCATTGAAGAAATTTCCTTTTAAGGACTTATAGTCTTCATTCAAGCACCTATGTATGCTCCTCTATATTTTTTTTTCTTCCTCTGACATGTGGTAGTAGGTCATATTTAAAACCAAATATAAATTTGTTTAACATGGCATGCATTAGTTGAATCCCACATCATGTTTAGTTATAATTAAATATGTGCTCTTAGCCCTACTTGTCTTTCAATATCCAACTGTTTTATCTCCTACATGAATAAAACAACATATTGATTAAGAAATCCATAAGTTCCTATGGAAAGGTGGTAAAACTAAAAGAAAGGTATCATTTAGTCTACTAGTCTATAGTCAAAGCACCAAATGCACATGATGTTTTGGTAATTGATGATCTTGTTTTTATGAATCAAGCTATGGGAGATAAGCTATTGTGGAAAGTGGTTACTAGGAAATATGATTAATGGAAGAATTTCATTGTTAAAAGAAATTTCACTACTATGAGGAAATGTGTTTAGTCTCACCACACCCATCTAGAGAAGTCTCTTCTATTTGGAAATTGGTTGAAGATGTAATCTCTTCACAGCTTCTCTATTTTGGTTTCAAAGGAATGGGAAGCATATATTGCTATAAAATAATAGTATAATGAGAAATCAACCACTAATTCAAATTCAGTAGCTCCATCCTTTAAAAGTTTGGTTGGACCATGAAGGGAAAAAATATCTCTTTTGATTTAGATTGGATCATTATATTGTTTTTAATCCATATTGATGCTTTTAGAGTGGAAAAATTGGAGAATAAAGTCACAAAACCATTTTTACTTGTGGATCCTAGTTTGGCGAATTAGGGTTTGAAACCTTATGGAAGTAGTGTGAGGAATAAAATGGTGTTTTTATGTGTAAAATTTTGTTTCTTAAGCATGACAATACCTATCCCTATTCTACACATAGATACCTTTCCAACGGTGCAAGAATCAACTCAATCAAAGTTTATGTACAAAATGTATGCCAACGAGAAGTCAGCCTTCTTCTTTTCACCACCATGATTCATTAAGATGCCATGCCAACCTAGATTATTCATAGAAAATGGGATAGAAATATCATCATGATGAAGAAGACTAGAAAAGTTGATATTCTAATTCTAGTTAAGATTTTAAGGAGCCAAAGTTAACCACTAGTAGGCCATTGTGTTGTGTTATAACTAGGCTATTAGGAGTAAAAGGAATTCCATTCTATTTGAGTGCATTTTGTTCCATAAATGAAGAGAGTAACTAAGACTATATATGGAGAGAGAAAAAAGAGAGGCTTTATGCACTGTAGCAACCCATGGGCCATAGGTCTCACTTATTTTTACTTACATCCATTTTCCATTCAAGGAAAGAGAGAAGATCAATCTCACCTTCTAGTTGGGTTTTCTCCAGAAAGGGTTTCCCATGTTATATCTTGTGTCAATTGTATTTTTTGAGTTGTTTTCCACCATTATCTCTTTCTGCATATTTTATCTCTACATGCATACACATAACACCTTAATTAACAAATCCAAAAATATGAAAAATTAACCCTCATAAGGTAGATTTTTTATTTTAAGCGTAATTTCATTAGATATGTTGTGAGGAATTGTCTAGTGGAATATACATGATAGTTTATGGATCATATATTAGTTTGGAATTTCAATGGATGATGGAATGGTTGGGATTTTGGCTATATCCCTTTCGATATTTCTCCTCTATTTTCTCAACTAGCTACCCTTATTAAAGGTTGTGCACCTATAAGGAATTCTTATATAGATTATTGAAGGTGGGGATCACCCACTCTTATAATGAATAAGGGCTTAGAGCTTAGTTATCAAAAAAACCATTCCTCCTCGATCCTCTATTTGGAACAAGATATGTAACCTAGATATAATTCCCTAAATTAACATATTTTTTTGGACCTTGGTACATAGAAAATAATTGATTGTAGAAAATCTAGTAAAGAGATGAATTAACAATCGTTCTAGATGTGCCTTATGTGTGGAGGATGTCGAACCACCATTTTTTATTCATAAAGTGTCATTTAACCTCAAATTTATCATTTTTAGCTTTGAAAGGGAACAATCATTGTTTATGAAGGTTAGAATCTTAAATGACCCTTTTTTAAATATGGGTACTCATGTTTATGGGGAATCTCCAAAACAAGCCATTGTTGAAGTGAATATGGATGGCCCTCCCAAAATATATTTGCTAGAAAGTGTGGTTAGTCAGAAATAAAGTAATTCTTTAGTAGAAGGCTTCCAAGCCTGAATAGTGGAAATTAGAGCTATTTCCTTATTAGTACACTATCTCAAAAAAGAAAGGATTACATCTTATTTTAATTTAACAAATGATAGATCATGATGAAGAGATATAGTTGGAGTAATTTGGTATGAATAATCACAAATACGTATTCAAGGGACATTGACTTTCAAAAAAACCAAGTTGGAAACTTTGTATGACCTTGAAAGAATTTGATATCTATATATTTGAGATATCTATATATATATATATATATATATATATATATATATATATATATATATATATATATATATTGAGATAATATATATATATATATATATATATATATATATATATATATATATATATATATATATATATATATATATATATATATATATATATATATATATATATATATATATATGTATATATATATATATATATATATATATATATATTAATGGTGCTTCAAAACATAATCTAGGGGTGGCAATGGTGGTGGTGGGGGGTTGTGTTATTTATAACCTCATAGGAAATTAATTATTTTCTTTCTTTTGGACCCTAGGCATTTTTCCCAACATTTTGGATGAAGCATATGGATTATTATGAGGATTGAAAATTTCTAAAGCCCACAACATACAAAAATTGGTAGTGATGCAAGATTTATTGATAATCCTTAGGCATTTGATTTAAATGATCCATCTCACTGGATGTTAAGTTTGCATTGGTTCTAAGTAGGATAAAGAATATTACCAACTCATATGAGAATATAAGTTACTTTCATGTTTTAAGAAAGAACAATTTCAAAGTGGATATACCAGAGTCCCAAGTCAAAACAAGGAAACTTGAGATTTTAATCATCGACATGATGCCACCTTAAAAGATATCCCTAAATCAATTAAGATGATAGTTGGCATCATTGAACAAGCCTATCTGTATGGTAGTGGTTTAAAGTGAGAGAGAGGGGATGATGAGACCCTCCATTGTCACTCACTTGTTCTCCTCCTCTATGCAAGACCCCAAAATATTAGAAATATATGATGGAATGATGCGAGATATTTTTGGCTAGAATTTCATGCTCGAATGGAATCCCTCTCAATATTTCTTTAATTCTCTAGCTTCTTAGTCTCAAGTATTGAATTCTCCATAGTTTAGGATCTTCATTGGTTTCTATTTCCTTTGGATAAATCCTCTAGCTTTCTATTTCTTGGCTTCCCTAGAATCTTAGGTGGTTCTTTTTCTTTTTCCCTCCCATTCCCTATAAATTCTCTATTCTAGTCTTTAGTTACTCTTGTGCAATACTCTTTAACAATGGGCTTGAATTTGATTTCTTAGTGTTGTGGAGTTTTCTTATGTGAATTGGGTTAGAGGAGGGCCCACTCCTATAAAAGGAATTTCCTCACTAGAAAAGGTTTGTCTTATTATCCCTTTCGTTTAAATTATGGATCATATAGAATTAATGGAAATCTAAAGAAACTTTAATAGGCATGGCATGATAAATATTTCATAGATTTGCAAGGGAATTTTGAAGCTTGTGGAGTAACTTTCACATGAAGAAATGATCATGAGTATCGTATTAACTCAAAGAAAAGGAATTTTGACAATGGAGATTGTATTGTTTTCTCTTAAGACGATTGTAGCTCACTATGGTTCTAAAAATTTAGCCCATAAGTTAAGATTAAAAATCTCAACTGAAAAAAGTGTTTCATTGTTACTACACATGTGAATACCATAAAAACCATCTAGGATGATAAATCGTTCTTCTATTTCATGTTTTGCAATATAAAAAATTAGCTCATAAGTTAAGAAATCTCAATTGAAAAAAATGTTTCATTGTTACTACACATGTGAATACCATAAAAACCATCTAGGATGATAAATCGTTCTTCTATTTCATGTTTTGCAATATAATGTATTACCTTTTTAAAATTTAATAAAGAATTTATATTGAAATTTAATTAATAAACATATAAAAATTTAATACTTACCATAAGAATCTCACACATAAATTATTAAAGTTTTAATAAAATTAAAAATAACATATTTATTTGAGCATAAAAAATGTTGTAGATATATATAGTTATATCTATTATTATAATTTTAGTAAAATTAAAATTAAAATAATTTTGTATATGAGGATGTAAAATTTATATAAATATAAATAATATTATTAAGAATTAGTATAGATTTATCTTAACTTTAAATTCTACAAACTTTTCTTCAAGTTTTTCTTTCAAAAAGAGGTTTGCATCTTGAGAGCAATGCTTGTTAGATTTAAGATGAAAAAACTCAATTTGGCTAACACGTTGGCCTTGGACAGGATTTTTGGCATTCTTTAGGCAGAATATCTAAGAGTAGAAGTTAGGTTAATTTATGATTTTTTGCCTTAGAAGGTCACCCTTGGTGATGAGCCCCAATTTTTGGTACAATTTGGGCTCATTTGGCCTACTTGCTTTGCTCAAACCATTCACCTTTTATTGCTTATGCATTCATTTCCTGGTTTATTCGTGTTGTTTGTAGGAAGAAGGGTAGGCATTCTATCTACGTGACTAATACATGATGATTTCAGGTTTTTGGCATTAAAAGGGAGCAAAGACCACGAAAAAGGAGACAAGGAGACAGTAAGGTGGCACTGCTGGTTTTTAGGAGAGGATGTCCACAGTCTTGGGGACCTTCCTCGTGATTCCCACCATAGCTCCGAGCTCCAACCAATCTCCCCACCGAGCTTAGAGGCAGCCAACCGTTCTACAGGAACAGCAGTTACAACTATTCTACAGGATTAGCAGTTTAACCTTCAGTTGGATAGCCGAGCTCCACAAATCAAGGAAACTTGTTGGATTATCATTTTGCATAAATACTGAGGTCGTAGCCTTTGATAGGAGCTTTTTGACTTTTGGAATTACTATTGTAATCTCTGAGCACGAGTTACAGCTTGGTTTTTGTTGTTTTGTAAGCCAGTTTTGGCATGACATCAGATTTTTGGTTATGAATAAAGGCAGGCAGATTTTGATCTCATTCTGAGTTTCTAAGGGAGCTATAGCTCTCAGGTTAGGGCCCAACCTGAGAGCAATAGACCTCCTCTGTGTTGTAATGTTATTTGCCTTTCGTTCCAGCACTTCGTTTCTTTACTTTGACATGCAATTCGAATTTACAGTCTGCTGATTTAGTTTTTGTGTGATTGAGTAGGATTAGCTTATGGTTACTTTGCTTTCAGTTGCTTAGATTCGATAGGAGGTTTGTAATACGCAGGAGCTCCAAGAAAAAGGTTGCTAGAGATCACTGCCATCTCTGTTTAGGGATTGGGGTGCAGTCTATATCAACCACCAAAAAGAAACACAGTCTTTTACTTCCATGCAAGCTGCAACATAGTCATCGAAGATCCATCCATGCACTTTTGATATTGAACCATACTTCTACATTTTTCATTCCATGCACGGTTTCTTTTCTCGGTTTTACATTGTTGTTCATTGGTTCAAAATAGCATAGTTAACGTAGGTTAAAGAGTTCTCGTTTTTGGTGACATTCAAAGACAATTTGTTTCATCTACATTGCTCCACACCATTCCATTACCTTCCTCTTCTTGTCAACCACACCTAAAGCCACTCAACCGACCTCTGTTCAACTCGTTTACCTTCCAGCTCTTCCATTACTCACGTAGCTCCATTTACTTAACCTTTCGTTGATCCCATCCTTCCAGCCATCAACCCACTGCATGCACTCTTTCTCCATATGACTTCTCTGCTCCTGAGCCATCACCAGTTCCATCTCCACCTTACCTATCCACCCAAGCCGTCCCATCACTTCACCAACACGCAAAACTTCCACCTACAACACATCCTGTAGAAGGTAGCAGACTTCCTGTAGAAACCCCTGAGTTTCCTGTAGGATCCCCTGCAGACTTCCTGTAGAAGCCTGCAAACTCGGTTGCTGACCATCCGAACGTGGTAGACTTCTGTGGACTAATGCTAGATATCCTCTAGAGCCTCTCCTAGCCCCCCCTGACCTTGCCCATGCTTTCCTTCCATTCGAACCGCTCCTGCACAGTCAAACCCTAATCAAAAGCATCATCACAATAAATCCAACCACTTAATAAAAAATACAAAAACATGTCTTTTCAGATGCAAGTAGCTTAGATGCATGTATTTCAGCTCACTGCAAGTAATGGCATCATTGGTAGAAGTTTCATTCACAGTTTTGCATTGTAAGGGCCTAACTAGTCAAATTAGGGTTTACTAGGGTTTTCATGCTTTGTTGGCTTTCAGTTTCTTTCTGCAAATAGATTAGCCTCCTTTGAGTTAGCTTTCGTCCATCACTCATAAAGCTTCTTCTGAGAGCATATAGAAGTTGGCTTGAGCCCTAGCAGACTTGTGCCAGCTGACCAAGTGACAGCTGCGACAAGAGCTAGTACTTGTGCATACAGCACCGTCGCTTCCAAGTTTGTACGAACTACCGGGTTGATAAAATTAGAGATAGGAAGCTCCAGGAGTTGTAGCATTATTGCTACAATACTGGAGCCCACCATCTTTTTGGCGCCATTGCCGGGGAAGCGTCAGAGTATTAGTAATTGTTGCTTTTCTTCTATTTTCTTACTCTTGCCTTCTGCTAAGTAGTTTATTTCATTTCCATTCTGCAAAAGTAGCATAGACATTTCTTGCTTTCATAGATTAGCATTTCCTGCTTTCATAGATTAGCATTTCCTGCTTTCATAGATTAGCATTTCCTTTCTGCAAGCGTAGACTAGCATTTCCATTCTTGCAATTTCATTTGAGCAAAGTAGATTAGTTCTTTCCTGCTTTCAGTTTAATTCTGCATCTTTCATAGTTAGTTGTAGATCAATCTGTTTCAGTTTTGCAGGTACCAAAGGAAAAAAAGCAAAAACAATCAAAAAGAAAGTCTTTTCCCTTTCATGCCTCGTAGGAACCGAGATAGATCAGGCAAATTCCTACCAAACACCCCCACCACATCACTGAGTCACCCTTCTCTCTTCTTTGGTGACAGTGACCCAGAAGAACCTATAGGTGAACATCCAGAGGTATACAAAGATCCTATAGTAGAAGAAGAGTTAGAGATCACTCCATCTGAAGCTATGGCTGACAATAGAAGAGAAGATGAGAGAATAGAAGGTGCCTTCCCCATCCGAGAGACCAATGGAGAAATGAAAATGAAGAACATTAGCCCCTCCGCCTTACCTCACTTCCATGGACTGACTACTGAAGATCCTGATACCTTCCTGTTTGAGTTTGCTGTCCTTTGTAGAACCTATGACTATACTGAAGATGAGCAAAAGCTGAAACTCTTCCCTTCAACTCTTAAGGATGCAGCATTACGCTGGTTCATGGGATTACCTGGGAATAGTATCACCACTTGGGCTCAGATGCAGCAAGCTTTCAATACCAAGTACAGGGATTATTGTAGGTCTAAGGAAACCAAGGGAGAAATATTTCGGATGACCATGGGAAATGATGAGTCCTTAGAGGATTATGAGGAGAGGTTCCAACTAAGCTATAAGCGGGCCAGGTGCACACTTGACCCTGAATCCCTCAAGTTGGTCCTGCTCCGAGGAGTCCCTGAAGACCTCTTAGATACCCTTCACATGTTAGCTGGGGGGGACATTTACCAACTGCCTTATGAGGACATCAAGACTGTGTTTATAAACCACTCCAGGGCAGCCAGGAAACGAGGTAGGGGAAACCTCCTCTCAACTAGTGTCCCTTTCTCCAAACATGAGCTTGCAAATCAATTAGAAGATCTCAAGAGTGAGGTGAGACAGACCATTGCCATTAAGCTGGACACATTCAGAATCTAGCAGAAGAAAGAAGAAGCTGAGAGAGCCTTGGCTGTCTTCTGCCCTAGGTGCACAAGGAGACACCCTAAGAACGAATGCCCATTGCATTGGGTTGAAGTATGTTTCGTTTGTGAGGAGGACCATCCCACAAATCAGTGTCCAACCTTACCTGGGTTTAAAGCCATGTACCAAGGGACAGAAGCTCCCACTGAACCTCTCTATTACCTCAACCAAAGGAGGCCACAAGGATCTAGACCTTATCAGCAGGGGATGCAAGGGGCATCTCAAGCTTATTACAGCCCCAACCAATCGACTCCTATGCCTTCCTGGGGTCCCCCTGCTCATCCTTCATGGTCCATGCCTCCTCCATGGTCTTATCCACCTCAGTACCCCGCTCAACCTACTTCTCATTCATATCATTCAATTGCCTAGCCACAGCCTCAGTGGAATGCACCTCAGTCGGGGTGGAGGCCCCAATACAACACTCCTCCTGCCATCTTGCCTCCACCACCAGTTCAACCTCAGCCATTACCTCCTGCTCCTCCAAGGCAACCTCAAATGCCTGCTCAACCGAACCCAAACCCCAACAATAGACAGGCCCAGTAGGTATACACTGGGGAAACCTCATGCCCTACTTATGCTGTGGAGATCCAGGAGATCAATCTTCGATCTGGAAAGACTCTACCAGATCGCCAACCTCCTCCCCCAGAGGATGAGGAAGATAAACAAGAAAGTGAACCAAAGGCTATTCCACCCTTTCCTGAGAGACTAACAGCCACCACACAACCCAACCCAGAGGAGGATGAGCTTCTGGGTGAGCTCAAGCAGTTGTGTGTAAAAATACCACTTCTCCAAGCCATCAAGGATGTGCCAATATACAACAAACTGGTTAAGGAAAAGTGCTTCAAACACCCAGGCAGGCGGAAGAAAGATGCTTCAACCATTAATGTCATAGGACAACTGTCTGACCTGATGCTAGGACAAGTCATCTGCCCAAAGTACCTAGATCCTAGAAGTCCTGTAGTAGATGTCCACATCAATGGCACCATCATACCTCACACCTTGATTGATCTGGGGGCTGCCATTAATGTGATGACCAGGGATACCATGCTCAAACTCAATCTTCAGGGTTCCTTGAGGAAGACCTCGACAGTACTGCAATTAGCAGATCGCTCCACCGTGACTCCCGAAGGGATTGTGGAGGATGTCTTGGTCTCTATTGACTCTTGGGAATACCCTGCAGACTTCCTGGTTCTGCAACCAAAGGCAAAGCTTACTGGATATCCTCTCATTTTGGGAAGGCCTTGGTTAGCTACTGCAGATGCCTACATAAGTTGTCGTGCAGGAAACATGACCATCAAAAATGGTCCCATGTTCAAGCAGCTAGTCCTATACCCTCCTGCCCAACCCTCCTTAGAGCATGACTTACCACTCTGGTTGGAAGAAGGAGAGGAAGACGAGGTGTACTCAGCACCTCTGTGCACCTTAGAGACCACTAGAAGAGACCCCCCAACCGAGGATGACTTGATCGAGACCTTGACCTAGAATCCACCTTCCAGTGCACTACCCTTAGAGAAATTGGTGGAGGATGCCCAAGCTAGCACCTTAGTGGATCTTTGTACAACCAACCCTGTTACTCCCAGAGTCAAGAATGTGGAGTTTGGCCCTGAGAAAGCATTGAAGATCAGCTCCTCCCTATCTCCTTCCCAGGAAAAGGAGCTATGTAGTCTGTTGGCCAACCACCTAGATGCTTTTGCTTGGAGCTATAAGGAAATGAAAGGAGTCCATCCTTCGGTCTGTACCCATCATATATACATCAAAGAGGATTGTAAACCGGTTAGGCAACCCCAGAGGAGAATGAATCCAGCTCTTAAGGACATTGTCAAGGAAGAATTGCAAAAACTGTTGGATGCAGGATTCATCTACCCCATCTCAGATAGTGAATGGGTGTCCCCTCTGGTGTTGGTTCCCAAGAAAAATGGGAAATGGAGAATCTGTGTGGACTACCGAGAACTGAACAAAGCTACCAAGAAAGACCATTTCCCTCTACCTTTCATAGATCAAGTGTTGGATGGACTGGCAGGAAAGAAGTTCTTCTCTTTCCTGGATGGGTTTAGCGGGTACAACCAAATCCAAATCAGCCCGGAAGACCAAGATAAGACGACCTTCACTTGTCCTTGGGGTACCTTTGCCTACCGAGTTCTTCCCTTTGGGCTATGCAATGCTCCTGCTACCTTCCAGAGAGCTGTCTTGAGCATCTTCTCGGAGCTGGTCCATGATGCAGTGGAAATCTATATGGATGACTTTACTCCTTATGGGGCCAACTTCCAGGAAGCATTGTCCAATCTGGGAAAAGTCCTAACCAAATGCATCGAGATGAACTTGTCCCTTAGTCCTGAAAAATGTGAATTCCTAATGACTGAAGGGACCGTGCTAGGCCATACCATTTCTTGCCAAGGGTTGCAGGTGGATCCTAACAAAATTGCTCTCATCAAGAGGGTTCCACCTCCTCAAAAAGTAAGGGATGTCCGGAGTTTCTTGGGATTAGCAGGATACTACCGGAGATTCATTAAAGATTTCAGCAAGCTAGCCTCGCCATTGTTTGGCCTATTGGCAAAAGATGTGGAGTTTAATTGGATTGACGATTGTCAGAGGGCTTTAAATGAATTGAAGGACAAGTTGGTGTCAGCCCCAATCCTGAGAGGTCCAAACTGGGCCCTACCTTTCCACATCCACACTGATGCCTCGAACAAAGCCATAGGTGCAGCTTTAGGACAGGTTGAGCAAAAACTTCCATATGCCATTTACTTTGTTAGCAAAAACTTGACCAAAGCTGAGCTGAATTACACTGTAACCGAGAAAGAATTCTTGGCTGTGGTCCATGCACTGAACAAGTTCCGACATTATATTACTGGCTATCAAACATTTGTACATACTGACCATGCTGCAATCAGATATTTAATGAATAAACCAGATGTGAATGCTCGTATTATTAGATGGTTACTTTTATTGCAGCAGTTTGATTTGACCATTGTTGACAAACCAGGTAGAGAAAATGTTGTTGCTGACTTTTTATCTAGATTGGATTTGTCTGCAGATGAGGATGGAACAGTGGATGACCAGATGCCCGATGAACATCTGTTTGCTATTTCAGTACTCTCTCCATGGTTTGCTGATATAGCAAACTACCTTGTTTCAGCACAGTTCCCTCCGCACCTATCTTCCAGAGAGAAGAGCAGAATCATCAGAAAAAGTGCCTCATTTACTTGGATCGGGGGCAATCTGTTCAAGCTTGGCCCCGATCAGATCTTAAGGTGTTGTGTAAGGGAGGAGGAAGTCTTTGATATCCTCCTCACTTGTCATGATGGGCCTTGTGGAGGACATTTTGCAGCAAAGAGAACTGCCTTCAAGATCCTGCAGGCAGGCTACTATTGGCCCACACTTCATCAAGATGTCAGAAGATATGTCAGCCAGTGTGACCAATGCCAAAGAATGGGGAAACCGACCCAAAGGGATGAGATGCCTCTCCAACCTCAAGTGACTCTTGAGCCATTTGAGAAGTGGGGCATGGACTTTGTGGGCCCAATCAACCCTCCTTCGAGGCAAAGGTCTTACATCATTGTGTGTACTGACTATTTGACAAAGTGGGCAGAGACTAAAGCCATCAAAGCAGCAACAGAAGAAAAGGTGGCCGAGTTCCTAAGAGAAAACATCTTCTATAAGTTTGGCTATCCAAGAGAGCTGGTCACCGATCAAGGGAGCCAGTTCACCTCCAACCTGGTTGAAGATCTACTAGCTCATCACAAGATCAAGCATAGGACTTCCACCCCTTATCACCCTCAAGCAAATGGGCAGGTGGAAGTCACCAATAGAGCATTAGAAGGGATCTTGACTAAGGTGGTGAGCAGCAGCAGAAAGGACTGGGCAGATCGCCTGGTTGAAGCCACATGGGCTTACAACACCACTTGGAAGACCACCACCGGCTTCACACCTTATGAGCTGGTCTATGGGAAGAAAGCTTTGTTGTCCATTGAGTTTGAATACAACACTTTGAGGATGGCAGCTCAGCTGGAACTAGATCTCAGCCATGCACAACAAGAAAGGCTATTGCAGCTGAATGGCCTGGATGAGCACCGAATGCAGGCCCTCCTTCACTCAGAAGTGGTTCAACTTCAGAGAAAGGTGTGGCGTGACCAACATCTCCATGACAAGCAATTTCAGCCGGGAGATTGGGCTTTGTTGTATGACTCCAGATACAAAGATTTCAAGGGGAAGCTGAGAACCAGATGGCCAGGACCATATGCAGTGGAAAAATGCCATGACAATGGATCTGTCCTTATTCGAACCATTGATGAGGAAGCCATTCCCATGCTTGTCAATGGGCATCGATTGAAGATCTATAGGAGACCTCTCTCAAGACAAGAGTTCATCAAAACTATGGAGAAATTTGTATTGGTCATAGAGAAGGGTTCTGCCTCTGCTTTGGGCATACCCTGAAGGATTTGAAAAAAAAAAAAAAAAAAAAAAAAAGAAGAAGAAAAAATAATAAAGATCCTTGGGTGAAAACCTCTCTGAGGCGCCCAAGGCAGGTGGTAGGGGTGAAAACCTCATTGAGGCGCCCCTATTGTCTTTCAAAAAAAAAAGGGAAAAGGTTTGAAAAAGATCCTTGAGTGAAAACCTCTCTGAGGCGCTCAGGGCAGATGGCACGGGTGAAAACCTCTTTGAGGCGCCCCTGTTATCTTTCAAAAAAAAAAGAGAAAAAAAGAGGAAAAAAAAACAATAAGCAAAATATGGTAAAATTGCATGCAGGTTGCAGATGTTCTATGGAGGAGAGGAAGCCTCTCAACTCAAAGCCAAGGGTCCTTATCATGCTGTCAAGGGACCTCACCAGCACCTCCTCCAAGGATACCCATGTTTTTTCAAGGTATGTGCAATTTTATCATGGTTTGAATCTTCTACAGGAAGATGCAGTCTTTCTACAGGAAGACGCGGATTTTCTACAGGAAAGTGCAGACTTTCTACAAGAAGCCCGAACTTTCTACAGGAAGCTCTGTGTTCTACAGGAAACTTCCTGTAGAAGTTTGGGACGGCCCAGAATTCATTTTAAAAGGAGATCTAGCGACTAAGGATCGGTGTGGACGCATGCAAGCCTCTGTTGGCACCCTTGCACATTGCTGTTACCTTGCTCCACCATCCTTGTCGACATGCAACCAAGTTCCCTGCACCAGCAAAGCAGATCGATGAGTTCTCGCGGGAAAAGCCATTTTCAAAGATAAACAAGTGCTGAGATCTCATACCACAGGCATCAGAAGCTCCGGGAGCGTGATCGAAAGGCCAGATCCTTCGTCGTGCAGCATGCACCCAAGGAGGAAGAACTGTTACGAGACACCCTGCGGGAATCCTGTAACAGTTAAACCTGCTAGAGTGGATACCATTCACAGCACCGCCATCTGCAATGAAACGCGGGCGCATGCAACCAAAGCATCCACTCCATCGTCGGCAGCCTGTAACCATGAGCCTTCGGGTCTGTGTAAGTTCGCATGCAGCAGGTAGATCCACTCACCATCGTCCAAAAACTGGAAAAATCGTGTGCAACCACGCAGGTAAGTGTCTCGACCCTTCCTTCCATCAAATCGCATGAATTTTACTTTGAATTGTTTGCACAGCGTAAAAGTGAATGGTTGAGCGGCCGTATGGCCAGTCGACTGGCCACGTCGGCTAGTTATGGTATAGTTGGATGTTTGGGTGGCGGCCACGACAAAGAGAATGAGCAGCACGCACGTGAGAACAATCCCGTCGGAAGCAATGAGTTTAACAGAAAGAGGCGGCGGCAGATCTGTGGGAATGGATGCCGCAGCAAGTGAATACGTAGGCGAATGATGGATGACGTCACCCAACGGTCCGGCGGGGACAGCTCATCCCCCGCGCCACGGATTGCGTCGATTCAAAATCTAATCGGCTAGATTGTGCGCATGCATTTATCAACCACCACTTCAAACTCGAGTGGCTATTCTGATCTCTTCTGCACGTTGATACGCCGAGCTTTTGGCTACCAGAACGTCGGTGAAGCACACCTCGAGCGCAGGCCAACTACAGTCCTCCCCGAAATTTGCGCACTGCTCCTACAGGAACACAGTTTCTACAGGAACGCAGTCTCTACAGGGACGCAGTTCTACAGGAAGGCGGGTTCCCCACGTAAAAAAAAGGGTGGCAGAAAAAGGTAACCCTGAAACTCTTCATGCAATTGGTTTTCAAAGGTGGCAGGATCATCGTCCACAGTCTGGTCATAAAGATATCGGTGAAATTGTTGTTTGCTGTGCCTATACTGTCGTTCTACAGGATGTCAGTGTAATTAGACTGTGTTGAATTTTGTGGATTATGTGCATGCTCTGTCTCAATAGACCAAATCTCTTTCGCATTTGCCACCTTTAGTTAAAACAACCGTGTTCTTCATGCCGGGTTGGGTTTATTAGACGGGAACCCACCGATTCAACCAAGTTAAGGGAAAACCAGGAGGTGGTAGAACTCTTCACACGGGTTCAATGGATATCTTTTTGTGATAAATTGCAGGGTTACGATGATGAAGTGGCCGAAGAATTTCTGCAAGCTCTAAGGCCGAAATCCAAAACACTGGCCACAGTGAACTTCAGAGGTCTAAGCCTCAAGCTCACCCCGCAATATATCAGTCGGATCACTGAACTTCCGATGGGTTTGCCATGGGATAAGGAAGAAAGAAAGTTGAGCCAGCAAGCCAAGAAGGAATTCTTTCCACCTAAGGAGGAATTCTCGGAGGACAAAAATGGGGTGCGAAGAACGAGTCTGTTGCCACCATGGAATGAAGTCAGTTTGAAAATCATGAAATATATAACTTGTGAAGGCCATTTTAGCATCGTGTATGCATATCACTTTCGGTTGCTCACTGAATTAAGGCACCAGATTGATCTTCCTGTAGAACAAAAACTGAGCATCCCTTATTTCCTGTTGCAGTCTCTAATTGAGTGTGCCACAAAGCTAAAAGAGGGCATACCAGATCAGATAGCCCACCATGGGCTGATCAAGCTTCTTGTAGAGGATGCGCTGCATTCATATAAGGTTCCCCTCTCATGGGAATCCTTCCGGAATTTGACAAGAGATGGAGACATTAAAATGTTGATTGAAGAAAGTGGTTCCTCCAACAGTGAGGAACAAGAAGCAGTGGCCGAGGGGAAGAAAGAAGCATCCCAGAAGACCCCGACCACAGTACAGAAGAAAGAACAAAAGAAGAAGCACGAGGAAAAGGATGACAAAGAAAAAGGTAGCACACCCATCTTATCAGCAAGGGAGAAGAGGTTGCAGAGCAGAAAGGACAAAGTGGAGATGGTCCACATCAGCACAAGTACCTCATCAGCACCTGCAACCAAACCAAAAAGCAAGACCCAGGCAGCAGAGCAAGAAAAGGTGGTGACACCTGTACCTACAGGGAAGCAGAAACAGGCTTCTACAGGAAGCCCGAAAACAAAGAAGCAGGCTTCTACAAGAAGCCCGAAATTGGCAAGAGGGTCTTCTACAGGAAGCCCGAAAATTACCAAAACAGGGGCTTCTACAGGAAGCCCCGAAAAGGTGAAACCCAAAGAGAAGAAGGTGGATATTCTGGCACGGGAGGCAGCAGCTGTATTGGCTGGCCTCAGCACGCCACCTAAGCCAAAAGAAAAGAGGAAGAGGGAGGCCCCTCTATACTTCAAAGCTCGAAGAAGTGTTAGGATAAAGACGGGCAAGCCACAGCCTCCGTCCAGCAGCCCGATTGTCATCGAAGATACCCCTGCTTCTCCCAAGGAAAAGTCACCCTCAAGGGTAACAGTCACCTACGAAAAAGGGAGTCCAAAGAAAATACGTGGCAAGAGAGGTTAGACCTGTTGACTGAAAAAACGCGGCTACAGGAAGCTGAAAATGTTCTACAGGACACTCTGGCCCGGCTATAGGAAACGGAAAAGAGGGAAGGAGAAGGACCCTCATCACCACCAAGGGAGGGTGAGGTAGAACCGCCTGAGGAGATAGAAAGAGAACATATACCAGAACCTAGCCCTTCGCCTAATCTGAGTTCATACTACACCTTTTTAGAGGCGGGCAAAATCATACCGCAGAAATTTACTGTGCCTCTGTTTTTTGCACTAGAGGAAGAAAGAGTCCGTTCCCACACATGGATGCAGATCGCCAAGTCAAAGGGTGTGGCGGACATAGGCCCTTTACAAGAGCAACTCAAGGAGGTCAGGAGTGAATTCGCCATGGCTAAGCATGTGGCTAATTGCCAACGTATGCTTCTACAGGAAGAAAACCAGAAGCTGAGATTGCAGCTACAGGAGCTAAAGGCAGGGGCAGGAACATCCTCCAAAGACATGACAGAAGAACAACAAGGCAAAAGGGAGCTGACCACCGGTCTTGAAGAGCCAATGACACTTCTACAGGAAACAGAACAACAAACAAAGATTGAAGTGCAAGCTCTAAAAGAGCAGCTGCAACAAAAGGAAGCACAATTGGCCTGCATGGCCAGTTGGGCCATGAAGGCAATATAGTGCAGACCACCTGCAAAAACCTATGGTTTGTACTTGAAAGATCAATGGCTGCAGTTCCAAATAAATACCTTGGCACAAAGAGGTATTTCACATATCCAAAACCCACAACAATTTTCTAAATTGTGCAGCACTAGTTCGTCAGAAGACAGAGCCAAATTAGCAGAGTTCTACCTCCACAATTTGGCTTTGCCTAATGAAGTCTCATGGGATCCCAATATTGCCTTGGGTGATATGCAATTGATGGCGTTCGCTTCGTGGTTGAACCATGAGGATCAAAGAGCAGCTGAAGCAAAATCGGTCATGAACCGAGAAGTGAGCGAGCCACTGTTCATTCGAGCAGAACCAGAGGATCCGATGGCACTCATCTCAGCCCACCAACAGTTGTCTACTGATCCCACAGCTTCTTTGAGATTTATGGACAAACAAGCCCAAGCCATAGCCCATTTTGAGGATATGGAAAGATTGTTGGGAGAAAGTGCTGCCCAAGCATGTGCACGCAGATGGAATACCTTGGCACACAGTTTGAAAATCCGAGAGTACCATACCCCAATTCGGATGAGAGAAGCTTTGGCAAGGGTAGACCTTTACAAGAAATCCATGCAAAGCCTCCAGGCCAGCTGGATTGGCCTTAAACTCGGCCCACCACTACTGCTAGGGTTGACTGAAGGCAATACAGAGGAGGATGACAGTGAACAATGGGAAGAAGTGAACAGAAAAGCAGGGTTTCATATCAGCAAAGAGGACACTACCACAGAGCCTTGGGATGTGAGGGAAGCAGTGAAAGCAATGAAGGATGAAGATTTGGACTAAGTTGCTCAAGGATGAGAAAATAGTTTAGCTGGGGGGTGATGATGAGCCCCAATTTTTGGTACAATTTGGGCTCATTTGGCCTACTTGCTTTGCTCAAACCATTCACCTTTTATTGCTTATGCATTCATTTCCTGGTTTATTTGTGATGTTTGTAGGACGAAGGGTAGGCATTCTATCTACGTGACTAATACATGATGATTTCAGGTTTTTGGCATTAAAAGGGAGCAAAGACCACGAAAAAGGAGACAAGGAGACAGTAAGGTGGCACTGCTGGTTTTTAGGAGAGGATGTCCACAGTCTTGGGGACCTTCCTCGTGATTCCCACCATAGCTCTGAGCTCCAACCAATCTCCCCACCGAGCTTAGAGGCAGCCAACCGTTCTACAGGAACAGCAGTTATAACTGTTCTACAGGATCAGCAGTTTAACCTTCAGTTGGACAGCCGAGCTCCACAAATCAAGGAAACCTGTTGGATTATCATTTTGCATAAATACTGAGGCCGTAGCCTTTGATAGGAGCTTTTTGACTTTTGGAATTACTATTGTAATCTCTGAGCACGAGTTACAGCTCGGTTTTTGTTGTTTTGTAAGCCAGTTTTGGCATGACATCAGATTTTTGGTTATGAATAAAGGCAGGCAGATTTTGATCTCATTCTGAGTTTCTAAGGGAGCTATAGCTCTCAGGTTAGGGCCCAACCTGAGAGTAATAGACCTCCTCTGTGTTGTAATGTTATTTGCCTTTCGTTCCAGCACTTCGTTTCTTACTTTGACATGCAATTCGAATTTACAGTCTGCTGATTTAGTTTTTGTGTGATTGAGTAGGATTAGCTTATGGTTACTTTGCTTTCAGTTGCTTAGATTCGATAGGAGGTTTGTAATACGCAGGAGCTCCAAGAAAAAGGTTGCTAGAGATCACTGCCATCTCTGTTTAGGGATTGGGGTGCAGTCTATATCAACCACCAAAAAGAAACGCAGTCTTTTACTTCCATGCAAGCTGCAACATAGTCATCGAAGATCCATCCATGCACTTTTGATATTGAACCATACTTCTACATTTTTCATTCCATGCACGGTTTCTTTTCTCGGTTTTACATTGCTGTTCGTTGGTTCAAAATAGCATAGTTAACGTAGGTTAAAGAGTTCTCGTTTTTGGTGACATTCAAAGACAATTTGTTTCATCTACACTGCTCCACACCATTCCATTACCTTCCTCTTCTTGTCAACCACACCTAAAGCCACTCAACCGACCTCTGTTCAGCTCGTTTACCTTCCAGCTCTTCCATTACTCACGTAGCTCCATTTACTTAACCTTTCGTTGATCCCATCCTTCCAGCCATCAACCCACTGCATGCACTCTTTCTCCATCTGACTTCTCTGCTCCTGAGCCATCACCAGTTCCATCTCCACCTTACCTATCCACCCAAGCCGTCCCATCACTTCACCAACATGCAAAACTTCCACCTACAACACATCTTGTAGAAGGTAGCAGACTTCCTGTAGAAACCCCTGAGTTTCCTGTAGGATCCCCTGCAGACTTCCTGTAGAAGCCTGCAAACTCGGTTGCTGACCATCCGAATGTGGTAGACTTCTGTGGACTGATGCTAGAGATCCTCTAGGGCCTCTCCTAGCCCCCCCTCACCTTGCCCATGCTTTCCTTCCATTCGAACCGCTCCTGCACAGTCAAACCCTAATCAAAAGCATCATCACAATAAATCCAACCACTTAATAAAAAAATACAAAAACATGTCTTTTCAGATGCAAGTAGCTTAGATGCATGTATTTCAGCTCACTACAAGTAATGGCATCATTGGTAGAAGTTTCATTCACAGTTTTGCATTGTAAGGGCCTAGCTAGTCAAATTAGGGTTTACTAGGGTTTTCATGCTTTGTTGGCTTTCAGTTTCTTTCTGCAAATAGATTACCCTCCTTTGAGTTAGCTTTCGTCCATCACTCATAAAGCTTCTTCTGAGAGCATATAGAAGTTGGCTTGAGCCCTAGCGGACTTGTGCCAGCTGACCAAGTGACAGCTGCGACAAGAGCTAGTACTTGTGCATACATCACAGTCGCTTCCAAGTTTGTACGAACTACCGGGTTGATAAAATTAGAGATAGGAAGCTCCAGGAGTTGTAGCATTATTGCTACAATACTGGAGCCCACCACTTGGTTTATGTGAGGGAATTGTATTGCTATTGTACACTATTCTGTGTCAGAAAAATAGAAGAGACTATGTGAAAATGAAGAAGAAATTACAACATATTTGTTGTAGGTTGTATCCCTTCATTTTGCTCGATAATATAAAAAGAAGGATTAACTGTTTCTCGGTGGACATAACCCAATTGGGTACATAATCCAATTGGGTGAACCACTTATATCTGTTTCTCTCTTGTTTTATGATTTTGTGTGTTTGTGTTTCCATAATATTTTATGTTTTCCATTGCTTTTTTATTTATTTTTTAACAAAATCTTAATCCTTGATTTGTGAATAATACTATGAATATTCTAGTATATTCCATAAAGACTAACTCTTTACCATCCACCTAAAAATTAATAATAATCTTAATCTTTGAATGTGAATACTACTATGAATATTCTAGTATATTCCATAGAGAGTAACTAATAATTACTAATAATTAACTTGCAATTCTTAAAGGCGTATTCTAAAATAGACATCTCTATTGGCATAATTAGGTGGATGGTAGAGATTTAACCTCTAGAAAATATATTAAAATATTCATAGTATTTTTTATAAAGCAAAGATTGAGTTTTATCTCAAAAGTAGTTATGTCCTTTCCCTCCTTTTAATTAAATTTATTAATTAAAAAATGTCATATGAACTTATTAATATGAGTTCAGATTTTTAGGACATGTTATATTAGTAAGTCATGATATTGATCCATAACATTATAAGAAAATTTTTACAAGTTAAAAATCTCAATTATAATTATTTAATCAATAATAAATAATAACAAATAACATACCCAAAAAAATTAACTAACCAATGCATATTAATAATTAATTCAAAAACTCATGATATTCACAATCTGCTATCCATCAATAAAGTAATATGAAACATCAAATAACAAATTACATCAGGATAATTTAATAAATAATCAAATAACATATCGATGAATAGAGGAACATAAATCATCAAATAACAAAGTACATCATAATAATTTAATAAATGAAAAATAACATCAAATAATAATTACATAACCAATGCATAGAGCCAGGTAGTTCGGCTATTCTTTGCATTCACAATCTGCTCTCGATATGGATATAGATCCAGATGTCGAATCAGATATGTTACATGACCCGAATTCCTAAAACGAGTCCTTAACATTATACAAGAAAAATTACAAACCATTCATTCGCAGGTCTATTCATTCTGTCACTCTCAAATGGATAGCTAGAATGGCATTTTATAACAACTCGCAAAGTGGTTACAGCGGTGTTACAGCGTGCATCTTACCTTACAACTGGTCATACAACTTTCGTTTACCTAAAATTTGGATTGACAGTAATTCAGAAAACCACTTTCTTTTCATTAGAGGAGGGCGCGAGGAACGGACACAGTAGATCTCCATCAAAAGCCGCGTTCAGCTGCCGTGGTTTGGCATCGCCCAGTTCGTCTATTCGGTAGCCATTGGGATAAGTCTCTGGTTTATATTCACTGTATCTCAATTTCAGCACCTTCTTCTCATCCCCAGCCTCCAAAGAAATCTTCTCCGCTGACCAACTGAGCGGCCTCGGCGGAAGAAAACACCCCACAAAACTGCCCAAAAAGAACTTGAGACCGCCCTGCACAATCCAGACCAACCAGTAGGGCGGGCGCGGGTAATCCATGGCATCTAGAAGCCTCTCCTCAAACAAGCAAAATACGATCCGTCTGGCCACCGGATGGAGCCAGGCGGGTACATCTGACACCAGCAGATTCAGCGTGGATTCGCCGATTTCGCTGCTGGACTTGGAGTACACCATTTTTTTGGCTTCGTATTGGCAGCTAAAGCGCTCCACTCCCTCCACTGTGTTGGGAATATCTCGGATGCCCATCCGTGTGCCTATGTCGCGCCACACCACAAAGTTCGCCGTCGTCTCTTTTTCCGTCCAATCCCGGTAACCGAACCTGCAAACGGAAAAGCCGAACCGAGCGTTAAATTCTCTGCAAAAGTAATAAAAAATATGGAAAGGTTAACCGATGAGCATACCTTGAAGCAAATCGTTGGGGCTCCAAGATGAAGGTTGAGAGCGTGTACAGATAGTCGCTGTTGGAAATATTGTAACGGCCGTGAATGAAATTGAGGCGGCGAAGTGCGAGGGATCCCCGGGGGCTGTCCACGTGATTGAGCAGGAATTCCAGTATCAGAATACTGGTGTCGTCGTAGCGCTTCACGACGGTTTCCGGCGAGAACTTGTTGGGGAATTTTTAATGGGGAAAATACCAAAAACCAAATATTCAAACACACAGAGGCAATGCTCTGTTTCTTTTGCTCCAGGATCTTTTGTGCACACAGAAGACTTAAAAAAAAATTCACTGAGGAACAGAGGATTTCACCATAAAATATTTCTATTCATTAAAACAAAAAAAACATTCACTGTGTCTCCATATGAGAATTTACACTGCTGGAAAAATTCCCATTAACATTTACTGCTGTAAAACCTCCATTCACATTTACTGGTGTAAAACAATTTTACATACTGCCGTAAAAGCAAAACTTACACAGGCTTACAAAATTCGCTCCACCATTTTCCTTATGCACTGCTGTGCAAAACCACACATGGTTTTTCGCTATGGCCAACACACAAAAAATTACATCGCCAAAAAAAAACTCACACCCCTGTTCTTGTTTTTCTACACACTGCTGTGTGTTTTCCCTTTTTCAAAAATACAATGAGCAAAAAACTCAAACATATATGTTTTGCTCGCTATATAAAACATAATGCGTAAAAACTCTATATTACCGTGGCCCCTTTTTTTTTACATTACATATGGTCAACACTTAAATAAATATATGCCGTATATATAAAACTAAATGCATTACGTGCCCTATGTAAAAAACTTAACTATTCACCTAAGTTTATGACAAGCATTAATGAAAGGTATGGTCAACCATGCTTTTAATTTACTCCACGCAAAACATTGAATTGATGTGGGTTCGTATGCAGCTCCAGGTGATCAACGGCGGAGAACACGGGAGCAAATCCAACGGTGGAGAACAATATCGGAGGACCAACAAGTGTTGAACTTTATCCTCCGAGAAAATGACGTTGCGTTACGTCAGGGCTGAACCACGTGTCAGCTCCACATTTTCTCGGGCCCTTGTGTACGAAAACCATTCTCTGCAGGTAGGCGGTCCGAGAAATCTTTAAACCGGTTTGTGGTTTTTGCTGGCGGTTTTGGGGAGCGTACGGCTGCGTTGAAATTATATTTCAACACTCCCCTTTAATTTCAACAGCTGGGCATTCGGTCATACCGAGACACTTTCTCAAAAATTCAAAGCTCTTCTGATCAAGTGGCTTTGTCAAGATGTCTGCAACCTGTTCTTGAGTCCTGCAATGTTCTAGGACAATTTCTCCATTGTTCACTAATTCTCTGATGTAGTGAAACCTTGTATCAATGTGTTTCGTTCTCTTATGAAACACTGAATTCTTTGACAAAGCAATAGCTGAGCTATTGTCACAAAAAATCACTGTCGCTTTTGCCTGCTCTTGGCCTAAGCTTCTCAACATTCTTCTCATCCACACTGCTTGACATGCTGCTGCTGTAGCTGCCACATATTCAGCCTCTGCTGTAGACAATGCTACAATGGACTGCTTCTTAGAAGCCCATGAAATGGCTCCTGAACCCATATTAAAAACATAACCGGAAGTGCTCTTCCGATCATCTACACTTCCAGCCCAATCGCTGTCTGTGTATCCAACCAAATCTGAATGTTCTGAGGCATGATATAAAATTCCAAACATTTTGGTACCTTTGACATACCTCAAAATTCTCTTTGCTGCCTGCCAATGTGCCTCCTTCGGCCTCTCCATGAACCTGGAAATTAAACTAACTGCATACATTAAATCAGGCCTAGTTGCTGTTAAATACATAAGGCTGCCCACAATACTTTTATACAAGCTAGGATCAAAATCCTTGCTGCTGTCCTCTCTGCTGAGTTTTAATCCCATTACTGTGGGAGTGATGGCTGCCTTGCATTCTTGCATGTTAAATCTGTCCAAAACTTGATTTACATATCTTGCTTGAGATATAAAAATTCCTTTTTCATTTTGATCTACTTCTATGCCTAAGAAGTATCTCAAGAAACCCATGTCAGTCATTTCAAATTCATCCTTCATGACTGATTTAAAATTTTTAATGAGCTGATCATCATTACCTGTGAAAATCACATCATCAACATACAAAACAACAATTAAAATCTTACCATCCTTTTCCTTGATGTAGACTGTGGGTTCTCCTTCACACTTGTCAAATTCATTATCCAATAGATATGAATCTATCCTGCTGTACCATGCTCTTGGCGCTTGCTTCAGCCCATAAAGAGCTTTCTTCAATTTGCACACTTTGTGCTCTTCACCTTTCTTCTTATATCCAAGAGGCTGTTCCACATAGACCTCTTCCATTAACACTCCATTTAGGAATGCTGACTTCACGTCCATTTGGTAGACTTTCCATTTGTTTTGAGCTGCTATGGACAGCACTGCTCTCACGGTTTCCATTCTTGCAACCGGGGCGAAAGTCTCCTCATAATCTCTCCCATACTGCTGCTTGTAGCCTTTGACAACCAGCCTTGCCTTGTGCCTTTCTATCTTGCCTTCAGCATTGCTCTTGGTCTTGTAGACCCATTTCACACCAATGACTTCTTTGCCTTTTGGTAACTCAACCAAATCCCATGTTTTGTTTCTCTCTATGGCATTCATCTCCTCATCCATAGCTTCTATCCATTTCCTATCTTTAATAGCTTCTTCAAAATGAATAGGATCATCAACATGACAATACAAGGCAAATAAGGAATTCATTCCTTCTTCATAAATTTCACTTAGATTTCTAAACTTCTTACCTCGTTCACTTGGTGTGCAAGTGCTTGAAGATGCACTTGAATTTCCTCCTTGTGGTGTGCTTGGAGAAGCACTCTCATTGATCCTCAATGGTGTCCCTTGCTGTCCTTGTGTTGGCGCTGCTGTTTGGGGATGTATTTCAGCCACCTCCTCTTCATCTTCATCATGAGACAAATAGTTCTTGACATTAACTGTTTTCTCTATGCTTCCATCCCAAGCTTCCTCTTCAATGAATTGAACATCCCTGCTGACAAAGAACTTCTTGGTAGATGGAATGTACAGCCTGTAGGCTTTGGATTCATCACTGTATCCAATGAAGATGCATTTCTCCCCTTTGCTGTCCAACTTCCTCCTTAGCTGATCTGGTATGTGTGCATAGCCCACACACCCAAAAACTCTCATGTGGGTGACTCCTTGCTTTCTCCCACTCCATGCCTCTTCTGGCACTTTGTTCATGACTGCTTTTGTAGGACACCTGTTCAATATATAAACTGCACAATGTACAGCTTCAGCCCAATACTCATTTGGCAAATGCTTTGCCTTCAACATGCTCCTTGCCATATCCATGATGGTCCTGTTCTTCCTTTCAGCAACTCCATTTTGCTGTGGGGTGTACCGAGTTGTGAACTGTTTTTGTATTCCATTTTCTCTACAAAACTTTAGGAATTCATTTGAGATATACTCACCTCCTCTATCAGTTCTCAATACTTTTATGTGCAGCCCGCTTTGGTTCTCCACAAGTGCTTTGAAATTTTGAAATTTCTCAAAGACTTCACTTTTGTTCTTGAGGAAATATATCCAAGTCTTTCTTGTAAAATCATCAATGAATGTTAGAAAATATTGGCTGCCAGCTAATGATGGAGCTTGCATTGGCCCACACAAATCTGAGTGGATAATCTCTAAGGGTGTCTTTTCCCTTATGCTTTTCCCTGATGGAAAACTTTCTCTATGTTGTTTTCCCAAAATGCAGCCTTCACATAGGCTGTCCGGTTTCTCTATCAATGGTAATCCTCTTACCATTCCTTTTCTGCTCAATAAGTTTAGACCTCCAAAATTTAGATGACCAAATCTCAAGTGCCACAACCAATTTTCATCCTTTGGCACGCTTTGGAAGGCCTCTTCGGTGACTGCTTCCATTTCCCTTTTGTTCTTCATGTCTGCCCTGATCCGGAGAGGGAACATCCTGTTCCTTGTCATCTTCACTTCAGCAATGCATCTTTTGCTGGGTGGTATATCCATGATGGTGCACACATCATTTACAAAGTAAACATTGTAACCCTTTTGGATAAGCTGTCCAACACTCAATAGGTTACATCTCATTCCGGGGACATAGTAGACATCTGCTATGGTTTTCCTTTCTCCTTGTTTTGTAAATATTTTTACCTCCCCTTTTCCCATAACAGACACTTTACTATCAGTTCCTAGTGTGACCTCTGATTTCAAATTCTGATTTAAGGCTGAGAAGAGGGCAATGTTTCCTGTCATATGGTTGCTGCAACCTGAGTCTAAAAACCATATGTCTTCACTATGTGTTTCAGCCATGTTACAAGCTAACAGGACATTATTTTGACTGCTGTTTTCTCTTGTAACATTTGCATTTTGTCTACTACTCATATCATGTTGTTTCTTTCTACAATCACTTGCATAATGTCCATACTTTTTGCAATAATAGCATTGAACATTAGATTTATCATACCTTTGTCCTTGAGCATGATGTTGTCCTCCTTGTTGGCTGCTGCCTTGGCCTTGGTTCTGATTTGGATTGTTGCCTCTTCCTTGTGCATTTGATGAGTTGTTCCTTCCACCTCTATTCTGGCTTCTGCCTCTTCCTCTTTTGTTTCCTCTGCCTTGACCTCTGCCTCTTCCAAAGGACATCTGGGTCTTGAAGGCTTGCTCAAGAGATGAGTTTTCATTCCTACTCAACCTCTGCTCATGTGTTATCAGTGATGCATGTAGCTCATCAACTGAATAACTTGAGAGATCCTTTGTCTCTTCGATGGTGGTGACTATGGCATCAAACCTTGAGGGTAAGACCCTCAATATTTTCTCCACAATTCTTCTGTCTTCAATGGTTTCTCCATGAGTTCTCATTTGTGTGATTACACCAATCACATGAGTGAAGAATGAGTCAATGTTATCTGACTCCTTCATGTTCAAGTTCTCAAAATCCTTTCTCAGCAATTGTAGCTTTGCTGTCTTCACTCTCTCCATGCCTTGATAGGCTGTCTTGAGGGTTTGCCATGCTTCATTGGCTGTCTTAGCTGCTGCTAACCTTGGAAACATACTCTGGTCTACTGCTAGATACAACAACACACGGGCTTTTGAATCTTTCTTCCTATTGTTCTTCAGCAGATCCTTCTCTCCTTGAGTTAATGCATTGAACTCAGTTTCATCTGCTGGTTCTTCAAAACCTTCTTCAACTATTTCCCATAAATCTTGGGAAGCAAGCAGAGCTGTCATAGTTATTGACCAGTAGTCATAGTTCTTCCCATTAAACTGTGGGAGCTGGGTGTTAAACAAACCCATACCAGTGCTTGTGCTGGCCATTCCTTGACTGTGTATTTAAAACAAATCACTGCTTCTTCAGCAACACAAAAAAAAACTTTTGAAATACCTGAGTCCTTTGATGTCTGAGTCTTCTGTCTGGCTGAGAAGTTTTGCTGCTGCAACAACCTTCTCCCTTCAGCTTCTTTGTCTCCTACAAAGAGCCTAAACCTGCTCTGATACCACTGTTGGGGAATTTTTAATGGGGAAAATACCAAAAACCAAATATTCAAACACACAGAGGCAATGCTCTGTTTCTTTTGCTCCAGGATCTTTTGTGCACACAGAAGACTTAAAAAAAAATTCACTGAGGAACAGAGGATTTCACCATAAAATATTTCTATTCATTAAAACAAAAAAAACATTCACTGTGTCTCCATATGAGAATTTACACTGCTGGAAAAATTCCCATTAACATTTACTGCTGTAAAACCTCCATTCACATTTACTGGTGTAAAACAATTTTACATACTGTTGTAAAAGCAAAACTTACACAGGCTTACAAAATTCGCTCCACCATTTTCCTTATGCACTGCTGTGCAAAACCACACATGGTTTTTCGCTATGGCCAACACAAAAAAAATTACATCGCCAAAAAAAAACTCACACCCCTGTTCTTGTTTTTCTACACACTGCTGTGTGTTTTCCCTTTTTCAAAAATACAATGAGCAAAAAACTCAAGCATATATGTTTTGCTCGCTATATAAAACATAATGCGTAAAAACTCTATATTACCGTGGCCCCTTTTTTTTTACATTACATATGGTCAACACTTAAATAAATATATGCCGTATATATAAAACTAAATGCATTACGTGCCCTATGTAAAAAACTTAACTATTCACCTAAGTTTATGACAAGCATTAATGAAAGGTATGGTCAACCATGCTTTTAATTTACTCCACGCAAAACATTGAATTGATGTGGGTTCGTATGCAGCTCCAGGTGATCAACGGCGGAGAACACGGGAGCAAATCCAACGGTGGAGAACAATATCGGAGGACCAACAAGTGTTGAACTTTATCCTCCGAGAAAATGACGTTGCGTTACGTCAGGGCTGAACCACGTGTCAGCTCCACATTTTCTCGGGCCCTTGTGTACGAAAACCATTCTCTGCAGGTAGGCGGTCCGAGAAATCTTTAAACCGGTTTGTGGTTTTTGCTGGCGGTTTTGGGGAGCGTACGGCTGCGTTGAAATTATATTTCAACAGAACTGCCGAGTTTCGGCGAGCAGCTTCGAGATGGAGGGGATGTCGAAGCTCTTGAAGAGAGCGAATTCCAGTGCCTTCTTTCTGATTACAGGTAACTCCACAAATTGGGCGATCTTGGAGAGAGCCACGGCATCGCGGACGGGATCCATAGATGAAATTATACGCAAGCGTCTGTACCGGAGGTACTTGCACACGCCCACCCACAACAACAATATCAAGAAGATGAGGAGCAGCATAGCAGGCAATCGTGGAAGATTCTGCTTCTGAATATGCAGTGTCGATGGAGAACGAATGTTCCGCTTGCAGATCTTCAGACTGCCGGACGCGTGACAGGATCCTACCCAGACTTTACAACGTGGATAAGTGCCCTAATACCTATTTATCAAATAACTGCCTATAATAATGACTATTTATCTCATTTGAAGGCTTTTAATTTTGATCACATAATCCTTCACCCATCTTCATCTACCTTTCCGTCTATCAGATCTTTCACGCTGGTCACCTTTCATCACCTTTTCTTCTGATCAAATAATCCTTCCCCAATCTTCATCCACCTTTACGCTTATCTAAATTGCTGATTCGCCCAATATTGATTTGGGCGTCCAACCTCAAATTGCTGAGGTTGGACGCCCATCCTGGGCTCTGCAGAAATGGTTGGACTTTAGGGTCCTTGACATTTTGGGTAGATGGAGTAGGGTCTGACATCAGTTCATAGGTGCTTTGGAGGAATCCCACATTAGAATAACAACGCGAGATGTTGAGTTCATTTGTGCCTCTACTCCCCATGGCCATTATTCCCCAAAAGATGGATACACGGCCCTTATGAATGCACAAGATATGGGAAGTACCTGCTGGTGGTGGCACCATTTATGGAAGCTAAAAGCTCTACACAAAACGCGGCTATTCATGTGGTGTATCCTCTCGAACAAGGTTTCTAGAGAGTAAACCTTATGAAACGTGCTTTCCATGGTCCTTCCAGATGTTGTCTCTGGCAAATTGATGTCGAGGATACTGATAATTTATTTCTCCATTGTTTAGTTACTACACAAGTTTGGTCTTACATTACAATCACCGTCAAGATAAAAAAAAATGGGAGGGGCAAAACATTGTTGATGTATGGCATTGTTGGTGGTCTGAGGCTGCCACACAAAAAGCTAGGAATCTTCCTTTGATGGTCAGCTAGGGTATTTGGTTAAATAGGGATTTTTATATATTTCAAGATGCTCAGACCCATTGGCCTATACCCTGTAACAATATTGTGGCCACTTACAACTTGATTAAATAGGGATTTTTATATATTTCAAGATGCTCAGACCCATTGGCCTATACCCTGTAACAATATTGTGGCCACTTACAGCTTGATACCTGATGATCCAAATAGCCAGCATACTAGGGTCATCACACCTGAGATTATTGACAAAAGCTCTCCTTGGGCTTTCTTTGATGGTTTGGTTCAGGCCGTGGGCTGTGGGGAGACAGGGAACTGTCCTCCACATAAATGAGCAACTTTTTTTACAAAATCAAAGTGGGATTAGGGAGGGGAAGAAATAAATATGTTGAGCTCAGCAGTCTAAGACACTTTCTCTATTTTACACTGGAACAAAATAGCCACAAGATACAGATTTTTGGGAATTCACAGCTTGTTATAAATTGGATCAACACTGCATATCATTGTTACTTGCACACACTGAGGGATTTACTAGATGATGTCATCACTCTAAAATCACAATTTGATTTTATTGTATGCTCTCACATATACAGGAAAACGAATGAGACGTCATTCCAAAAAAGTTGCGTAGTTAAACAGGGGGCATTGGATGATACAAGAATTCATCGATAAAAATTTTTCGGGATGATCCACATGACATTCCATACTTTTTTGCTTTTTGTTATTTTCACTAGACTCGTTATGGACTTATGTTAATACCGTTATTTACTTTTTATCTAAATATTATACTAATATTTATAAATATTGAATGATGACTATTCTGACTACGAGTGACTACATTTCATACCTACTAAAAATACACTATATAGTTTTCTTAATATATTAATAAAAATTACACCTTTTTCCCAATGTAAAAAACATATTCATCAATGGAATAACATAAATCATCCATAACAAAGACATCGTAATATATGACATCAAATAACAAATTCCATTTAGAATGGAAAAAATTACTTAACCAATGCATATGAACCACGTAGTTCGGCTTTTCTTTGTATTCACAATCTGCTCTCGATATAGATATAGATCCAGACGTCGAATCAGATATGTTACATGACCCGAATTCCTAAAACGAGTCCTTTAACATGATACAAGTAAAATTACAAACCATTCATTCTGTCACTCTCAAAGGGATAGCTAGAATAGCATTTTATAGCAACTCGCAAAGTGGTTACATCGTGCATCTTACCTTATGGTCATACAACTTTCGTTTACCTAAAAGTTGGATTGACAGTAATTCAGAAAACCACTTTCTTTTCATTTGACGAGGGCGCGAGGAACGGACACAGTAGATCTCCATCAAAAGCCGCGTTCAGCTGCCGGGGTTTGGCATCGCCCAATTCGTCTATTCGGTAGCCATTGGGATAAGTCTCTGATCTCAATTTCAGCACCTTCTTCTCATCCCCAGCCTCCACTGAAATTTTCTCCGTTGACCAACTGAGCGGCCTCGGCGGAAGAAACCACCCCACAAAACTGCCCAAGAAGAACATGAGACCGCCCTGCACAATCCAGACCAACCAGTAGGGCGGGTGCGGGTAATCCATGGCATCCAGAAGCCTCTCCTCACAAGCAAGATAAAATCCGTCTGGCCGCCGGACGGAGGCAAGCGGGTACATTTGACACCAGCAGATTCAGCGTGGATTCGCCGATCTCCCTGCTTGACTTGGAGTACACCATTTTTTCGGCTTCCTATTGGCGGCTAAAGTGCTCCACTGCCTTCACTGTCACGGGAATATCTCGGATGCCCATCCGCGTGCCGATGTCGCTCCACACCACAAACTTCGCCATCGTCTCTTTTTCCGTCCAATCCCGGTAACCGAACCTGCAAACGGAAAGCCGAACCGAGCCTTAAATTCTCTGCAAAAGCAATAAAAAATATGCAAAGGTTAACCGGTGAGCATACCTTGAAGCCGTTTGGGCTCCAAGATGAAGGTTGAGAGCGTGTACAGATAGTCGCTGTTGGAAATATTGTAACGGCCGTGAATGAAATTGAGGCGGCGAAGTGCGAGGGATCCCCGGGGGCTATCAACGTGATTGAGCAGGAATTCCAGTATCAGAATACTGGTGTCGTCGTAGCTCTTCACGACGGTTTCCGGCGAGCAGCTTCGAGATGGAGGGGATGGCGTAGCTCTTGAAGAGAGCGAACTCCAGTGCCTTCTTGCTGATTACAGGAAACTCCACGAATAATGTGTAGTTAAAATCAAACACTAATAATGTGTAGTTAAAATGATCTTTGGGTTTCAATGATGTCTATGTTGTTCTCTATTGTTCGATGATCAATTATCTAAATATTGTAGGAAGTGTTTGATGCTTGTAAGGGGAACTAGCGTTTGATGCTTGTAAGGGGAACTATTATGATTATTGTCTTTTTCTTTGCTTCAATTTTCTTTAATCCGTAAGTTGTTCCATTGCCGTGAGACTTTTTTCCTCGTTTGCATACATGCTAAAACCTCTAATTTTTTCATTGAATAAGCAAATAGTTTCAATACTTGACATTTATGACATTCTTGAGCCATGCTACCATGACACTTGCCTAAAAGTTTAAAGATATTAGGCCAAAATAGCCAAAGCCTTCCCGTAAGAAGAAGGATGTTTGGTAGTGCTTGGCCTTTGAGAGAACCAGTTAGAGATCACAAGTTTTCGACATTCCCTTTTGAGGATTTGTTAAGTTTTGGGCATCTTTATATTGATTGCATTTTACTAGAATATTTTAGGATGTGAAGTTCAACAGATTGTTCAAATCACATCTCATTGAAAGTTAGACTCCCAGATATTCACTCTAAGAACATTAAATATTATCCTTCCAAAAAAACCATTAAACATAAGTAAATTTCAGATTCCAAGAAATTAAATGATAAAAACCAAAACAACTGATTACTAGTGGGGCGACTCCATGAAATGCCATAGATCATTTCTATTTAACAATATGAAATAGTACCCATGAAAGTGCATTACAATTCCTTCTTTCATCAAATTTTATATCTTGATTTTGTGAATTTAGTACTGGTTTTTATGGCATCAACATGTCCTACATTGAATTAATGAAATTCAATCTATGTCCCAAGTTCTTTAGGGTCCCAAACTTCGTATTGTCTCAATATTAAACACATCTATCTTGCTATATTGTACTGGTTTTAGATGATGGTATTGCCTGATTGGTATTTTCTGAATTCTAAGATGGTAGAACATGATGATTATTGGTAGTCATGATGAGGTAGCATTTTTAAATTTTAGATTTCTAGAACATGCACTCTAGTTGCAAAAGTGATGCTATAAATAATTTATTAGGTATCAAATTGTAGAATTTTCAACCTACTTATATCTGGTGTATTATTTCTAACATTTATTTTAATTCGTATTTATAAACTTAAACAACTTAATAATTGGGGTTTGTGTTTGCTAAAACTGTGATGTTTATTTTCTCAAATTAGGAAGAGAGTGTTGCACAAACAATATGCTCCTTTAACTAAAAATGGCTCTTTTCACATTCCCTCCCCTCCCCATTTTGTCCTTGTATGTGTGCCTTGATCTGGAAAGTACATGGAAAGTATATTTCAAGTTAATTTTTGTATGATATGTGCCACAATTGGCCTTCAATGTTCAATTAATGCATTTTTACAACAAAGCTTTCCGTTAACAATGTTGAGTTACCCATAATTTTGTTATTCCTACTAATACTCATTTCACATAATTCCATCTTTTCCTTTGAGAAACCATGGAAACATTGTTCACAAGTATATTTACACTAAAGAACAGACCATGATTTGATTCCATTTATGGTCTCTCACAACTCCACCTACACAATTAGGGATGTTAAAACAGAGGAGCAAGTACACATATTGTTTCTATAACAAATTTATATGAGGAACATCACCAACCCAAACAATATCCGATAGGAACAGAACCTTCGATTGGGAAAAATAAGTTAAAAGAAGCCAATGGCAATCATCCTTGAATATATGGTAAGAAAAACTTATACATAAAACTTGAATCTCACACAGAGGACCAAAATTTCCCCAAACATTAAAAGTTTTCCCAAAAAATTGAAAGTAAAACCTTGGATAAAGGACCAAAGTCACCCTAAACAATAATGAATTATGACAGGAAATCTTATAAAATTCTCTAATTGATATGACGATACACCTTCAGTTAAGTCATGCTTCATGTTGTAATAACAAGTCTCATCTTCAAAACCCATTAATGATATTTTTTGCTCTCATAAATTTCCTTACCATAACGTTACCTTTTAGTCTTCTCTTCACATTTTTAACTGGGACGGTTTAATACAAGCTTAGCATTTGAGATATATATAAAAAAGTTAATAATGTAGCTAAGAAATGGATAATCTTTTGGATTGTTATGCACCTATATTGTTATTTTGTATATGTTTGAGATTAGTTTACTCTTGGCTCTAGCAATGTCATTTAGGTTGCTCAAATACATTTTCTAACAACCATTACATTTCAATGGAGTAATGATGGCTTTCACACTTATGTAATTTATCTCGCAGGAAAAAATTGCTAGAAAATGGAAGTTTGTACAGGTATTAATTTCGACCATGATGTTAGAAGCATGCTTTTATACCATAAAAATTTGACGAGTAAAGGCTACCGTGCATTAATTTACAGGTCAATTTCTACTTATTCCCGCTTTGTTCATAGATATATCTAAATTTTGCGATCATAAATTTTAAAACCTCAAAACTTCTTTATTAGGAAAAGGACTTTAGGATTATTTCTTAAAATCCTTTATTAGATTATGTTCATTCCTCATACCTATAAGAGTAACATAATCTAGGTAATAAATTGGTTACTTTTATAATTATCATAAATCCTTTTAAACTTTGAATTTATTAAATGTTTAGGATGTTGGAAACCTTTTAGCACTACTAGGGGTTGAATCAATAGTGTGACTTATTACCAATTTTTTCTTTTTATTTACTTTTGTATGGAACCACATATATTAACCAACAAAATATTAGATTATCTCATGCATATAACCATATAAGAAACTAAAACATGATAACCACGAGAGCAACAATAATAAACACATCCTCAAAAGGGACACAAGATATTTGGTGGAAAATCCTTCACAAGGCAAAAAACTACCCCTGTGGTTGTTGTGTTACTTTGAATCTTCTATTAAGAAAATATAGTCTTTTTACATAGATTGTTGACACTGATCAGCTAGGAGACTCGACCTCATATACAATTAGATGAATCTGATCATCCTTGAGACTCAATTCTATTGATCAACTCAGAAGACTATGTTTTCCATGGATCTACGAACTACCATCTATTGAAAGCCACCACAACTAATTTATCCTCGCCCAAATCCGATTGGACTATCCAACTACTATTGGATTGAGAAATTGTTCCTTTCATTGAAACTTTGCAATCATTGCTCCACGTCCATGAATTCATTGCTCCTCTACTCTACGCAGACCTCCTTTCATATATTTTCACACTAGATCCCAAGATTTTTTCTCAACTCGATTCAACTCTACAATACTCCCTCTATAACCAAGACAATCTCATCAATCAGAAGTCACCATATCATATGTTCTCACATAAGAAAAATAGTGGCCATAATAAATCCAATAGAAAAATTGAATAATATCACCAATAGTTGAATTAAAACTCATAACAAACCCTCACACTAAAATATAAATGCTGCATAATACAATCAACAACATAAGACACTATGGCTATGTGCCAAACACATCAGAAACTCCTACAAGAACAAATGTGAGAGTCACTAATATGGCGCTTCATCTAAACCAAACTCTGTTATAACTCTCTACATTACTGATCTCAAGTCTGGAGATATGAATCAATACTACGCTTCAAGAAATAGATCTTCTCATACAGCTGCCATTAGAGCTCATACACTGAAGAAATCAAGCTCAGTAATGGCTCTGAAGCATACTCACACAATGCAACCTTCTCTAACTCACTATCACACACCATCTCACCTCACACAACTTCCAAGTGATGAATATATAACATGTAGGGTGAGATTGAGCTTGGGGCTAAGATCAAGGGTGCACAAATTGGACCAAGTCATTCTACTAAGACCACTACTTGTGCACTAAATGAGTTCACATCATTGGAGGACCTTTTCAAACTATTCCTGACCTTTACAACTATTTCTAAAAGCCTCTTGGAATTTGCTTACCATTTTTCTTCCGATTTGCGCGAGGAATGCAGAGAAAATCTCATGAAAAATACTCATTCGCACGCATAACACTAGATGAACTAGGTTGGAACCTTCAATCACTCTCATATTCCTGTCTTCCAATGACGGGAGCCTTTCAGTGGCTTCCATAGGCTTGGATCCATGCAACTGGGGCTAAGGATGAAGAAAAACATCAAGCCTTCAGCTTAGAACCTCTGCCACCTGTTGGATCACCTTCTCCAACATCTGTACAAGCCTCTAAACCTATAACATAACCTTTGACACATTTGCAAGTGGATCAAACATGTCTCCCAAGTGTCATTTCCAGGTTCACCTAAAAGGCCAACAAACAAGGTTGGCAAGAGTGCCAACAAGTCCTCCACTCTCCAAAAAACATCTCCACAAGTTGCAACACCTCAGACAGACCTGCAATACTTTATAGCACATCTCCATCTTCAAACATATGGTCGTAACACTACAACAAGTCATATCCATGAGCATAAGCATGAAGATTTAGATGAAGACCTAGTTTCCAACTCAACTAGTGTGTCAACTCATCATCAAACATACGAATGCAAATGTCTAACCAACATGAGTGACATCATAGTGTTGACATCAATGCAAACACGACATCTGAATGCCAACTCAACTAGTTGTAGCCATACTACAATGAATGTCATCCATACATTAGCTAGGCTACAAGGGTTGACATTAATGCCAACATAAGCTAGCTGGAACCATGCACACCATAATTCAAATAATCTCCCCCTTTGGCATTTATGGCAACCACACAAACTCTCCAAACCCTCATCCTCTATCACTCCCCCTTTGACATCAAAGGAAAAGGGTCAACTCCATATGATAAGGAAACACGAATTGAAGCACAAATATTAGAGAAATACATACCTACATGGCTAAAAAATTATGTACATCAAGAAGAATCCATGCCTCTCACATCAATAAAAAGATGCAGCAAATAAACCAATCACCATCCAGAGCAAAACACCAACCAAAAACCTCTAGCAGCATGCAACAATATGCCAACATAAGGAAACCATACAATCACCAATTAACATCATCATATAATATGCAACCAATGAACATCATCATCCTTTCCTCCTTCACTGGTTTTGTGCTAGGTCCTCTTTGCTTTTGCTACTTTTACCGATTTTATCTTGAATAACGGGGCAACAAACGATCTCTTTCCACATGGCCAAAGTTATGACCTATGTAGCACTCCACATGGCCAAGATGTGTAGCAAGAGGATTAGATGTCTTAATGCTCATGCTAGATATAAACCTTGCATGAAATGTGCATCTCCTCCATTGGTTAGATCTACAATCAGATGACTTATGGCCAAACATGTGACCCTAGTAACAATAACCATAAAAACCACGATTATACATGTTGACCAATCTCCTTGTCTGCTGAAATTGCTGCAAGCTCCGCTGATTTGATCTATACGTTATGCTCCAACAATTTGCTGCAACATGTCCATACTTGTGACAACTATAACATTGTATCTCATGCATCAAAGGAATAAATGGAATTTGCTTCCTTTGAAATCTAATGGAGTTTCCATGATCATCTCTATAAGCAAAAGTTATTTTGAATGTAGATGCTCCTTGAGATTTTCTTCTCTACTGATGTTTTTTCTTGTTTTTCTGCTGCTGGGGCTCTTGTTTCTTAATCGATGACTGGATCTTCTTCTTGTTACCTTGGTTCTCACTTTTGTTGCTGGTATTGTTTTCTACAAGTTCTTTTGGTTCAACTTTAGTGTTCTTTCCTGCATGCAAACAAGATTTACCCTTTTGAAAACCAAGACCAAATTTATCCAATGGTGATCTTTGGATCTCAAGAAAATTATCCAAGGCTATGGTACTCTTCTCCATCTTTCGTTGCTTTCTCAAGGAAAATACTTTAGCTTCTAAATTCTCATCCTATTCTACCTTCACTTTGTATTGCTTCCTCATACCTTCCTCAACTTTTTCTTATTCTGCCAACTTAATATTTAAGATGACAATCTCTTCCTTGAGCTTGGCCTCCTTATCATCACAGATATGCAACAATTTTTTTCAATCCTTGCATGCAGTTGTTAGTGTAGAAATCTCAGTTCTAATACCCTTAAGAACATTTGCATCTTCATTATGTGCTTCAACATTATATAAGTCTAAATCATCAAAACTATAACTTAAAAGAAAATCATTAATGTTTATACGTTTGGATTCATGATTTCTGATCTCTTCTCATCATCTATTGAATCATGTGCACTAGAAGAATGAGACTCTTGTGGATGAGCTTTGAAAGCCCTCCTTCTTGTTTTTCTTCTTCTCATTTTTTAAAAATGCTGCTAGTACCATCTCCAAATATGGATTCTATCTTGTCCCACATTTCTTTTGCATGTTTCAAACCCACTAGTCTCTTCATATCATCATCATGAAGATTCTTGTATATTAGGCATCTAGCTTGTGCATCCTACTACAAAACTTCATCTGCAAATGGATCCTTTCCATAACCTTCACACACAACTCTCCAAATGTTAGATCCTCAAGATAATAATTTATATTTTACATTTTTGTGCCATGCCTTGTAATTTGTAGTAGTGAGGACAACTATTCCGGAAAAAAAAATAAAAATAAATAAATAAATAAAAATAAATAAATAAATAAAAATTCAATTTTATGCCAACAAACCCCAGATCTACTCTCCAGTGATCAAGTTGCAACCAAGAGCCTTGCTCTTATACCAATTGTTGGAAACCTTTGAGCACTAATGATGGGGGGGGGGGTGAATTAGTAGTGTGACTTATTACCAAAAAATTCCTTTTATTTACTTTTGTACTGAATCATATTGATTAAATAGCAACACATTAGATTATCTCATGCATATAAACCATAAAAGAAGCTAAAACAAGATAACCATGAGAGTAACAATAATAAACACATAAAAAACGCATCCACACAAGAGACACAATATATTTGGTGGAAAACCCTTCACCAATAAAAAATCCACGCTTGATGCTACTACGCTACTCAGAATTTTCTATTAAGAAAATATAGTCTTTTTACATAGATGGTTGACTTCAATAAGCTAGGAGACTCGAACTCATATACAATCAGCTTACTCTGATCAGACTGGAGACTTGATTTTATTGATCAACTTCAAATAATATGTTCTCCACAGATCTACAAACTACCATCCACTGAAAGCCACCATGATCAATCGATTCTTGCCCAACTCTAATTGGACTATCCAACTACCATTGGATTGACAAATTTCTCCTTTCGCTAAAACTTCACAATCATTGCTCCACGTCCATGAAGTTATCGCTCCTCTACTCTATGCGGACCTCCTTTCATATATTTTCACACTGGATCCCAAGAATTTCTGCTCAACTTGATTCATTTCTATAGTACGACCTCTAGTAGCAAGACAATCTCATCAATAAAAAATCACCACGATCATATGCTCTCACACAAGAAAAATAGTGGCCATAATCCATCCAATAGAACAACTTAATAATATCACCAATAGCTGAAATAAAACTCATAAAAAACCATCACACCAAAATATGAATGCTACACAATATAATCAACAACATAAGACACTATGGCTATGTGCCAAATGCATCAACAGCCCCTCCAACAAAAAATGTGAGAGTGAGTAATATGGAGCTCGATCAAAACCAAACTCTGCTACAACACTTTGCATCACTAATATGAAATATGGAGATCTAAATCAATACTATGCTTTAGGAAATAAATCTGCCCATACTGCTGCCTTTAGAGCTCATACACTGAAGCAATCAAGCTCACTAATGGATCTAATGCATACTCACACAATGCAACCTTCTCTAACTTATTATCGCACACCATCTCACCTCACACAACTCCCACGTGATGAATATATAATATGTAGGGATAAAATGAGCTTGGGGCTAGGATCAAGGGTGCAGAAATTGTACCAAATCATTCCACTAAGACCACTGCTTGTCAACTAAATGAAGTCACATCATTGGGGAACCTTTTCAAACCATTCCAAACCTTTACAACTATTTCTAGAAGCCTCTCGTAATTTACTTTCCAATTTTATTTTGACTTACATGAGGAATGCAGAGAAAATCTCATGAAAATCCTCAATCGCACGTATACACTTCATGAAATCGATTGGAACCTTCATTCACTCCCATAGGCTTGTCTTCAAGTGACTGGAGCCTTTTAGTCACTCCCATAGGCTCAACTCCATGCACTGGGGCTAAGGATGAATAAAAACATCAAGCCTTCAGCTCATAACCTCTGTCGCCTATCAGATCACCTTCTCTAGCATATGTACAAGTCTCTAAACCTCTAACACATCTAAATGTGGATCAAACATGTCTCCCAAGTGTCACTTCCAAGTTGACCTAAGAGGCCAACAAACAAATTTGGTACAAGTGCCAACATATCCTCGACTCTCCAACAAACATCTCCACATGTTGCAAAACCTTAGACAAACCTGGAATACTCTATAGCACATGTCCATCATCAAACATAAGGCAATCACACTGCAACAAGTCATCTCCATGAGCATAAGCATGAAGACCTAGTTGCCAACTCAACTAGTGTGCCAAGTCACCATCAACCATACCAATGCCAAGATCTGACCAACATGAATGACAACATACTGTTGACATCAATGCCAACACAACATCTGAATGCTAGCTCCACTAGCTGCAACCATACTACAATGGATGACATCCATACATTAGCTAGGCTACAAGGGTTGACATCAATGCCAACATAAGTTAGATGGAACCATGCACACCATAATGCCAACATAGGATTATAAATATCCATATTTATTTCATATATATAAATTTTAAATATATTTGTGTTATTTTATTTTTATTCTACGAAGTCAAATATTCACATATTTAAATGATGAGTAATACAAAATAAAACAATATAAAAGGACTAGTATTGGAATTTCATTTCTAGCTTAAGTACCAATAGATTCTATGTAAATAGAACTCATTAGATGTTTTACTTCTAAATATTTTGTACTTATGTAGACTACAACAAATACACTTTCATATCTTCAATTCACTGTGACACACAAAACTGGTTAAATTGGAGTAGAAATTTTACACCCTTCTTCTAGAACAAGTTGACCCGAATAATAAATTCCAATAAATAATTTAACCATTGGTGTAACTGTAATACTAGTTGTAAAATGGAAACATTTTTTTTTCATGTGGATCAATAATCCCTTATTTATGACTTAACCATAAATATTTGAGAGCGCAATCAATTAAATTCACGAAATTTATAGTATAACCAAGGGAAGCAGAGCTTGGTAAGGGTTGCAGTTGAATCGATGCGATTTAAGTTTTCTTAAAACCATCTTGTTGAGCTCTTTGACATGGAGATGTTTCCATCAAATTTGGGGACTTTGAATTTTAGGTCTTTTGGATCCTCTTCGATCATTATTAGAAATTGAATGGATCAATGGTCAACTTCTAGGTATGCAAATTGTTAGAGGCATCACAAATATTAACCATCCTTTGTTTGCATATGACACTGCTTCTAGGTGGAGCTTTATCCATTATTTCTAGAACGTTCAAGAATCCTTTAGATTTTTTTACTCAAACATGTGGAGGGTTAAATAGTCACAATAAAATTAAATATATGTGTGGAATCTTAATCATTTTCTTCTTGTTCTTTCTAGGATTGAAGAAATTTCCTTTTAAGGACTTATAGTCTTCATTCAAGCACCTATGTATGCTCCTCTATATTTGTTTTTCTTCCTCTGACATGTAGTAGTAGGTCATATTTAAAACCAAATATAAATTTGTTTAACATGGCATGCATTAGTTGAATCCCACATCATGTTTAGTTATAATTAAATATGTGCTCTTAGCCCTACTCGTCTTTCAATATCCAACAGTTTTATCTCCTACATGAATAAAACAACATATTGATTAAGAAATCCATAAGTTCCTATGGAAAGGTGGTAAAACTAAAAGAAATGTATCATTTATTCTACTAGTCTATAGTCAAAGCACCAAATGCACATGATGTTTTGGTAATTGATGATCTTGTTTTTATGAATCTAGCTATGGGAGATAAGCTATTATGGAATGTGGTTACTAGGAAATATGATTAATGGAAGAATTTAATTGTTAAAAGAAATTTCACTACTATGAGGAAATGTGTTTAGTCTCACCACACCCATCTAGAGAAGTCTCTTCTATTTGGAAATTGGTTGAAGATGTAATCTCTTCACAACTTCTCTATTTTGGGTTCAAAGGAATGGGAAGCATATATTGCTATAAAATAATAGTATAATAAGAAATCAACCACTAATTCAAATACAGTAGCTCCATCCTTTAAAAGTTTGGTTGGACCTTGAAGGGAAAAAATATCTCTTTTGATTTAAATTGGATCATTATATTGTTTTTAATCCATATTGATGCTTTTAGAGTGGAAAAAGTGGAGGAATAAAGTCACAAAACCATTTTTACTTGTGGGTCCTAGTTTGGCGAATTAGGGTTTGAAACCTTATGGAAGTAGTGTGAGGAATAAAATGGTGTTTTTATGTGTAAAATTTTGTTTCTTAAGCATGACAATACCTATCCCTATTCTACACATAGATACCTTTCCAACGGTGCAATAATCAACTCAATCAAAGTTTATGTACAAAATGTATGCCAACTAGAAGTCAGCCTTCTTCTTTTCACCACCATGATTCTTTAAGATGCCATGCCAACCTAGATTATTCATAGAAAATGGGATAGAAATATTATCATGATGAAGAAGACTAGAAAAGTTGATATTCTAATTCTAGTTAAGATTTTAAGGAGCCAAAGTTAACCACTAGTAGGCCATTGTGTTGTGTTATAACTAGGCTATTAGGAGTAAAAGGAATTCCATTCTATTTGAGTGCATTTTGTTCCATAAATGAAGAGAGTAACTAAGACTATATATGGAGAGAGAAGAAAGAGAGGCTTTATGAACTGTAGCAACCCATGGGCCATAGGTCTCACTTATTTTTACTTACATCCATTTTCCATTCAAGGAAAGAGAGAAGATCAATCTCACCTTCTAGTTGGGTTTTCTCCAGAAAGGGTTTCCCATGTTATATCTTGTGTCAATTGTACTTTTTGAGTTGTTTTCCACCATTATCTCTTTTCTCCATATTTTATCTCTACATGCATACACATAACACCATAATTAACAAATCCAAAAATATGAAAAATTTACCCTCATAAGGTAGATTTTTTATTTTAAGCATAATTTCATTAGATATGTTGTGAGGAATTGTCTAGTGGAATATACATGATAGTTTATGGATCATATATTAGTTTTGAATTTCAATGGATGATGGAATGGTTGGGATTTTGGTTATATCCCTTTCGATATTTCTCCTCTATTTTCTCAACTAGCTACCCTTATTAAAGGTTGTGCACCTATAAGGAATTCTTATATAGATTATTGAAGGTGGGGATCACCCACTCTTATAATGAACAAGGGCTTAGAGCTTAGTTATAAAAAAAACCATTCCTCCTCGATCCTCTATTTGCAACAAGATATGTAACCTAGACATAATTCCCTAAATTAACATATTATTTTGGACCTTGGTACGTGGAAAATAATTGATTGTAGAAAATCTAGTAAAGAGATGAATTAACAATCGTTCTAGATGTGTCTTATGTGTGGAGGATGTCGAACCACCATTTTTTATTCATAAAGTGTCATTTAACCTCAAATTTATCATTGTTAGCTTTGAAAGGGACCAATCATTGTTTATGAAGGTTAGAATCTTAAATGACCCTTTTTTAAATATGGGTACTCATTTTTAAATGGAATCTCCAAAACAAGCCATTGTTGAAGTGAATATGGATGGCCCTCCCAAAATATATTTGCCAGAAAGTGTGGTTGGTCAGAAATAAAGTAATTCTTTATTAGAAGGCTTCCAAGCCCGAATAGTGGAAATTAGAGCTATTTCCTTATTAGTACACTATCTCAAAAAAGAAAGGATTACATCTTATTTTAATTTACCAAATGATAGATCATGATGAAGAGATATAGTTGGAGTAATTTGGTATGAATAATCACAAATACGTATTCAAGGGACATTGACTTTCAAAAAAACCAAGTTGGAAACTTTGTATGACCTATAATTTCATATCTATATATTTGAGAAAAAATATATATATATATATATATATATATATATATATATATATATATATATTAATGGTGCTTCAAAACATAATCTAGGGGTGGCAATCGTGGTGGTGGGGGTTGTGTTATTTATAACCTCATAGGAAATTAATTATTTTCTTTCTTTTGGACCCTAGGCATTTTTCCCAACATTTTGGATGAAGCATATGGATTATTATGAGGATTGAAAATTTCTAAAGCCCACAACATACAAAAATTGGTAGTGATGCAAGATTTATTGATAATCCTTAGGCATTTGATTTAAGGATCCATCTCACTGGATGTTCAGTTTGCATCGGTTCTAAGTAGGATCAAGAATATTACCAACTCATCTGAGAATATAAGTTACTTTCATGTTTTAAGAAAGAACAATTTCAAAGTGGATATACCAGAGTCCCAAGTCACAACAAGGAAACTTGAGATTTTAATCACCGACATGATGCCACCTTAAAAGATAATCCTAAATCAATTAAGATGATAGTTGGCATCATTGAACAAGCCTATCTGTATGGTAGTGGTTTAAAGTGAGAGAGAGGGGATGATGAGACCCTCCATTGTCGCTCACTTGTTTTCCTCCTCTAAGCAAGACCCCAAAATATTAGAAATATATGATGGAATGATGCAAGATATTTTTGGCTAGAATTTCATGCTCGAATGGAATCCCTCTCAATATTTCTTTACTTCTCTAGCTTCTTAGTCTCAAGTATTGAATTCTCCATAGTTTAGGATCTTCATTGGTTTCTATTTCCTTTGGATAAATCCTCTAGCTTTCTATTTCTTGGCTTCCCTAGAATCCTAGGTGGTTCTTTTTCTTTTTCCCTCCCATTCCCTATAAATTCTCTATTCTAGTCTTTAGTTACTCTTGTGCAATACTCTTTAACAACGGGCTTGAATTTGATTTCTTAGTGCTGTGGAGTTTTCTTATGTGAATTGGGTTAGAGGAGGGCCCACTCCTATAAAAGGAATTTCCTCACTAGAAAAGGTTTGTCTTATTATCCCTTTCGTTTAAATTATGGATTATATAGAATTAATGGAAATCTAAAGAAACTTTAATAGGCATGGCATGATAAATATTTCACGGATTTGCAAGGGAATTTTGAAGCTTGTGGAGTAACTTTCACATGAAGAAATGATCATGAGTATCCTATTAACTCAAACAAAAGGAATTTTGACAATGGAGATTGTATTGTTTTCTCTTAAGACGATTGTAGCTCGCTATGGTTCTAAAAATTTAGCCCATAAGTTAAGATTAAAAATCTCAATTGGAAAAAGTGTTTCATTGTTACTACACATGTGAATACCATAAAAACCATCTAGGATGATAAATCGTTCTTCTATTTCATGTTTTGCAATATAAAAATTTAGCTCATAAGTTAAGAAATCTCAATTGAAAAAATTGTTTCATTGTTACTACACATATGAATACCATAAAAACCATCTAGGATGATAAATCTTTCTTCTATTTCATGTTTTGCAATATAATGTATTACCTTTTTAAAATTTAATAAAGAATTTATATTTAAATTTAATTAATAAACATATAAAAAATTAATACTTACCATAAGAATCTCACACATAAATTATTAAAGTTTTAATAAAATTAAAAATAAACATATTTATTTGAGCATAAAAAATGTTGTAGATATATATAGTTATATCTATTATTATAATTTTAGTAAAATTAAAATTAAAATAATTTTGTATATGAGGATGTAAAATTATACAAATATAAATAATATTATTAAGAATTAGTATAGATTTATCTTAACTTTAAATCTACAAACTTTTCTTTTTCTTTCAAAAAAAGGTTTGCATATTGAGAGCAATGCTTGTTAGATTTAAGATGAAAAAAATCAATTTGGCTAACACCTTGGCCTTGGACAGGCTTTTAAGCGTTCATTAGGCTGAAGATCTAAGAGTAGAAGTTAGGTTAATTTAGGATTTTTTGCCTTAGAAGGTCACCCTTGGTTTATGTGAGGGAATTGTATTGCTATTGTACACTATTCTGTGTGAGAAAAATAGAAGAGACTATGTGAAAATGAAGAGGAAATTACAACATATTTGTTGTAGGTTGTATCCCTTCATTTTGCTCAATAATATAAAAAGAAGGATTAACTGTTTCTTGGTGGACATAACCCAATTGGGTACATAATCCAATTGGGTGAACCGTGTCTCTCTTGTTTTATGATTTTGTGTGTTTGTGTTTCCATAATATTTTATGTGTTCCATTGCTTTGTTATTTATTTTTTAACAAAATCTTAATCCTTGATTTGTGAATACTACTATGAATATTCTAGTATATTCCATAAAGACTAAATCTTTACCATCCACCTAATAATTAATAATAATCTTAATCTTTGAATGCGAATACTACTATGAATACTCTAGTATATTCCATAGAGAGTAGTATATTCCATAAAGACTAAATCTTTACCATCCACCTAATAATTAATAATAATCTTAATCTTTGAATGCGAATACTACTATGAATACTCTAGTATATTCCATACAGAGTAACTAATAATTACTAATAATTAACTAGCAATTCTTAAAGGCGTATTCTAAAATAGACATCTCTATTGGCATAATTAGGTGGATGGTAGAGATTTAACCTCTAGAAAATATATTAAAATATTCATAGTATTTTTCATAAAGCAAAGATTGAGTTTTATCTCAAAAGTAGTTATGTCCTTTCCCTCCTTTTAATTAAATTTATTAATTAAAAAATGTCATATGAACTTATGAATATGAGTTCAGATTTTTGGGACATGTTATATTAATAAATCATGATATTGGTCCATAGCATTGTAAGAAAGTTGTTACAAATTAAAAATCTCAATTATAATTATTTAATCAATAATAAATTATAACAAATAACAAATTCCATAGAAAAAATTAACTAACCAATGCATATTAATGAACTAATTCAAAAACTCATGATATTCACAATCTGCTATCCATCAATAAAGTAATATGAAACATCAAATAACAAATTACATCAGGATAATTTAATAAATAATTAGGTGGATGGTAGAGATTTAACCTCTAGAAAATATATTAAAATATTCATAGTATTTTTTATAAAGCAAAGATTGAGTTTTATCTCAAAAGTAGTTATGTCCTTTCCCTCCTTTTAATTAAATTTATTAATTAAAAAATGTCATATGAACTTATTAATATGAGTTCAGATTTTTACGACATGTTATATTAGTAAGTCATGATATTGATCCATAACATTATAAGAAAATTTTTACAAGTTAAAAATCTCAATTATAATTATTTAATCAATAATAAATAATAACAAATAACAAATAACATACAAAAAAAATTAACTAACCAATGCATATTAATAATTAATTCAAAAACTCATGATATTCACAATCTGCTATCCATCAATAAAGTAATATGAAACATCAAATAACAAATTACATCAGGATAATTTAATAAATAATCAAATAACATATCGATGAATAGAGGAACATAAATCATCAAATAACAAAGTACATCATAATAATTTAATAAATGAAAAATAACATCAAATAATAATTACATAACCAATGCATAGAGCCACGTAGTTCGGCTATTCTTTGCATTCACAATCTGCTCTCGATATCGATATAGATCCAGATGTCGAATCAGATATGTTACATGACCCGAATTCCTAAAACGAGTCCTTAACATTATACCAGAAAAATTACAAACCATTCATTCGCAGGTCTATTCATTCTGTCACTCTCAAATGGATAGCTAGAATGGCATTTTATAACAACTCGCAAAGTGGTTACAGCGGTGTTACAGCATGCATCTTACCTTACAACTGGTCATACAACTTTCGTTTACCTAAAAGTTGGATTGACAGTAATTCAGAAAACCACTTTCTTTTCATTAGAGGAGGGCGCGAGGAACGGACACAGTAGATCTCCATCAAAAGCCGCGTTCAGCTGCCGGGGTTTGGCATCGCCCAGTTCGTCTATTCGGTAGCCATTGGGATAAGTCTCTGGTTTATATTCACTGTATCTCAATTTCCGCACCTTCTTCTCATCCCCAGCCTCCAAAGAAATCTTCTCCGCTGACCAACTGAGCGGCCTCGGCGGAAGAAAACACCCCACAAAACTGCCCAAAAAGAACTTGAGACCGCCCTGCACAATCCAGACCAACCAGTAGGGCGGGCGCGGGTAATCCATGGCATCTAGAAGCCTCTCCTCAAACAAGCAAAATACGATCCGTCTGGCCGCCGGACGGAGCCAGGCGGGTACATCTGACACCAGCAGATTCAGCGTGGATTTGCCGATTTCGCTGCTGGACTTGGAGTACACCTTTTTTTTGGCTTCGTATTGGCAGCTAAAGCGCTCCACTCCCTCCACTGTGTTGGGAATATCTCGGATGCCCATCCGTGTGCCTATGTCGCGCCACACCACAAAGTTCGCCGTCGTCTCTTTTTTCGTCCAATCCCGGTAACCGAACCTGCAAACGGAAAAGCCGAACCGAGCGTTAAATTCTCTGCAAAAGTAATAAAAAATATGGAAAGGTTAACCGGTGAGCATACCTTGAAGCAAATCGTTGGGGCTCCAAGATGAAGGTTGAGAGCGTGTACAGATAGTCGCTGTTGGAAATATTGTAACGGCCGTGAATGAAATTGAGGCGGCGAAGTGCGAGGGATCCCCGGGGGCTGTCCACGTGATTGAGCAGGAATTCCAGTATCAGAATACTGGTGTCGTCGTAGCGCTTCACGACGGTTTCCGGCGAGAACTGCCGAGTTTCGGCGAGCAGCTTCGAGATGGAGGGGATGGCGAAGCTCTTGAAGAGAGCGAATTCCAGTGCCTTCTTGCTGATTACAGGGAACTCCACAAATTGGGCGATCTTGGAGAGAGCCACGGCATCGCGGACGGGATCCATAGATGAAATTATACGCAAGCGTCTGTACCGGAGGTACTTGCACACGCCCACCCACAACAACAATATCAAGAAGATGAGGAGCAGCATAGCAGGCAATCGTGGAAGATTCTGCTTCTGAATATGCAGTGTCGATGGAGAACGAATGTTCCGCTTGCAGATCTTCAGACTGCCGGACGCGTGACAGGATCCTACCCAGACTTTACAACGTGGATAAGTGCCCTAATACCTATTTATCAAATAACTGCCTATAATAATGACTATTTATCTCATTTGAAGGCTTTTAATTTTGATCACATAATCCTTCACCCATCTTCATCTACCTTTCCGTCTATCAGATCTTTCACGCTGGTCACCTTTCATCACCTTTTCTTCTGATCAAATAATCCTTCCCCAATCTTCATGCACCTTTACGCTTATCTAAATTGCTGATTCGCCCAATATTGATTTGGGTGTCCAACCTCAAATTGCTGAGGTTGGACACCCATCCTGGGCTCTGCAGAAATGGTCGGACTCTAGGGTACTTGACAATTTGAATAGATGGAGTAGGGTCTGACATCAGTTCATAGGTGCTTTGGAGGAATCCCACATTAGAATAACAACGCGAGATGTTGAGTTCATTTGGGCCTCTACTCCCCATGGCCGTTATTCCCCAAAAGATGGATACACGGCCCTTATGAGCGCACAAGATATGGGAAATACCTGCTGGTGGCGGCACCACTTATGGAAGCTAAAAGCTCCACACAAAACGTGGCTATTCATGTGGTGTATCCTCTCGAACAAGGTTCCTAGAGAGTTAAACCTTATGAAACGTGCTTTCCATGGTCCTTCCAGATGCTGCCTCTGCCAAATTGATGTCCAGGATACTGATCATTTATTTCTCCATTGTTCAGTTACTGCATCTTGTGGATGTCTATTCGCTAGATTGCCCACCTGAACCAGAGGCTATTATAGATGCTATAACGAAACTTCGTGAAAGAAAAGAAAAGATAGTTCTATGGATATAGGAGACCTGAACTCCAACAAGGAAAGAATTAAATATTTCACTATAAATCATAGGGATCATCATATTGGATCCAGTATTCATACTAGAAACTATGGTCAAAAGTTATTACATCAATCTTATGAACCTCAATTCGAATCTACTTTCGAGATACCCTCTGCAACGTTTGGATCTACATTACAATCACCGTCAACATAAAAAAAAAATGGGAGGGGCAAAACATTGTTGATGTATGGCACTGTTGATGGTCTGAGGCTGCCACACAAAAAGCTAGGAATCTTCCTTTGATGGTCAGCTAGGGTATTTGGTTAAATAGGGATTTTTATATATTTCAAGATGCTCAGACTCATTGGCCTATACCCTGTAACAATATTGTGGCCACTTACAACTTGATACCTGATGATCCAAATAGCCAGCATACTAGGGTCATCACACCTGAGATTATTGACAAAAGCTCTCCTTGGGCTTTCTTTGATGGTTTGGCTCAGGCCGTATTTTGCACTGGAACAAAATGGCCACAGGATACAGATTTTTGGGGATTCACAGCTTGTTATAAATTGGATCAACACTACATATCATTGTTACTTGCACACACTGAGGGATTTACTAGATGATGTCATCACTCTAAAATCACAATTTGATTTTATTGTATGCTCTCACATATACAGGAAAAACACTACATATCATTGTTACTTGCACACACTGAGGGATTTACTAGATGATGTCATCACTCTAAAACCACAATTTGATTTTATTGTATGCTCTCACATATACAGGAAAATGAATGAGACTTTATTCCAAAGAAGTTGTGTAGTTGAAAAGGGGCATTGGATGATACAAAAATTCATTTGATAGAAATCTTTCGGAATGATCCACATAATCATTCCATACTTTTTTGCTTTTTGTTATTTTCACTAGACTAGTTATAGACTTATGTTAATACCGTTATTTACTTTTTATCTAAATATTATACTGATATTTATAAATATTGAATGATGACTATTCTGACTACAAGTGACTACATTTCATACATACTAAAAATAAAACATATAATTTTCTTAATTTATTAATAAAAATTACATTTTTTTCCCAAGGTAAAAAACATATCCATCAATGGAATAACATAAATCATCCAATAACAAGACATCGTAATAAATGACATCAAATAACAAATTCCATTTCGAATGGAAAAAATAACATAACCAATGCATATGAACCACGTAGTTCGGCTATTCTTTGTATTCACAATCTGCTCTCGATATAGATATAGATCCAGACGTCGAATCAGATATGTTACATGACCCGAATTCCTAAAACGAGTCCTTAACATTATACAAGTAAAATTACAAACCATTCATTCTGTCTCTCAAAGGGATAGCTAGAATAGCATTTTATAGCAACTCGCAAAGTGGTTACATCGTGCATCTTACGTTATGGTCATACAACTTTCGTTTACCTAAAAGTTGGATTGACAGTAATTCAGAAAACCACTTTCTTTTCATTTGAGGATGGCGCGAGGAACGGACACAGTAGATCTCCATCAAAAGCCGCTTTCAGCTGCCGGGGTTTGGCATCGCCCAATTCGTCTATTCGGTAGCCATTGGGATAAGTCTCTGATCTCAATTTCAGCACCTTCTTCTCATCCCCAGCCTCCACTGAAATTTTCTCCGTTGACCAACTGAGCGGCCTCGGCGGATGAAACTACCCCACAAAACTGCCCAAGAAGAACTTGAGACCGCCCTGCACAATCCAGACCAACCAGTAGGGCGGGTGCGGGTAATCCATGGCATCGAGAAGCCTCCTCACAAGCAAAATAAAATCCGTCTGGCCGCCGGACGGAGGCAAGCGGGTACATTTGACACCAGCAGATTCAGCGTGGATTCGCCGATCTCCCTGCTTGACTTGGAGTACACCATTTTTTCGGCTTCCTATTGGCGGCTAAAGTGCTCCACTGCCTTCACTGTCACGGGAATATCTCGGATGCCCATCCGCGTGCCGATGTCGCTCCACACCACAAACTTCGCCATCGTCTCTTTTTCCGTCCAATCCCGGTAACCGAACCTGCAAACGGAAAGCCGAACCGAGCCTTAAATTCTCTGCAAAAGTAATAAAAAATACGGAAAGGTTAACCGGTGAGCATACCTTGAAGCCGTTTGGGCTCCAAGATGAAGGTTGAGAGCGTGTACAGATAGTCGCTGTTGGAAATATTGTAACGGCCGTGAATGAAATTGAGGTGGCGAAGTGCGAGGGATCCCCGGGGGCTATCAACGTGATTGAGCAGGAATTCCAGTATCACAATACTGGTGTCGTCGTAGCTCTTCACGATGGTTTCCGGCGAGCAGCTTCCAGATGGAGGGGATGGCGTAGCTCTTGAAGAGAGCGAACTCCAGTGCCTTCTTGCTGATTACAGGGAACTCCACGAATAATGTGTAGTTAAAATCAAACACAAATAATGTGTAGTTAAAATGATCTTTGGGTTTCAATGATGTCTATGTTGTTCTCTATTGTTCGATGATCAATTATCTAAATATTGTAGGAAGCGTTTGATGCTTGTAAGGGGAACTAGCGTTTGATGCTTGTAAGGGGAACTATTATGATTATTGTCTTTTTCTTTGCTTCAATTTTCGTCGTTTGCATACATGATAAAACCTCTAATTTTTTCATTGAATAAGCAAGTAGTTTCAATACTTAACATTTATGACATTCTTGAGCCATGCTACCATGACACTTGCCTAAAAGTTTAAAGATATTAGGCCAAAATAGCCAAAGCCTTCCAGTAAGAAGAAGGATGTTTGGTAGTGCTTGGCCTTTGAGAGAACCAGTTAGAGATCACAAGTTTTCGACATGCCTGAATCTTTTTGAGGGAATCCCTTGTTTATTGAGGATTTGTTAAGTTTTGGGCATCTTTATATTGATTGCATTTTACTAGAATATTTTAGGATGTGAAGTTCAAGAGATTGTTCAAATAATTGGCCAAATAACATCACATCTCATTGAAAGTTAGACTCCCAGATATTCACTCAAGAACATTAAATATTATCTTTCCAAAAAAACCATTAAACATAATCTTTCCAAAAAAACCATTAAACATAAGTAAATTTCAGATTCCAAGAATAACCATATAGACTAAATGAAGCAATAATAAGTTTATAAAATTAAATGATAAAAACCAAAACAACTATTACTAGTGGGGCGACTCCATGAAATGCCATAGATCATTTCCATTTAACAATATGAAATAGTACCCATGAAAGTGCATTATAATGCCTTCTTTCATCAAATTCTATATCTTGATTTTGTGAATTTAGTAGTGGTTTTTATGGCATCAACATGTCCTACGTTGAATTAATGAAATTCAATCTATGTCCCAAGTTCTTTAGGGTCCCAACTTCGTATTGTCTCAATATTAAACACATCAATTTTGCTATATTGTACTGGTTTTAGATGGTATTGCTTGATTGGTATTTTCTGAATTCTAAGATGGTAAAACATGATGATTATTGGTAGTCATGATGAGGTAGCATTTTTAAATTTTACATTTCTAGAACATACACTCTAGTTGCAAAAGTGATGCTATAAATAATTTATTAGGTATCAAATTGTAGAATTTTCAACCTACTTATATCTGGGTATTATTTCTAACATTTTCTTTTAATTCGTATTTATAAACTTAAACAACTTAATAATTGGGGTTTGTGTTTGCTAAAACTGTGATGTTTATTTTGTCAAATTAGGACGAGAGTGTTGTACAAACAATATATTCCTTTAACTAAAAATGGCTCTTTTCACATTCCCTCCCCTCCCCATTTTGTCCTTGTATGTGTGCCTTGATCTGGAAAGTACATGGAAAGTATATTTCAAGTTAATTTTTGTATGAGGTCGCAATTGGCCTTCAATGTTCAATTAATGCATTTTTACAACAAAGCTTTCCGTTAACAATGTTGAGTTACCCATAATTTTGTTATTCCTACTAATACTCGTTTCAAATAATTCCATCTTTTCCTTTGAGAAACCATGGAAACATTGTTCACAAATATATTTACACTAAAGAACAAACCACGATTTGATTCCATTTATGGTCTCTCACAACTCCACCTGCACAATTAGGGATGTTAAAGCAGAGGAGAAAGTACACATATTGTTTCTATAACAAATTTATACGAGGAACATCACCAACCCAAACAATATCCGATAGGGTGCAGAACTTTTGATTGGGAAAAATAAGTTAAAAGAAGCCAATGGCAATCATCCTTGACAATGAATATATGATAAGAAAAACTTATACATAAAACTTGAATCTCACACAGAGGACCAAAATTTCCCCAAACATTAAAAGTTTTCCCAAAACATTGAAAGTAAACCTTGGATAAAGGACCAAAGTCACCCTAAACAATAATGAATTATGATAGGAAATCTTACAAAATTCTCTAATTGATATGACGATACAACTTCAGTTAAGTCATGCTTCATGTTGTAATAACAAGTCTCATCTTCTAAAACCCATTAATGATATTTTTTGCTCTCATAAATTTCCTTACCATAGCATTACCTTTTAGTCTTCTCTTCACATTTTTAACTGGGGTGGTTTAATACAAGCTTAGCATTTGAGATATATATAAAAAAGTTAATAATGTAGCTAAGAAATGGATAATCTTTTGGATTGTTATGCACCTATATTGTTATTTTGTATATGTTTGAGATCAGTTTACTCTTGGCTCTAGCAATGTCATTTAGGTTGCTCAAATACATTTTCTGACGACCATTACATTTCAATTGAGTAATGATGGCTTTCACACTTATGCAATTTATCTCGCAAGAAGAAATTGCTAGAAAATGGAAGTGTGTACATGTATTAATTTCGACCATGATGTTAGAAGCATGATTTTATACCATAAAAATTTGACAAGTAAAGGCTACCGTGCATTAATTTACAGGTCAATTTCTACTTGTTCCCTCTTTGTTCATAGATATATCTAAATTTTGTGATCATAAATTTTAAAACCTCAAAACTTCTTTATTAGGAAAAGGACTTTAGGATTATTTCTTAAAATCATTTATTAGATTATGTTCATTCCTCATACCTATAAGAGTAACAAAATCTAGGTAATAAATTGGTTACTTTTATAATTATCATAAATCCTTTTAAACTTTGAATTTATTAAATTTTTAGGATGTTGGAAACCTTTTAGCACTACTAGGGGTTGAATCAATAGTGTGACTTATTACCAATTGTTTCTTTTTATTTACTTTTGTATTGAACCACATATATTAACCAACAAAATATTAGATTATCTCATGCATATAAACCATATAAGAAACTAAAACATGACAACCATGAGAACAACAATAATAAACACATCCTCAAAAGGGACACAAGATATTTGGTGGAAAAGCCTTCACAAGGCAAAAAACTACCCCTGTGGTTGTTGCGTTACTTTGAATCTTCTATTAAGAAAATATAGTCTTTTTACATAGATTGTTGACACTGATCAGCTAGGACACTCGACCTCATATACAATTAGATGAATTTGATCATCCTTGAGACTCGATTCTATTGATCAACTCAAAAGACTATGTTTTCCATGGATCTACGAACTACCATTTGTTGAAAGCCACCACGATTAATTGATCCTCGCCCAAATCTGATTGGACTATCCAACTACTATTGGATTGAGAAATTGTTCCTTTCATTGAAACTTTGCAATCATTGCTCCACATCCATGAAGTCACTGCTCCTCTACTCTACGCAGACCTCCTTTCATATATTTTCACACTAGATCCCAAGACTTTTTCTCAACTCGATTCAACTCTACAATACTCCCTCTAGAACCAAGACAATCTCATCAATCAAAAGTCACCATATCATATGCTCTCACATAAGAAAAATAGTGACCATAATCAATCCAATAGAAAAATTGAATAATATCACCAGTAGTTGAAATAAAACTCATAACAAACCCTCACACCAAAATATAAATGCTACATAATACAATCAACAACATAAGACACTATGGCTATGTGCCAAACACATCAGAAACTCCTACAAGAACAAATGTGAGAGTCACTAATATGGCACTTCATCTAAACCAACTCTACTATAACTCTCTACATTACTGATCTCAAGTCTGGAGATATGAATCAATATTGTGCTTCAAGAAATAGATCTTCTCATATTGTTGCCATTAGATATCATACACTGAAGAAATCAAGCTCACTAATGGCTCTGAAGCATACTCACACAATGAAGCTTTCTCTAACTCACTATCACACACCATCTCACCTCACACAACTCCCAAGTGATGAATATATAACATGTAGGGCGAAATTGAGCTTGGGGCTAAGATCAAGGGTGCGCAAATTGGACCAAATCATTCCACTAAGGCCACTACTTGTGCACTAAATGAGTTCACATCATTGGAGGACGTTTTCAAACCATTCCCGACCTTTACAACTATTTCTAAAAGCCTCTTGGAATTTGCTTACCATTTTTCTTCCGATTTGCGCGAGGAATGCAAAGAAAATCTCATGAAAAATACTCAGTCGCACGCATAACACTAGATGAACTAGGTTGGAACCTTCAACCACTCTCATATTCTTGTCTTCCAATGACGGGAGACTTTCAGTGGCTCCCATAGGCTTGGATCCATGCAACTGGGGCTAAGGATGAAGAAAAACATCAAGCCTTCAGCTTAGAACCTCTGCCACCTGTTGGATCACCTTCTCCAACACCTGTACAAGCCTCTAAACCTATAACATAACCTTTGACACATTTTCAAGTGGATCAAACATGTCTCCCAAGTGTCATTTCCAAGTTGACCTAAAAGGCCAACAAACAAGGTTGGCAAGAGTGCCAACAAGTCCTCCACTCTCCAAAAAACATCTCCACAAGTTGCAACACCTCAGACAGACCTGCAATACTTTATAGCACATCTCCATCTTCAAACATATGGTCATCACACTACAACAAGTCATATCCATGAGCATAAGCATGAATATTTAGATGAAGACCTAGTTTCCAACTCAACTAGTGTGCCAACTCACCATCAAACATACCAATGCAAATGTCTAACCAACATGAGTGACATCATACTGTTGACATCAATGTAAACACGACATCTAAATGCCAACTCAACTAGCTGCAGCCATACTACAATGAATGACATCCATACATTAGCTAGGCTACAAGGGTTGACATTAATGCCAACATAAGCTAGCTGGAACCATGCACACCATAATTCAAACAATCTCCCCCTTTGACATTGATGGCAACCACACAAACTCTCCAAACCATCATCCTCTATCACTCCCCCTTTGACATCAAAGGAAATGGTCAACTCCATATGATCAGGCAACACGAATTGAAGCACAAACATTAGAGAAATACATATCTACATGGCTAAAAAATTATGTACATATAGAAGAATCCATGTCTCTCACATCAATAAAAAAATGTAGCAAATAGACCAATCACCATCCAGAGCAGAACACCAACCAACAACCTCTAGCAGCATGCAGCAATATTCCAACATAAGGAAACCATACAATCACCAATTAACATCATCATCCTTTCTTCCTTCACTGGTTTTGTGCGGTCCTCTTTGCTTTTGCTGCTTTTACCGATTTTGTTTTGAGTAACGGGGCAACAAACGATCTCTTTCCACATGGCCAAAGTTATGACCTATGTAGCACTCCACATGGCCAAGATGTGTAGCAAGAGGATTAGATGTCTTAATGCTCATGCTAGATATAAACCTTGCATGAAATGTACTTCTCCTCCATTGGTTAGATCTACATTCAGATGACTTATGGCCAAACATGTGACACCAGTAACAATAACCATAAAAACCACAATTATACATGTTAACCAATCTCCTTGTCTGCTGAAATTGCTGCAAGCTCCGCTGATTTGATCTATACGTTATGCTCCAACAATTTGTTGCAACATGTCCATAATTGTGACAACTATAACATTGTATCTCATGCATCAAAGGAATAAATGGACTTTGCTTCCTTTGAAATCTAATGGAGTTTCCATGATCATCTCTATAAGCAAAAGGTCTTTTGAATGTAGATGCTCCTTGAGATTTTCTTCTCTACTGATGTTTTTTCTTGTTTTTCTGCTGCTGGGGCTCTTGTTGCTTAATCGATGACTGGATCTTCTTCTTGTTACCTTGGTTCTCACTTTTGTTGCTGGTATTGTTTTCTACAAGTTCTTTTGGTTCAACTTTAGTGTTCTTTCCTGCATGCAAACAAGATTTACCCTTTTGAAAACCAAGACCAAATTTATCCAATGGTGATCTTTGGATCTCAAGCAAATTATCCAAGGCTATGGTACTCTTCTCCATCTTTCGTTGCTTTCTCAAGGAAAATACTTTAGCTTCTAAATAATCATCCTATTCTACCTTCACTTGGTATTGCTTCCTCATACCTTCCTCAACTTTTTTTGATTCTGCCAACTTAATCTTTAAGATGACAATCTCTTCCTTGAGCTTGGCCTCCTTATCATCACAAATATGCAACAATTTTTCTTGATCCTTGCATGCAGTTATTAGTGTATAAATCTCAGTTCTAATACCCTTAAGAACATTTGCATCTTCATTATGTGCTTCGACATTATATAAATCTAAATCATCAAAATTATAACTCAAAAGAAAATCATTAATGTGTATACCTTTGGATTCATGATTTCTGATCTCTTCTCATCATCTACTAAATCATGTGCACTAGAAGAATGAGACTCTTGTGGATGAGCTTTGAAAGCCCTTCTTCTTGTTTTTCTTCTTGTTGTTCTTCTTCTCATTTTTTAAAAATGCTGCTAGTACCATCTCCAAATATGGATCCTATCTTGTCCCACATTTCTTTGGCACGTTTCAAATGCACTAGTCTCTTCATATCATCATCATGAAGATTCTTGTATATTAGGGATCTAGCTTGTGCATCCTACTGCAAAACTTCATCTGCAAATGGATCCTTTCCATAACCTTCACACACAACTCTCCAAATGTTAGATACTCAATATAATAATCTATATTTTACATTTTTGTGCCATGCCTTGTAATTTGTAGTAGTGAGGACAACCATTCTGGAAAAAAAAATTCAATTTTCTGCCAACAAACCCCAGATCTACTCTCAATGGTCAAGTTGCAACCAAGAGCCTTTCTCTTATACCAATTGTTGGAAACCTTTGAGCACTAATGGGGGGGGTGCATTAGTAGTGTGACTTATTACCAAAAAATTCCTTTTATTTACTTTTTTACTGAATCATATTTATTAAATAGCAACACATTAGATTATCTCATGCATATAAACCATATAAGAAGCTAAAACAAGATAACCATGAGAATAGCAATAAATACTGCTACCATTAGAGCTCATACACTAAAGCAATCAAGCTCAGTAAAGGATCTAATGCATAGTCACACAATGCAACCTTCTCTAACTCATTATCGCACACCATCTCACCTCACACAACTCCCAAGTGATGAATATATAATATGTAGGGATAAAATGAGCTTGGGGCTAGGATCAATGGTGTAGAATTGTACCAAATCATTCCACCAAGACCACTGCTTGTGAAATAAATGAAGTCACATCATTGGAGGACCTTTTCAAACCATTCCCAACCTTTACAACTATTTCTAGTACAACAAATAGAAGAAAAGCTTAGTAAGGGTTGCAGTTGAATCGATACAATTTAAGTTTTCTTAAAACTGTTTTGTCAAGCTCTTTGACATGGAGTTGTTTCCATCAAATTTGGGGACTTTTAATTTTAGGTCTTTTGGATCCTCTTGGATCATTATTAGAAATTGAATGGATCAATGGTCAAATCCTAGGTATGCAAATTGTTAGAGGCATCACAAATATTAACCATCCTTTGTTTGCATATGACACTGCTTCTAGGTGGAGATTTATCCATTATTTTCAGAAGGTTCAAGAATCCTTTAGCTTTTTTTACTCAAACATGCGGAGGGTTAATTAGTCACAATAAAATTAAATATATGTGTGGAATCTTAATCATTTTCTTCCTATTATTTCTAGCATTGAAGCAATTTCCTTTTAAGGACTTATAGTCTTCATTCAAGCACCTATGTATGCTCCTCTATATTTGTTTTTCTTCCTCTAACATGTGGTAGTAGGTCATATTTAATACCAAATAAAATTTTGTTTAACATGGCATGCATTAGTTGAATCCCACATGATGTTTAGTTCTAATTAAATATGTGCTCTTAGCCCTACTCATCTTTCAATATCCAACTGTTTTATCTCCTACATGAATAAAACAACATATTGATTAAGAAATCCATAAGTTCCTATGGAAAGGTGGTAAAACTAAAAGAAATGTATCATTTAGTCAACTAGTCTATAGCCAAAGCACCAAATGCACATTATGTTTTGGTAATTGATGATATTGTTTTTATGAATCTAGCTATGGGAGATAAGCTATTATGGAATATGGTTACTAGGAAATATGATTAATGGAAGAATTTCATTGTTAAAAGAAATTTCACTACTATGAGGAAATGTGTTTAGTCTCACCACACCCATCTAGAGAATTCTCTTCTATTTGGAAATTGATTGAAGATGTAATCTCTTCACACCTTCTCTATTTTGGGTTCAAAGGAATGGGAAGCATATATTGCTATAAAATAATAGTATAATGAGAAATCAACCACTAATTTAAATTCAGTAGCTCCATCCTTTAAAAATCTGGTTGGACCTTGAAGGGAAAAAAAATCTCTATTGATTTAGATTGGATCATTATATTGTTTTTAATCCATATTGATGCTTTTAGAGTGAAAAAAGTGGAGGAATAAAGTCACAAAACTGTTTTTACTTGTGGGTCCTAGTTTGGCGAATTAGGGTTTGAAATCTTATGGAAGTAGTGTGAGGAATAAAATGGCGTTTTTATGGGTAAAATTTTGTTTCTTAAGCATGACAATTCCTATCCTTTCCAATGGTGCAAGAATCAACTAAATCAAATTTTATGTACAAAATGTATGCCAATGAGAAGTCGACCTTCTTCTTTTCACCACCATGATTCATTAAGATGCCATGCCAACCTAGATTATTCATAGAAAATGGGCTAGAAATATTATCATGATGAAGAAGACTTGAAAAGTTGATATTCTAATTCTAGTTAAGATTTGAAGGATCTAAAGTTAACCACTAGTAGGCCATTGTGTTGTGTTATAACTAGGCTATTAGGATTAAAAGTAATTCCATTCTATTTGAGTGCATTTTGTTCCGTAAATGCAGAGAGTAACTAAGACTATATATGGAGAGAGAAAAAAAAGAGGCTTTATGCATTTTAGCAACCCATGGGCCATAGGTCTCACTTATTTTTACTTACATCCATTTTCCATTCAAGGAAAGAGAGAAGAGCAATCTCACCTTCTAGTTGGGTTTTCTCCAGAAAGGGTTTCCCATGTTATATCTTGTGTCAATTGTATTTTTTGAGTTGTATTCCACCATTATATATTTTCTGCATATTTTATCTCTACATGCATACACATAACACCATAATTAACGAATCCAAAAATATGAAAAATTAACCCTCATAAGGTAGATTTTTTATTTTAAGCATAATTTTATTAGATATGTTGTGAGGAATTGTCTAGTGGAATATACATGATAGTTTATGGATCATATATTAGTTTGGAATTTCAATGGATGATGGAATGGTTGGGATTTTGGTTATATCCCTTTCGATATTTCTCCTCTATTTTCTCAACTAGCTACCCTTATTAAAGGTTGTGCACCTAGAAGGAATTCTTATATAGATTATTAAAGGTAGGGATCACCCACTCTTATAGTGAATAAGGGCTTAGAGCTTAGTTATCAAAAAAACCATTCCTCCTCAGTCCTCTATTTGGAACAAGATATGTAACCTAGACATAATTCTTAAATTAACATATTTTTTTGGACCTTGGTACATAGAAAATAATTGATTGTAGAAAATCTAGTAAATAGATGAATTAACAATCCTTCTAGATGTGTCTTATGTGTGGAGGATGTCGAATCACCATTTTTTATTCATAAAGTGTCATTTCACCTCAAATTTAACATTGTTATCTTTGAAACAGATCAATAATTGTTTCTGAAGGTTAGAATCTTAAATGACCCTTTTTTAAATATGGAGACTCTCCAAAACAAACCATTGTCGAAGTGAATATGGATGGCCCTCCCAAAATATATTTGATAGAAAGTGTGGTTGGTCAGAAATAAAGTAATTCTTTAGTAGAAGGCTTCCAAGCCTGAATAGTGGAAATTAGAGCTATTTCCTTACTAGTACACTATCTCAAAAAAGAAAGGTTTACATCTTATTTTAATTTAACAAATGATAGATCATGATGAAGAGATGTAGTTGGAGTAATTTGGTATGAATAATCACAAATACATATTCAAGGGACACCGACTTTCAAAAAAACCAAGTTGGAAACTTTGTATGACCTTGAAAGAATTTCATATATATATATATATATATTTGTATGGTGCTTCAAAACATAATCTAGGGGTGGAAATGGTGGTGGTGGGGGGCTATGTTATTTATAACCTCATAGGAAATTAATTATTTTCTTTCTTTTCGACCCTAGGCCTTTTTCCCAACATTTTGGATGAAACATATGGATTATTATGAGGATTGAAAATTTCTAAAGCCCGCAACATACAAAAATTGGTAGTGATGCAGGACTTATTGATAATCCTTAGGCATTTGATTAAAGGATCCATCTCACTAGATGTTAAGTTTGCATCGGTTCTAAGTAGGATCAAGAATATTACCAACTCATCTGATAATATAAGTTACTTTCATGTTTTAAGAAAGAACAATTCGAAAGTGGATATACCAGAGTCCCAAGTCACAAGAACGAAACTTGAGACATTAATCATTGACATGATGCCACCATAGAAGATATCCCTAAATCAATTAAGATGATAGTTGGCATCATTGAACAAACCTATCTATATGGTAGTGGTTTAAAGTGAGAGAGAGGGGATGATAAGAGCCTCCATTGTCACTCACTTGTTTTCCTCCTCTAAGCAAGACTCCAAAATATTAGAAATATATGATGGAATAATGCGAGATATTTTTGGCTAGAATTTCATGCTCGAATGGAATCCCTCTCAATATTTCTTTGCTTCTCTAGCTTCTTAGTCTCAAGTATTGAATTCTCCATAGTTTAGGATCTTCGTTGGTTTCTATTTCCTTTGGATAAATCCTCTAGCTTTCTATTTCTTGGCTTCCCTAGAATCCTAGGAGTGGTTCTTTTTTTTTCCCTCCCATTCCCTATGAATTCTCTATTCTAGTCTTTAGTTACTCGTGTGCAATACTCTTTAACAACAGGCTTGAATTTGATTTCTTAGTGCTATGGTGTTTTCTTATGTGAATTGGGTTAGAGGAGGGCCCACTCCTATTCAAGGAATTTACTCACTAGAAAATTTTGTCTTATTATCCCTTTTGTTTAAATTATGGATCATATAGAATTAATGGAAATCTAAAGAAACTTTAAGAGGCATGGCATGATAAATATTTCAAGGATTTGCAAGGGAATTTTGAAGCTTGTGGAGTAACTTCAACATGAAGAAATGATCATGAGTATCTTATTAACTCAAACAAAAGGAATTTTGACAATGGAGATTGTATTGTTTTCTCCTAAGACGATTGTAGCTCGTTAGGGTTGAAAATTGATACGGTTAAAATTTTAGCTCATAGGTTAATGTTAAAAATCTCAATTTAAAATTTCCTCTTAAGACGATTGTAGCTTGCTATGGTTCTAAAAATTTAGCTCATAAGTTAAGATTAAAAATCTCAATTGAAAAAAGTGTTTCATTGTTACTACACATGTGAATAAAATTAAAAATAAACATATTTATGTGAGCATAAAAAAATGTTGTAGATATATGTAGTTATATATATTATTATAATTTTAGTAAAATTAAAATTAAAATAATTTGTTTACTAAAATTATAATAATTTTGTATATGAGGATGTAAAATTTATATAAATATAAAAAATATTATTAAGAATTAGTATCGATTCATCTTATCTTTAAATCTACGAACTTTTCTTCAAGTTTTTCTTTCAAAAAGAGGTTTACATCTTGAGAGCCATGCTTGCTAGATGTAAGATGAAAAAAATTAATTTGGCTAACACCCTAGCTTTGGACAGGCTTTTAGGCATTCATTAGGCAAAAGATCTAAGAGTAGAAGTAATGTTAATTTAGGATTTTTTTGCCTTAGAAGGTCATCCTTGGTTTATATGAGGGAATTGTACTGTGATTGTACATTATTGTGTTTGAGAAAAATAGAAAAGACTGTGTGAAAATGAAGAGGAAATTACAACATATTTGTTGTAGGTTGTATCTTTTCATTTTGCTCGATAATATAGAAAGAAGGATTCACTGTTTCTTAGTGGACATAACCCAATTGTGTACATAACCCAATTGGGTGAACCACGTATATATGTGTCTCTCTTGTTTTATGATTTTGTATGTCTGTGTTTCCATAATATTTTATGTGTTCCATTGCTTTGTTATTTACTTTTTAACAAAATATTAATCCTTGATTTGTGAATACTACTATGAATATTCTAGTATATTCCATAAAGACTAAATCTTTACCATCCACCTAATAATTAATAATAATCTTAATATTTGATTTGTGAATACTGATATGAATATTCTAGTATATTCCATAGAGACTAACTAATAATTAGTTAGATACTTAACTTTCAATTCTTAAAGGCCTATTCTAAAATAGACATGTCTATTGGCATAATTAGGTGGATGGTAGAGATTTAACCTCTAGAAAATATTTTAAAATATTCATAGTAGTTTTCATAAAGCAAACATTGAGTTTTATCTCAAAAGTGGTTATATCCTTTCCCTCTTTTTAATTAAATTTATTAATTAAAAAATGCCACATGCACAGATGTCTTATTAATATGAGTTCAGATTTTTGCTATATGACATGTTATATTAGTAAGTCATGGTATTGATCCATAACATTGTAAGAAAGTTTTTACAAGTTAAAAATCTCAATTATAATTATTTAATCAAAATAACAAAAAACAAATTCCATAGAAAAAATTAACCAACCAATGCATATTAATCAAGTAATTCAGATATTGATGATATTCACAATCTGCTATTCATCAATAAAGTAACATGAAACATCAAATAACAAATTACATCAGGGTAATTTAATAACAAATCAAATAACATTGAAATAACTAATCAAATAACATATCCATGAATAGAGTAACATAAATCATCAAATAACAAAGGACATCATAATAATTTAATAAATGAAAAATAACAATAAATAATAATTACATAACCAATGCATAGAACCATGTGGACGATTCCTATTTTCAACCCCATCGAAAAGTTATTGCGCCCTGACATGCGCTTTCAATACCCAGATATAACATTCGCGCGGTAATGACTAGAGAAAAACAAAAAAAAACGACGTGTTATATAATGCAATAACTTTTCTATGGGGTTGGAAATAAGAATCGCCAAACCACATAGTTCGGCTATTCTTTGCATTCACAATCTGCTCTCGAGATCGATATAGATCCAGATGTCGAATCAGATATGTTACATGACCCGAATTCCTAAAACGAGTCCTTAACATTCTACTAGTAAAATTACAAACCATTCATTCCCAGGTCTATTCATTCTGTCACTCTCAAATGTACAGCGTGCATCTTACCTTACAACTGGTCATACAACTTTCGTTTACCTAAAAATTGGATTGACAGTAATTCAGAAAACCACTTTCTTTTCATTTGAGGAGGGCGCGAGGAACGGACACAGTAGATCTCCATCAAAAGCCGCGTTCAGCTGCCGGGGTTTGGCATCGCCCAGGTCGTCTATTCGGTAGCCATTGGGATAAGTCTCTGGTTTATATTCACTGTATCTCAATTTCAGCACCTTCTTCTCATCCCCAGCCTCCAAAGAAATCTTCTCCGCTGACCAACTGAGCGGCCTCGGCGGAAGACACCACCCCACAAAACTGCCCAAGAAGATCTTGAGACCGCCCCGCACAATCCAGACCAACCAGTAGGGCGGGTGCGGGTAATCCATGGCATCTAGAAGCCTCTCCTCAAACAAGCAAAATACGATCCGTCTGGCCGCCGGACGGAGGCAGGCGGGTACATTTGACACCAGCAGATTCAGCGTGGATTCGCCGATTTCCCTGCTGGACTTGGAGTACACCATTTTTTTGGCTTCGTATTGGCGGCTAAAGCGCTCCACTCCCTCCACTGTGTCGGGAATATCTCGGATGCCCATCCGTGTGCCGATGTCGCGCCACACCACAAAGTTCGCCGTCGTCTCTTTTTCCGTCCAATCCCGGTAACCGAACCTGCAAACGGAAAAGCCGAACCGAGCCTTAAATTCTTTGCAAAAGTGATAAAAAATATGGAAAGGTTAACCGGTGAGCATACCTTGAAGCAAATCGTTGGGGCTCCAAGATGAAGGTTGAGAGCGTGTACAGATAGTCGCTGTTGGAAATATTGTAACGGCCGTGAATGAAATTGAGGCGGCGAAGTGCGAGGGATCCCCGGGGGCTGTCCACGTGATTGAGCAGGAATTCCAGTATCAGAATACTGGTGTCGTCGTAGCGCTTCACGACGGTTTCCGGCGAGAACTGCCGAGTTTCGGCGAGCAGCTTCGAGATGGAGGGGATGGCGAAGCTCTTGAAGAGAGCGAATTCCAGTGCCTTCTTGCTGATTACAGGGAACTCCACGAATTGGGCGATCTTGGAGAGAGCCACGGCGTCGCGGACGGGATCCATAGATGAAATTAGACGCAAGCGTCTGTACCGGAGGTACTTGCACACGCCCACCCACAACAACAATATCAAGAAGATGAGGAGCAGCATAGCAGGCAATCGTGGAAGATTCTGCTTCTGAGTATGCAGTGTGATGGAGAACGAATGGTTCCGCCTGCAAATCTTCAGAATGCCGGACGCATGACAGAATCCTACCCAGTCTTTACAAATGTGGATAAGTGCCCTAATACCTATTTATCAAATCCCTGCGTATAATAATGACTATTTATCTCATTTGAAGGCTTTTAATTTTGATACCCATCTTCATCTACCTTTCCCTCTATCAGATCTTTCACGCTGGTCACCTTTCATGGCAAGAGCTAACGGCATACCAGTGGGCATTAAATGCCGGCTATATGCGGCATACCAGTGGGCATTAAATGCCTGGCTGTTTAACACACGCGCGGGGTGATTTTTTATTTATCTATCACCCCGCGTCTGTGTCAAACAGCTATCTATCAGAGACGCATGTAGCTGGGCATTTAATGCCCACTGGTATGTCGTGAGCTTGCCACCTTTGACACATGTAACTGGGCATTTAATGCCCACTGGTATGCCGTTAGCTTGCGACCTTTGACGCATGTAGCTAGGCATTTAATGCCCACTGATATGCCATTAACTTGCCACCTTTCATTACCCTTTTTCTGACCCCATAATCCTTCACCCATCTTCATCTACCTTTCCCTCTATCAGATCTTTCACGCTGGTCACCTTTCATCACCCTTTTTCTGACCACATAATCCTTCAACCATCTTCATCTACCTTTCCCTCTATCAGATCTTTCACGCTGGTCACCTTTCATCAAAATAGTTTTTAATAAAAAATATATTTAATTTAATGAAATAAACTAAATTATCTATTTTTCAAATACTACTAGGATAACAACACCACCTTTATTCAAAAGTAATTTATTTCATTATATATTTTTCAATTATTACTAGGAAACAACACCACCTTTATTCAAAAGTAAATTTGGAGATTTGAATTTAGATTTTCTTAAAACATAATAGGTCATTTTCACAATCACTGCGAGGATAACAATACCACCTTTATTCAAAAGTAATTTATTTCATTATATATTTATCAAGTACCAGTAAGATAACAACACTACCTTTATTCAAATTAAATTTGGGGATTTGAAACTAAATTCTCTTTGAATATAATATTTTACTTTCACAATCATTACCAATTAAATTATTTGATAGCTAAAATAAATTTGATACCAATTAAATTATTTGATAGCTAAAATAAATTTGATATTATTAAGTAAGAAAAGTGAATTATATTATAAAATAATTTAAAATTATTAAATAAAAATAATTTTTAATTTAATATTAAAAAAATTATGTTTATATATAGTTTCTAAAATTTTAATTTAATTATCAACTAATATAAATACCCACTAATTCATAATAAATATCAAAACACTTATTTTTTAATATATTTAATATTAAAAAATTAAAAACCACATAAATTTTAATTAAATTAAGACTTTATTTTAAATTATTATTATTATTATTAATTATAAAAAGAATTAATGACGATGATGATGATAATTAACGCCCACTAAGACCAATGTGGTCTATCGAACCTCAAGAAGAGAGAGTCTAAATGTCATTCTTCAAAATCATGTTTCTGTGATCAAAGAGTAGGGAAAGAAGTGTTCCAAAATCGCTATAGTTGGGTTGGCTTAATAAGTCAGAGAAGATTGGAGGTGTGCCTGATGATAGGGAATTGAGAGCGGATGTGTGCAAGAGTGGAGCAGTCTAAAAGGAAGTGGTTTTCATCTTCCACCTTCCTAGTATCACAAATTTGACAAATTCTATCGTCCCAGGGAGTCTTGAGGGTAGACCACCGCCCGGTCTCACTTCAAAGCTCATGAGAGTTAGTTCTAATCCTAGCGATGTTCATTTTCTTCTTGGTGCTAGTCAACATACAAAGATAATTCTGGTTATCGAGGGTGAGATTGATCACCTCCTTATAGTACCTTAGCTTCCTTTTACCCTCCAGCTCCTTAGCATCCCATATCTTGTCCTTAAAACTGGAGGTAATAATATCTTTGATATTGTCCTTGCTTTCCACAATGATCTCCTCCTTAATCCCCCAAAGGTTGAGCCAAGACTTAGCATCCTGATGTTGCCCGCACTTGAAGCGCAGGTGGGGGTTTTGATTAGAGTTAGAAGCAATTTTTGGGAGCCTCTTGGAATCCATATTGTGAAGCTTCTTCTTGTACATCAGATATCTAAACATAGCTTCACTTTCAATGGGGGACATACCAACTTCGATCAAGAGGATAGGATAGGGAGTATTTCCCTTGATCTTGAGGTTATAGGTTATGAATTTCTTTTGGATCATCTCAATCATTCTCGACGATGCCCTAGATATACTGCACCCCCAAACTTCACATCCGTATAAGATAACAGGGGTGACGAGAGTCTCAAACAGGAACCTTTTTTAATTACAAATGTAAAGATCGACTGACTTACAATTATTTTCAAACTCATAATAAACTTTCCAACCTCCAATAGTTCTTTTCTCGATGCTATAATTCCAGTGGAGATGATGAGGAAAGTCAATACCCAAATATTTATAAGAAGAAACCTGCTCAAGACAATGGTTATTATAGACGAAACTACTATGGGTGATCTTTTTGGATTTAATGATCATGACTTTAGTCTTGTCGGTATTAACTGTCATACCCATCTTGGAGCAGCAGACATGAAGAGTCTTAAGCTACTTGTTTAGGTCATCATGGCTCCTTGCAATAAGAACGATATCATCAGCATAAAGGAGAAAAGTAATGATAATACTAGCAAGCTCGATGCCTTTGCAACCCACAGTTTCGAGACACTCCTCTAGTTTATTGATGTAAATACCAAAAAGGGTAGGGAAAGGGGCAACCTTGCTTAACCCTGATAATACATTTAATGTCTTTAGACCACCCTTCATTGGTCTTAAGCTCGAAAATGACATTCTTGTAGAGGCAGATCACAACAATCTCAGTTCATTAGGAACCATGATCTCTTCAAGCCTCGCCCATAGCTTATCTTGGGGGATAGTGTCGAAAGCTTTTCTAAAGTCCGCAAAATAACAGAAGAGATCGGTTTTACTATTGCGAAATTCCTTCGCGATAATCCTAAGGGTGACATGGTGGTCAATAGTCGAGTGATGTCTCCTAAAACTAGCTTTCCCCTTAGCTCTTTTACCTTGGTTCTCAAGCTAAAGGCTAAGCTTTTTTTCCAAAATGAGCCCGTAAAACTTGGCTAGGATGTGGCTAATCATAATGGTCCTGTAGTTAGAGGGAATGCTTTTGCCCCCATTTTTTTTTTAACATAAACTGTTCAATTTTATTAATAAGAAGAGGTTGGGCATGCTAAACAACCTCGAGTACAGACAAGTGCGAGAATCCAAACACAAAAGAGGCCTCCTATCCTTGCTTTTCTATGGTCCTCTTTTCTTTGGTACTTTGGTACTTTCCTGGGTTAAGTTAAAACCCACATAAACTAAGTTCCACGGGTCAAATTACAAACCCGCATAAATTAAAATGTTTTTGTTTAAAACCTGTCTTATCCCCCATACCCAGCCCCACTACAGGGTTAACCCCCGCCGATCTTGATACACGTCAGCCGTCAGATCTTCTCCTGCCCAGATTCGACGCATATCGCATCCATTGGTTTCCAAACCTTAATTCCTCAGGAGCGTGCGATATGGGCCATTTTGTATTGCCACGTGTCGGCCCCTGAGTAGAATCGCATCCATTTCATAAGAAACTGCCGAGCAGCCAAGAGCGGTGCGAAGAAACCCACTTACCACTCCCATCGAAAAAAATTCCCTTCCTTTTGCAAAGTGCGATGGCCATTAGATCTACTCCGCCCCAGATCCGACGCTTATCGCATCCCTTGCTGACCGAGCTTTAACCGAGACCCATCTCCATATTCGGCCCCACTACAAGGATAAGACCCCGCCATGAAAAGCGTGCGATAACCGTCAAATCTTCCACCGCCCAGATCTGACGCTTATCGCATCGAATTGCTGTCCGACCTTTATTACCTCAAGGGCATGCGAAATGGGTGGTTTTGACCTGCCACACGTCAAGCCGTGAGTTGCATCGTGTCCGATACAAGAAATACTGCCCAACAGCCAAAAGCGGTGCAAAACCACTTACTACTCCCCGCATATTTAACCCCCCATCTTTTCTAGCTCGCGATGACCGTTGGATCTTCCCCGCCCTGTGTCTTCGCCTCTCGTCCATCAAAATTGTATTCTAAATGAAATCAATTATGCGCCCTGTTTTTACTCCTATCACAGCTGGCCCATGCGGAAAGCCGAAAACCTGTCCAGAAGTGAGCCCGCCTTTATTCTACGGGATTTTGTCCTTGAACAACTCTCCTTGCCTATTAATGGATTGAGTGTGCTTCTGTGCATGATATTCCAGCAAAAGAAGTTGATTTTTGGGAGTCCAAATGGGTCCCATACATGCTGCCAAAGCTTTGTAGTATGGATCTGATGATGTTGTTCTTGGAGGGCTGTAAAACCAAGTCTGGCTGAGTAAGATCTAGACTTCCCCCAGCCCTACTTGTCCCTTGAATGCAGATGCACAGGAGCCAGACCAGTGAGTTTATCCAATAATTGATGGAGTTGAGGGAGCATCCAACCAGGGGGCAATGTAGGTCCCAGTTACTCCAGTTCCCTTCTGAATCCCATGGGCAAATGTCAACAAGTTTGTGGATACCTTTTTGGATGAGCTAGTTACGCAAGTCTGCTATATTTGGTGCAAGCTTTAGGGGATGGAGACCCATGATCTTGTCCTCCCACAGTCTGATTCTTTTCCCATTTCCTGGAATTCTATAGAGCTGTTCTTTCAAGAATTTCCATCCTTGGGTGCACAACTTCCACAACGTGGTTCCTTTGTCAGAAACACCTTCATCCATATTCTTTATTGAGAGCCTGTGCAGATATTTTTTAATTAGAACTTGACTTACAGGGTGTTTTTGGTTTGAGAATATTTTCAAAAGGATCTTCCCTCCCATTGCCAGATTGGCCAACACATGATCTCTTACCTAAAGTCCACCTTCAGGTATTGGCCTTTTCACTATGTCCCAGCTTACCATATGGAAATTTTTTTGGTTCCCCTTTCCTCCTTGCCATAGGAAATTTCGAATCAGCTTTGTTAACTGATCGGTGATCACTTTTGCCCCCATTTTTGAAGATAGGCATAATAAGGATTTGCGTCCAAAGCTTAGGGAAGTCATGCTTACATATTTATGTATGTATTTATATATTTAAATTTAACAAAAGAAAAGTAAAAAGAATATTAACTATGAAGATTCACCCATACTTTCTCATATAGATTGTTAATCTATAAATAAGATTTGCTACAATACTATGGACCAACCGTGTGGCTTATTAATACCACATACTAAAAAAATCATAACTCATTTTTCATATAATACTTCTTCATATGAGAATATTTTTAAATAATCATTTTAAATAAAAAGATAGAAATGTCATAACTACTGTTGAGATAAATCCCAACCTATGAAGTGTGGCTGCTACTAATAATATTCTAAAATATTCCATCGAGGTTAAATCCTTACAATTCACCTAACAATAATTAGGATGGTAGGTGTGTCTATTTTGTAATAGGATTCTAGAATTTTAATTTAATTATCAATAATTATTAGGTAGATGATAGAGATTTAACCTCCATAGAATATTCTAGAATATTCATAATAGTAGACAAATCGATGATTGAGATTTCCCTTCAAAATAGTTACATCCTTTTTACCCTTTTAATTAAATTGATTAATTAAAAAAAATATCATATGAACGAGTGTGATATAAAGTGAGTTATGGTCTTTTGGGCATGTGATATTGACATGCCATAATATTGGCCAATAGTATTGTAACAAAGCCTAATTATAAATTAAGAATCTCTATGTTAAAGTTGGGACAAATCTCCATGATTAAGAATGGTATTCCATGTTTTTAAATGTATATATGTTTAACTTATATTTTGATTTTTTTTAATAATTTGCAACAATGATAATAATTTAAAATAAAATTCTAAATTAGTTAGTTTTTATGATTTTTTAAAGTGAGATATATCATAAAGTAAGTATTTTCATGCTTATGATGGATAGATACCTATCAATATTTAAGGATAATTTAATTTATATGGCTTCTCAAGTTGATAATTAAACTAGCATAGATCCATCTTAACTTTGGATCTACCAAGAGAAAAGAGGGATCAAATCTATTAAACCTCTTTTTGGGTGTAAAACATGAGGAGTGGTTTGCACATAAAAGATTTCATCCGGTTTGCACATTAGAGATTTCATCCCTCTCCACTCTTTTTAAGTGCAAGACTCGTGGAAAGGTTTGCACATGAGTAGATTTCATTCCTCTCCACTCTTAATAGATCTAGAATTAACATGGATCTATGTTAGTTTTGAACAACACATTATTAACACTTTTTAACCATAAGAAGTTTTTAACTTTTTATTTTTATTTTTGCATAATATTTAGAATTAATTTTGTTATTAACATTAAAATAAATAAAATTTGGTATTAATATTAAAATGTCACACACACACACACATATAAAATGGTACATGTAAATTCCATATTAGATATGGAGGAAATTATAAATCACTATCACACCTTGAATTAGAAAAAAGTTATTATTGGACTATGAGTTCTTTATATATATTTATAACTTATATTAAACTTTTTTCTGTTATTAATATTTTTAAATATTACATATGAACTTTATATTAAGAATGGAATACATTATACATCTCTCTCACAATGGAAGGTGAAAATATAAGAATTTTTTTTAATTTAGTTTAATTTAATTTTCTCTTGAGATTAAATTATGTTATTTATAACTAAATGTTGCATACAAAGTTGCTCCACAACCCACTATGAAAGAAATGTTTAAAAATAATAAGATAATACTTACATTAACAAATTAAAAAATACTCATAGAAAATCAATGTCAACCATAAATAAAATACATTAATTTACACCTTAATTTTACATCTAATTTTATATAGAGTTAAAATAATTGAAAGTTAAAAAAAAAAAAATAAAAAAAAAAAAAAAAAAAAAATCAAAACAAAACAAAACAAAACAAAACAAAAACAAAACAAAAAAACAAAAACAAAAACAAAAACAAAAATTTTTAGTATGAGGGAGATATGTAATTTCCTTACTTAATATGGAGTTGACAAATAGCATATAAAAATAATATTATTGATAGTACATGATGTGTAATTCATTTTATGTTATGTTGTCATGTAACATTTCGAACAAAAATATGGTAGTAGCAAAAATAAAATTAACTATCATTTATAATTAACATAATTTTATATCAACTTTATATTGAGAAAAATAATTTAATTTTTATTATAAAAATTCTTATATTTTCACTTTCTTTGTGAGAGATTTGTAATTTATTCCATTCTTAATATGGAATCCTTATATAATATTTAAAAAACGTTAGTAACAAAAAAACTTAAAAAGGGTTATAAATCAAATATTTCAATAGGCATGTTGACTTTATTATCATGGAGAGAGAGTGTGTTCTTATTCCAGTAATAATTTCTTTCTAATTCAAAGCACGAGAGAGAGGGAGAGAAAGAGGATTTAAAAAATATTAATAACAAAAAAAATTCTATATGTTATATAAAACAAGTGCAAATCATATAATTAAAACATTTTATTAGTGTGTTGTTCAAAACAACATAGATCCATGTTCACTCGAGATCTACTAAGATTTTAGAGGAATCAAATCTCTTGAGGTGCAAATGTTTCTTAAGTTTGGGAAGTTAAGATGGATCTATGCTACTTTGAACAACACACTAATAAAATGTTTTAAATGTTAAATGTCAACTGAACATAGAATTAATTACACATTATATTGTATCAATAATATTATTTTTACATGTCATTTGTCAACTCCATTTTATATAGTGCACGGATTACATATGAACAATATTGTTTTTTACTTTCAATTACTTTATCTCTCTATATAAAGTGTGGTGTAAAAATAATGTGGAAACTAAAGTATTTTATTTATGGAAAACATTGATTTCTTTTATTATCAATATTTTTTGATGTGTTAATGTAAGTATTATTATTTTTTTTTTAAATGTAGCATTGAAGCCTAATTTCAAGATAGGCATGCTTATCAATAGGTAGATGGTAGGAATTTAATCTCAACCAAATATTGTAATGTTCTTAGTAGTATCCACATATCAAAGGTTGAGATTTATCTCCAAAGTAATTATGTCAGTTTTCCCTTTTCATTAAATTGATAAATTAAAAAAAAGTTATATGAAAAAGAGTTATGGTTTTTTGGGCTTGTAGCTTTAGTAAGACATGATATTGTAATGCATTTAAGAATCTCCATGATAAAGTCGAGATGAATCTCTATGGTTAAGAATATTCCAACATGTTTTTTTTTTAAATGCATATACATTTAACTGATATATTAATACTTATAGTGCATAAGTAGTTTCTGGAGAAAAATGTGCGATAAAGAAGTTGAAACTTTAGATGTTTCGAGTGAACACTTCACCCATCATCATCAACTATATTTTTTATTATTGTACCTAATGGAATGAGACCTTGGACACACTATTGTTGTGCTTTGGACTTGAGCTCGGAGGGTTAGGTAACTTATGTAGGTTCCGTAGGCTATCAAGAGGGATAAGCTATTCCTAGTTAGAAAGGTGGCATATCCAATTGGGTGGTCTCAGAAGGAGCATCATAATTGAGCCATCATAATTAGTTATTTTCTTGTTATTTGTTATTTGTCAACATTATCTGAATTTCTTGTGAATCAAATCATATTCATTTAAAATATATTGTAAATATGTTGTGGTAATGTTAAACATGTTGTGGAATGAATATAAGAGATTAATTATGTGGTTGCGAACAACATTTTTAATTTTTTTATGTTGAGTAGTCTTTTACAAACTTGGGACCCTGAGGAGGGGGCCTCACAACTATGCCAAACCTTCTTATTCTCCTTCGATGAAGGGACATCAAGAAAATAAACATAAACTTGAGAGAATTAAAACTAGATTAGAACATGAACATGTTGCTAAAGAGTTTCTATTAGTAAATATATATGTCTTCCAACAATATCATAATCCATATTATCCAAGGAAATGAAATGGATATTGAAATCAAGAAGCTTATGCATAGTAGTAGGGGATAGAAATACAATTTTTTTCCATAAACCGACAAGAGCTAGACTTTGGAAAAATAACATAAAAAAGATTTCTAATCCAAATGAAGATTCTTTTAACTCTTTGAAAAAACCAAGAAGACAACCTTTGACCATTTCCTTGACCTATATTAAAAAAAGGAAGGATATCCACCCAAAATAACAACAACCTTATTGGATTATTGCCTCCTATTTTTTGTGAGGAAAATAACCTACTTATGTAGAATGTGATTGAAGAAGAAATACATAATGTTATTTGAGATCTTGCCCCAGATGAATCCCTTAGTCTAGACAAATTTACCATCAAATTCTATAGGGAAAGCTAGAACACAATTAAATTTGATTTAATTAGGATGATCCAATGTGTTCAACAATCATTTTTAATAATTTGGGCCACCAATTCCCACTTCCTTTCCCTCATTCCAAAGGAAGATATTACATCATCAATTCATGCTTTAGATCCATCTCTTTATGCAATGCCTTACCAAAATGTTTACAAATATAATTAAGGAGTTTCTCCCCAAAATCATTTTTCAAAACTAAGTGGGGTTTGTGGGACAAAGGAAGATAGTGGAAAATATTATACTAGTTGATTTGATACTGAGATCTAAGACAATAATAAGGTATTACAGACTTATGTGCATGGATTTGTCTATGTCATTTTAAGCAATGGATCTATAAGATTGCAAAATGCACAGACAATGAAGTAGTAAACAAAAAAACATAATAGGCAACATATGACACATGACACAAAAAATTTAATGAGGAGTTCACCCAATACTCCTGGGCTACACCTCCTGGTCCAACCTTTAGTGGTGACCTCTCTATTATGTCTTCAAGCAGAGTTATTTTTACAACAGTGAGTTCACTTTGAGCCTCACGCACAACAGAATACAATAACAAGAGCTTTACTTGAACCTCTCAAGTTTTCTATGAGTACACAGACTCCCCAGTGCTCTCTGTCTCTGTGCTAACTCTGTCTCGGCATTTGCCTGCAATACTGCCTTCGCTGATGCACTCTCTGTCTGTGGCTTTAAAGCCAACACTGCCTATTCATTTCAGGTTCCTGTCTCTCGGTCTTCCCGACCTCTATCTGCTTCAAATCCCTCTTTCAGCATGATGCAATCATTGCTTAACGCATAGAGAGGAGGTGGCCACCCATTCTGAAACGTAAGAGTGTCGCGGGCCTCTACAACTCCTGAAACGATCACACTCTATTTTCACAGTGAAAATGTATTTTCACAGGGAAAGTCCGCCAAAACTCAATGTTTCGGACTTCAAAAGTCCTTAAATCCTCCCTATTCTCCCATCGGGTCTGCCTATTGTCGTTGTCGCAAATCGCAATGGCTCTGTCCCTTTGTATTTCATAAATATTTAAAAGCTGTGAAAATGCATTATAAATGGCTTCCTTCCGGACTTGAAACTATATTGAATAGCCTTAAGGTACCCTTTCGGGTCTAGCGTATCGCATCGGCACTTTCCCCTTCGCTTTTTGTTTAACAAATGAAACTATGAAATACATTAAAAATGATGCTTGGTGGATCTCAAGATCCATGTAATATGGCTTATAATATTCATCGGGTCCGGTCCATCGGATCACATGTATGCATGTACCATAACCCTGCTCCGTTAGGCGGCTCTGATTGCGATATTGCAATCGCTCATCGCAATAACCCTTGGGTCTTGTATGCGCTTCTGCAATCCCCAATAGCGATCCGGCGATGTAATATGGGTCGTCGATCTATGCGCTTGATCGACAGTCAATATTAACCCCGCCAATCACCATCGACATATATATGTGTTAAGCGTCGATATCCCTGTTCGCTGTTGTATCTCCTATGTGGATCTCGCCGATCCCTGCCGAAGGTCGCCGCCAATTGCGATCCACCGCTCAGATCTGGACCGTTGATCGGCCAGATCTGATGGCTACTGTGCATCACTTATTCTGCCTCCGTTACTCTATTTTTTTCACTGATTTCACGAGTTTTTTCCTCCCGATAGTGGTTTGAAAGGCCTCCTTATGCGATTTTTCCTTGGTTTTTGGCATATTTCTTTAAGTTTTGAAGACAGAGAGTGTTTCTTGGATCCATTTGGATCACTAGTTTAGGAAGAAATTCACTTAAGTAGGGATAAAGGAGATAAAGACACGCTTACCAAGATTGATATGTGAAATGATTTCGATAAAGCTCATCATTATTTTCTCCTAGATGTTTCTCATGAGTTTGGGGTTAACCTTGACTTCATTCAATGGGTCTCCTCATTTTTAGTCATCCTTGAATATTTACTCTAGTAAATGGGAATCCCCTGGATTTTCAAGGTAGGGAGGGGGATGAGATAGGGATGTCAATTATGTCCCCTATCATATATTATTATGGTAAAATCATTCAATAAATTATTATAATTTGAATGGATCAGTGCTCAACTCCTAGACATACAAATTGTGAGAGGCATGAAAATAATCTACCTTTCTTAGTTTGTGTATGACATGTTGCTTCTAGGCGGAGCTTTGGCCATTATTTCCAAAAGTTTCAAGAATGTTATATATTTTTTTATTCAAGCATGTGGATGGTTGATCAATCATAATAAAAATTAAATATATGTGTGGATTTTGAACCATAATCTTCTTGTTGTTCTTTCTAGCATTTTTCAATTTCCTTTTAAGGAATTTTCATCTTCATTCAACTACCTATATATTCTCATTTGTATTTGTTTTTCTTCTTCCAATGTGTGGTAGTATTTCATAAGAAAAACCAAAGATAAATTTGTTTAATGGGGTGTGCATTACCTGAATCCTTCAGGACATTTATTTATTATTAAATGTGTGCTCTTAGCCTTGCCCATATTTCAATATTAAACTGTTTTAGCTCCAACAAGAATAAAAAAACATATTGGTCAAGAAATCCATAAGTTCTTATGTCAAGGTGGTAAACTAAAAGTAAGAGATATCATTTAATCTACTCATGTCTAGTCAAAGCATCAAGGAAATTGATGTTTTTGGAATTAAGGATCTTGTTTTTATGAATATAGCTATGGGATATAAGCTATTGTGGGATCTAGTTACTAGGAAATATGATGGATGGAAGAATGTCATTGTGAAAAAATAATTCACTGTTATAAGGAAAATGTGTTTACACTCACCAAAATCATATTAAGAAGGCTCTCCTATTTGGAAATTTATCAAATTTATCATTCCTTCATTACAACCTGATATGTTTTGTGTTCCTAGGAATGATAATAAAATAGAGCTATGGAGTGATAATAATAATAATGAGCAATCGACCACTAACTCTAATTCAATAGCTTCATCCTTTAAAAGGTTGGTTAGATTCTCAAGGGAAAAAAATTCTCTATGATATCTTGATATAGTTTGGATTATTTTATTATTTTTCATCCATCTTGATGATTTTATAGTGGAAAAAGTGGAGGAGTAAGCTCATAGGGCCATTTTTATCAATGGGTCCCAATTTGGCGAATTGGGGTCTAAAACTTTCTAGAAGTGGTTTAAGGCACAACATTATGTTTTGGGGGGATTAAAAAACTTTTTATTATTAAGTGTAGCACTCTCTAATGTTATTATACACGCATATACCTTTATAATAGTACAAGAATCACCTCAATTGGACTTTGTATGCAAAAGTTATGCCACCTAGAAATTAACCTTCAAGTTTTGACCACCATGATTTAAGAGGATGTCACGTCAACCCAAATTTTTCATGGAAAATAAGCTAGTCACATTATTATGATGAATAAAACTCTAGAAGAGTTGATATTGTAACTTTAGTTAAGAGTTGAAGGATTCAAATTTAACCACTAGCAGGCTATTGGGATGTGTTATAACTAAGGCACTTGAAGGAAAAGGTGTTTCATTCTATTCAAGTGAATTTTGTTGCATATATGAGTAGAGTATCTGAGAGTGGATAGGGAGAGATAAAATAGAGAGGTTTTGTTAATTGTACCAACCCATAGACCATATATCTCATTTCTTTTTACTTGCATCCATTTTCCATTCAATTAAAGAGAGTAGAGCGGTCTCACCTCCCAACTTGGTTTTCTCCCAAAAGGGTTTCCTAGGTTATATCTTGTGTAAATTTTGATTTGTGACCTTTATTTCATTATTATCTATTTTTTTTTTTTTATATCTTGCATGCATAAGCATATCACAATAATTAATGAGTCCAAAAATATAAGGAGAAATTAACCTGCATAATGTAGATTTGAAGTTTTAAGTATAATTTCATCATAAGTGTATGAGAAAATATCTAGTGCAATATCCATGATAGTTTATGGATAATATCTCAATTTTATCTTTCAATGGATGGTGGATTGTTGGGATTTTGTCCATATCTCCTTGACCTTTCTCCTCTAATTTTTCAACTAGTTACCCTTCTTAATGGTTGTGAACCTAGAAGGAATTCTTATATAGATTACTGAGGGTGGGGGTCATCCATTATTATAGTAAAGAAGGGATATGGATCTCAGTTAGAAAATTAAAATTTCCTTATAGGTCCTCTATTTGGAACAAGATATTGAACCTAGACATAATTCCAAATTTAAGATCTTTCATTGGACCTTGGTGCATGGGAAAATTTTAATTGTAGAAAATATGTAAAATAATTCACAATCCTTCTAGATGTATCTTATGCATGGAGTATGCTTAACCACTGCCATTGATTCCTCAAGTGTTGTTTCACCTTAAAATTATTGTTGTTGGCTTTGAAAGGGATTGAACATTGTTTCTGAACACTAGAATCATGGAGGACCCGTTTTGGAAAATGGGGACTTTCTAGAACAAGCCATTGTTGAAGTGAATATGGATGGCCCTCTGAAAATATATTTGCTAGAAATTTTGGTTGGCTAGAAACAAAGTATTTTTTTAGTAAGAGGCTTCCAACCCTAAATAGTGGCAAGTAGATCTATTTCCTTATTAGTATAATATCTCAAAAATAAAGTGTTACATATTATTTAAAGCAAATGATAGATCATGATGAAGAGATACAATTGGAGAGTTTTGGTATTAATATTCACAAATCTAATATTCAAGGGACACCAACTTTCAAAAAAACCAATCTAGAAACTTTGTATGACCTCAAAATAATTTCACCTCTAGAGATTGGAGAAAAAACGTTACATTTAATTTTTTATGGTGCTTCAAAACTGAATCCGAGGGTGGAAATAGAGGTGGTTGGGATTGTGTTATTCATAACCTCTTAGGAAAAAAAATAACAAATTTTCCTTGGAATCTATGCTTTTTTTCCAATAACTTGAATGAAGCCTATGGATTATTCCTAGGATTTAAAATTTAGAGAAAGCCCAAAACATACAAAAATAAGTAGTGATGGGGGATTCATTGATAATCCTTATGCATTTGATTAAAATATCCATCTCATTGGATGTTAATTTCACATTGGTTCTAAGTAGGATCAAGCATCTTACCAACTCATTTTCCAATATAAGTTACTTTCATGTTTTAATAAGAAACAATTTCAAATTTGATACACTAGAGTGCCAAGCCACAACAAGGAAACTTGAGACATTAATCATCAACATTATGCCACCTTAAAAGATATCCCTAAATCAATTAGCATGACACAAGTGGCACATAAATGAAAAATCATATTTGTATGGTAGTGGTTTAAAGTGATGGAGGGGATGATAAGGCCCTCCATTATCGCTCACTTGCTACCCTCCTCTAAGCAAAACCCCAAAGCATTATTGTAAAAATAGATGATGGAATAATGTAGGATATTAATGGCTAGAATTATATGCTTAAATGGTATTCCTGTTGATATTTATTTACTTCTATAGATTCTTATTCTCAGATGTAAAATTATCCATAATTTTAGACCCTCATTGGTTTTTCTCTTTTCTTGAATAGTCCTCTAGCTTACTCCTCTAAATTTCAACTTCTTGGCTTCCTTGAATCCTAGGTTTCACCCTTTATCCTTTTCCCTCTAATTCCCTCTAGATTCTTTATTCCAATCCTTGGTTACTCTTTTAGAATAATCTTTGGTAGATGGCTTGAATTTGATTTCTTAGTGCTATGGTGTTTTTTTGGTGAACTGGGTTAGAGGAGGGTCGACTACTATAATAGGATTTTCCTCTCTTGAAAAGGCTTATATTGTTGCCACTTTTGTTTTAACTATGGATTATACATAATTAAGAGAAACCTAAAGGACATTTAAGAGGCATGACAAATATATGAAGGATCCGAAATGAAATTTTGAAGCTTGTTGACTAACTTTCAATTTACATAAAGAATTGATCATGAGCATCCTATTAACTCAAATAAAATTTTTGACACTGTATGTTGAATTGTTTTATCTTAAGAAGATTTTATCTCACATGTTTGAGAAGTGATTTGATAGATTTGGCCCATTATGTACTCTACTTCTCTAGAAAATGCCTTAAAATTTTCTTTTAATATGTAATCCAAGTTCATTCCTTTGATCATAGATGCAAAATAAGAAAAAAAAATATAGGACTAAGATCTTCTCCTCTATTCAATACTTTTTCATTTATTTATTTCAAAATAGTCAAAACAACAACCATTTTCTATAGGTCACACAAACATCATTTTGAATTTCCTCTCATATATTTAAAGTGCATTTAGGTTGTAGATATACTACTCTATAGCTTTGTGATTTTGATATGCTCTCAACTCCTCAAATACCTCTATTTATGTACTCTTTGTTAAAAATATTGTTGTAGTATTTTATAATACAAATCTACCAATTCCCCATGAGACATATAATAGTTGGTGATAAGGGTAAAATATTAAGCAACACCTTGTATGAAGGTCTCTTGATTAAAACCCTATGTGTCTAGCTATCAAAAAAAAAATTACAAATATACCAATTCAAGTTAAACTAATATTAATACAATTTTAAGGTCACAGTGAAGCCACAAAGAATGATTCATAAAACCTATGTGCATACTCTACTCTCTCTAGATAAATATCTAAAGAGTGATTTGTAATACCTTCAAAGGTGTATATACTCTAGACCCCCTGAATATGATTATTATTAAATACGTATAATAATAGGATAAATAATTTAATTAATTAAAATTAACAATTTTATTATTATTGCTATCATTTTTTTTTATTTTAAATCATGTTGAAAATTATATATATAGATATATAGACTAAAAGATGTATTTATTAGGTAAATATATGGAAATTTTATTTCATTGATTTAGATTTATTTAACTTGGAAATACAATGGTAAAATAGAGAAGAGTGTTAAACTCAATAATAATTCGAATATATCTATATATACATACATACATACATACATATATATATATATATATATATATATATATATATATATATATATATATATATATATATCTGTTAGGGTCCAACCCTAACCCCCTTATTTATGTAATAGGGTCGAGTCATAGTTATAGTTAGTAAAGAGTCAATAAAGCGCATATTAATAATTGTAAGTGGTTGACCCGCATTTAAAGAAAGGGACCACAGTTTGTTGAAAACGGGCCATTGTATTAGATAGATGGTATTAAGAGAACCATGGTACTGACCCATGGTATTGCATGTATGAATCCTATATAAAGGATAGAGAATCCCATTGAGGAGCGTCGGTTCTTATTTTGTAATCGAGCCCTTCTCTATTGGAGGCTGCCCCCTCGAAGAGGCAAGTGAACATTGCTTTGATCTCTAAATAATAAAATACATGTTGTTATTTCTCATTTTGTTCTATGTTTTGGGTTGTGTTTCTTCGTATATTTGATATTCTGGCATCTTCTCGCAAGTCAAGAGCATAACAAGTAGTATCAGAGCACTTTCCAAGGCTGATGGTATCTCCATTTTTAGCAGAAATTCTTTTAGAGACGTGTTCTGGCGTCTTTAAACCACGGGATTTGTCATTGAGCGGATAAACCTGCGGATTTGGGGAGGCATCCATGTAGGAAATACAAGAGGTGGTCACGCTTTTTGGACTCCCTTGTAACCCCTGTGGGTACCCCTTCGAGTAGTAGCGCATTAGATAGAACCGCACACGGACTGTCTTCCACGTACCCTCTAGGTATATCAAAAGCCCCCTAGGCTCACCTAAAACCTCACCGTAGATAAACCGTCGGCCATTTTGCTGCTACAGTACACCGAGAACAACACTCGGGGAGATTACTCGCGCATGCGATAGGGTAGTCGGGTAGTACGGTTAAGGGTACAGTTGATCCTCCTTAGTTAGTGCCCTGAAAGATTGGGCCGAGTACTATTATTGGACCCTTATGTATATTGCGATTTGTAGCACCTCACACTCCTTGAGACCATAGTTCCCTCGTCTCTCTGAAGATTTCCCATCATCTTCTTTGCCAGATCAGATCTAGTAGTTGGGGTTCTGTCGCTACTGCAGTCCAACTCACATTCAGCAGTTGAGGGTTTCGCAGATAGATCTGACCACTTGTGCAGGGAGGCTTGTGGATCCTATCCACCAGTCCAAGGTTTACCGCCAAAATACCATTCAGATCTAGCAGTTGGGGTTCGGTCGCTACTGCAGTCCAACTCACATTCAGAAATTGAGGGTTTCACAGACAGATCTAACCATTTGTGCATGGAGGCTTGCAGCTCCTATACCCTGGGGCGATTCTCGCAGGACATTGGCAAGGATTAATTTTTCTGGAAATTGGCTACTGCAGTATTGATAAGTGGGGAGTAAAACTCCGTTCAGGACGCTTATAAGAGACTTAACCCATAAGAATCAGGACGACAAGCTGAGTGTGGTGGTACCATTCACTTATCAGCTTCAATTTTCAGGTGGTCCCAAATTTTTTCAAAGTGAAGACAAGTGACCCGGATTTGTGTATGGTAGAAACCAGAGCTCAACCCATGGCCAATGAGAAAATCGAGACCATTGAAAAAAATTTGGGTTGGATAATGGATCAGCTGAAGACATTAACAGACACATTCAAAAAGGGCAAGTCGGCGTTATAATCGGAGGCAGATGATTTTAATGAAGACCTTGAAGGAGAATCTAGCCATCATCTTCACTTCCATGGAAATCACCAACATTCCCACCCTCAACCTCCCAAGATGGACATGTACAAATTTGATGGCTCTAATCTGACAATATGGGTAGAAAAAATGGAACATTATTTCACTCTGAATCACATCATAGATGATGAAACTAAACTACGTGTGGGAGGCCTTTACTTGGACCAAGAAACATGGCAATGGTGGCAGTGGCATCATAAATGCTATCCAAGGACAATTACTTGGCAGGTGTTCGCAAAATCCATTTGTGACCGCTTTGACCGTGAATCTAATTTTTTGGGCCGTCTTACTAAGCTCAAACAGACATGCACAATAAATGACTATATTACAGCCTTTGAGAAATTGGCCTTCCATACAATAATTTTGGGAGATGAATTCTACTTGGAATGTTTTATAAGTGGTCTCAAAGAAGCCATCCAATCCCACGTCTGGATGCACCACCCAGCCACATGGATGGAAGCTTGCACAAAGGCTATCGAAGTGGAACGTGCTTTAGTGGCCCAGTCACCTCGTCCAAATTTCATAGCCAAGGGATGCCCCACCTAGGCTCAGGGCACTACCCAAACACTTAAGGTTCAAAAGGTGTCCCCCGTAGAAATGGCTGAAAGAAGGAAGCAAGGATTGTGTTACTACTGTGATGACAAATACTCCCCGGGGCATAAATGCAAGGAACCCAAATTCTTTCAAATTGATGCTACTGATCATAGTTCATCAGAGGAAGCCCCACCCGTTGAGGGACCAGAGGAGGAATATGAGGACAACCGGCAGGACAATGAGCTCCCATTTACACCAGAAGAACCAGTTATCTCTCTCCATGCTTTGGCAGGCATTTATTCTCCCCAAACTCTCAAAATCAGAGGTTTTATTAAACATCACCCGGTAGTAGTATTGATTGATAGTGGCATCACCCATAACTTTATCCATGATAGAGTCGCAAAAGATGTTCATTATTTTGTCAGAGAAGTCTCTAATTTCCAGGTCCAGATTGCTGATGGGGGGACAATGAAATGTGAAGGCCGCTATGAAAATATCAAACTTCATATGGGAGATTACCACCTAAAGACCCACATGTTTTCCATCAACATGGGTGGTTGTGACATTGTCTTGGGTGCTGAATGGCTCCACACACTAGGCCCCATCACAATGGTTTTCCAGGAGTTATATATGAGCTCTAAACAGAATGAGCACACACATACCCTTCGCAGACTCCAGGTAGGTACTCCTTCTATCATCAACTTGCATCGAATGGAAAATTTGTTAAAAAAGGGCCATCATGGAGTTATCACCCAATTTAATGCCATCCAGGACATCGAGCCCACTACTCTTCATATTCATCCTAAGATGCAACAGGTCTTAAACAAACACCAGCAGGTCTTTGACAAACATCACAAGATTCCACCCTCTATAGGGGAACATGATCATAGCATCACTTTGGTCCTAGGGGCATAACCACCGAATGTGCGCCCATATAGATACCCTTTTGCCCAAAAGAATGAAATTGAAAAAATCATCAAGGAACTCCCGGAAGTCAGTGTCATTTGTCCTAGCATCAATCCTTATTCATCACCTGTGGTCATGGTGCTCAAGAAAGATGGGGAATGGTGCATGTCTCCAGACTTCAGGGCCCTCAACAAGCTTATGGTCAAAGATAAATTCCCTATCCCAATTGTTGATGATTTGGTGGATGAACTAAATGGTCCTCAATTCTTTACTAAGCTAGATCTCCGCTCGGGCTATCACCAAATACGCATGAAAGAAGTAGACATTCCCAAGACGGCTTTCTGAACTCATGAAGGTCATTATGAATTCCTGGTCATGCCATTTGGTCTCTGTAATGCCCCATCCACTTTTTAGAGCCTCATGAATCACCTGCTCAAACCATATCTCAGAAAAATTGTCTTCGTTTTCTTTGAGGACATTCTCATCTATAGCCTCACCTGGGAAAAACATCTTCAGCATGTAGACCTACTCTTGCAACTGCTCCGGAAGCATAAATTATTTGTCAAATTGTCCAAGCGCTCTTTTGGCATCGAAGAAGTCGAGTATTTGGGCCACATTGTGGGGTGTGACGGTGTCAGGGTGGATCAAAAATATCCAAGCAATGCAGGATTGGTCCCAACCAAAGACCTTGAAGAGTTTGAGAGGATTCTTGGGTCTCACCAGCTACTATCGCAAATTTTTCCGCAATTATAGTTGCATTGCTAGACCCCTCACTCACCTTCTCAAGAAAAATTCATTCCTCTGGACGGATGAAGCACAACAGGCGTTTATGGCTTTCAAATAGGCCATGTCTTCCACTCCAGTCTTGGCACTACCCGACTTCACCAAATCTTTTGTGATTGAATGTGATGCTTCAAGTATGGGTATTGGGGCTGTCTTAATGCAAGAAGGTTGACCCTTGGCCTTCACCAGCCAACAACTAAGTGCGAAACATCTGGGACAATCTACCTATGAGAAGGATATGACGGCCATCTTACATGCAGTGGATACCTGGCGACCATACTTATTGGAGTGACGTTTCCAAATCCGCACAGACCATCAAAGCCTCAAATATTTTATGGAGTGTTAGTGTGTAGATTTACCTTAGGCTGAAAAGGTAGGATCCAGGGCCAACATCAAACCACGCTCAGCCTCGTAGCTAGCCCTACGAGGATAGGATAGGGCTCTCTCCTGGTCAATCTCAGCAAATAATGATTGATGAGGGCTGAGATGACTGAAATATCTTCTGATCTTAGGCTAGGTATATGTGTAAGAGAATTTGATTTGATAAAATGGAGTTTTTGTTGGATTTGATGGAAAGATGATTTTGGGTGCGGGGATTGAGGCCCAGTCTTGCAGAGGTCTCAATGGGGCAAGGTAGGCAATTGTTTTTGGCACTTTAAATTGAATGAGATGGAAGGAATAGATAGGTGAGGTATTGAAGAGGGCAAGAGCAATCATGGATCCTCCTCAAACTGCTGAAAACATCAAACAACTAAAGCAAACTTCAAGTAGAGCATTGATTTCAATGAAGCCCAAGGCTTTCTCAAGGGTCCAACCATGCTAATGAGTGAAAAACAACATAATATATACAATCATAGCTCATCCTAACCTCTAGGGGTCGAGCTCACCTGTTTAGAGGCTGTTTGAGGTAACGTTTAGTTAAGAGTATTGGGAAATTAGGGAGTGATTTAGAAATTTGTTGGTATGGGTTTAGGTTTGGGAATTTGGGATTTAGATTTTAAGAAATAGGAATAGGGGTATATGTTTAGTGAATCAAGGGATATTTAAACTTGGGGAATAAGGGAAGCAAGGGGAGTGAAAGAGAGCGGGATTTAAGGGACTGTTGGAATAAATTTCGTTAGGGAAAATATGGGATGTTGTGGGAGTTCTTGTATAGGATTAGGGTTTGGGGTTTACATTTGGAAATTTGGGAAAGGGATTTTGGGATAGGGAATTAATGAACTTAGGGGGGTAGGGGAACTTAGAGAATGATGAAATCAACAGACAAATGAGATGAGGGAGTGAACTTGGTGACAAAAGAGTGATTTGAAACCCTAGCAGCAAGTTTCTTTGAGGTATTTTAAAAAGTAGGGTTTCATGGTTTACACAAGCACCATGAAACACACACCATCAACAACCATTAATCTTGTATGAAAAACCATGAATGAAGTTCAACCTACTTGTATCGATGCGCTTTGGGTGATTGGAGGGAGTCTGGAGGTTTTTCAGGCTCTTTTGCTATGTGCGCCGCGCAGCACGCCCAATGCGCTGCGCCTCACCAATGCGTCACGCCCGTGTTAAAATGCACTGAGTGCTGAAGCCCAGTGCACCGCAACAGTATTCTTACAGAGATTTTCGCCCAATTTCTCACTTGCTCACCAAATTTGCTCTATCTTGCTTCTCTTTTGCAGATGAGGTTATCACATAAAGGAATAGCTTATAAACAAAGAGCCTACTTATAAACAAAGAGCCTTTGAAATTTTGGCTCATGAAACCCACTTTTATAATGTTTTGGATTTGAATTTATCTTTAAACTCGGTTTTTGAACTTTTTCATTTCTTTTTCCACTTTATAATGAATTTAATGACCTGAGCTTGCTTGTTTTTGCAGGTGTTGGAGCTTCTGGGGCTAAGGAAAGAAACCAGGATGCAGATGAATGAATTTACAATAAGGACAACAAACTTTTCATGATTTTGTACAATTAAAAGCTAAAATGCTTTGTTTTTCCTCAAAACAAAGTTTTGAGGAAAGACACATCTCGAACACTTGATGATGAAATTTATTGATGTTAAAACCTCCTCATGGCTTGCTGGTAATTATTGGACACTTTGAAACATTTTTTGACGAAACCCTAATGAAACCCTAGACCTAATTGACGAAAAAACCCTAAAGACAAACTTTGAAATCTTGATGACCAAAAGAAGATTGTATATGCTTTTGAAACGAACAAACATGAGCCATCAGGTAGATAACATGAGGGAAACTGTAGGAATGCCACTACTGTCAGACGATATATGCACCTAATGGAATGCAAATGACTTGGCAGGACACCTAATATGAAATGCAACAAGAGGATTTGATCTCTGACGGAGGGATGAAAATACCGACTCTAACATTGGCTCTAATGGGGATGGTAGCTCCTTGGAGGTGCCAAGAACTATAGATCTCTGGGAAAGCAGGCAGTGCCTTCGTCCATTGGGCTATGGAGTCAATAACTTCGACTAACCAAAACCAATATCTTGACAACAAAACATCGAAACTCAAGACTTAAGACTCAAGACTCATAATTGAAACGAGTAAGACTAACTCAAACTGAAACACGATACTCAAAAGCTGAAACTAGACATTCAGTAGCTGAAACTAGACACTCAAAACTGACGAAAACAAAATATGACTCAAGATTTAACTGAAACAAGTACCTACAAAGCTTTTTAATGGCAGTAGATCATCAAGATTTGAGAGCTTCAAATCATGATGACAACCACCTGCCTACTGATGAAATATGTACAATCATGTGAAGTGGGTCTTCCAATGTAACCAATCCAGCAGATGGCTACATACTGAAATTCTACTCTCATTTCCCTAAGCAGGCAAAACGATGTACATGTAGGAAACTCACAATAACCACTGAAACCAAGGCTTATGATAATGAACCAAGCAACATTTGTCTTCTCTAATGCTTGCAAAATAATGCCAAAGGGATCTTGAAAATCCTGAAGCACTAGCTTGTCTTGAGATCCAGCAGCAGCAATACAAGTACTCCCTTCATTCTGATCTGAAAGAACAACTGGTTGTTGAGTGATAGGAAGGCATAGAGAGGTATAAGCTTCTTCCATCTGAGTGTTAGCTGTAAATTCCTTGACCATGAGAAATTATGCCATATTGTCTCTTTCAAGCTCATATTCCTCAAGTTCATGGTCTAGGTCATTCTTAAACAGAAAACAATCTTCAAGATTATCAAACATGACAGCCTTATCATTTTCATGAAATAGAATATTATCTGTTTGCTGATCTATAAAGTTAATTACAAGATTGTCATCATTTTCAAAAAAGGAAGAAGTTTCACCAACACTTTCTTGACCATGTGCACACTACAGACCTGCATTAGCTTTGGCTGTAACTTGACCTTTCAAGAGTCGATCTATCTCATCTTTAGACAGAGGAGATAATACTTTCTATTTTTCTTTGCTCAAGTGATTTTTGTCTTCTTGAAATAATATTTCAAAACATGAAGAACCTGACTGACAGTCCTTAATTCCCTGATCTTCTGAAATTTGAAAACATTGTTGATCAACTTCATATGACATGGCAATCAAATTATCATTTACCACTGAGTTATTGAAAGAAGATTTTTCACTTACTTGAACAAAGATCTCATCTTGTTTTTCATAAAATGACTGGATTACCTCCTCATGAAGGCTTTGTTCTAATGAAATGAGAACACTTGGGTCAACACCTCTGTCTTCTTCATTCCAGATGATCTCAACAGCAGAGCTCTCCTGCATGGGATTCAGACCAAGGTACTCTTGATCATCATGATCTGAATCTAGATCTGAAATAACCGACTTGGCTTTATCACATTCTAAGATTGAAACCTGACTTTCCTGCATGCTGTCTTCTTCTATGGACAGATCTGAAATAAAACCTTCTCTTTCATCATCTTCCACCGTACTAAGATCTTGATCCTACCGCAAATTTTCCTGATCATCTTGATAAGTATCACTCTCTTTATGCTGCTGAAATGGATTTTCATACAGGGCTTCCATGATCTCATCATCCATGAAGTCATCATCTTCATAAACTTTCTCAAGATTTTCAATAAAACTATAAGCATGTTTGCAACAGTTCTAAACTAGATTTAATGATGGATAAGATTCTTTATACCTTTCAAAGAACATGGTATGAAAATCCTTTAAATGGTAAATACAAGCAGGCGGTAAACTTTCATACCAAGATCAGGCTTCACCTTCCAAAGTGGCCATGAATATCTTCATCAAGCAATCTTTAGGAAAATCAACCTTCAACTTGCGTATATGCATGTGAAATCTAACTAGATGTAAAGCAGCATCATTCTTATCATCATATTTAAAAATAGGCAAATTCCTTTGCCAATTTAACTTCAGAATTTTATTTGAAAAACCTGGAATGTGATCTCGGCTCATGGGAGCGTACTGTCGAGCAAGCAAATCCATTTTGATAACAATGAATTGACCAAGAAATCTTTCAGGCTACTAGTTTTTGAAGAGTAGAGTCGCCATAAAAATTCTGAACCTTGGGTTTCTTCGACACTGGAGTCGCCAAGTGAATGATTCAACCTTCATATGTGTCTGACTGTTGTCCACCATCAACAATCAAATCTAACTTGATTCATGTACTAGGGCAATTTGTAAGCTAGATGTTTCCGTTTATAAGACTAGATCGGAGATTGACTGAAGCAGCTTTTATCTACTTTCGCTAATGCAAAGCAAAAGCGTTTCAAAGGCTACCTGGCTAATCTTCAGACTCCGTCTGTAGTTTATAAAACAAGAACACTAACAAACAAACAATTTATTCCCTAGTGGACTCGCCAGTATGTTAGTGGCTAGATTTACCTCAGGCTGAAAAGGTAGGATCCAGGGCCAACATCAAACCACGCTCAGCCTCGTAGCTAGCCCTACGAGGATAGGAAAGGGCTCTCTCGCAGTCAATCTCAACAAATAATGATCGATGAGGGCTGAGATGACTGAAATATCTTCTGATCTTAGGCTAGGTATATGTGTAAGAGAATTTGATTTGATAAAATGGAGTTTTTGTTGGATCTGATGGAAAGATGATTTTGGGTGCGGGGATTGAGGCTCAGTCTTGAAGAGGTCTCAATGGGGCAAGGTAGGCAATTGTTTTTGGCACTTTAAATTGAATGAGATGGAAGGAATAGACAGGTGAGGTGTTGAAGAGGGCAAGAGCAATCATGGATCCTCCCCAAACGGCTGAAAACATCAAACAACTAAAGCAAACTTCAAGTAGAGCATTGATTTCAATGGATTCTACTTACACTCTTGTTTTTTTAGTTCAGAAGAAATTAGAAAGCGAATGGCATACATAAACACATAAGAAAATTCACAAATACAAAGAGAAACATTGTAGCAAGACAAATTGCCACATGGATCCCAAAGAGTGATGCAAATCTTGATCTCAAATTCCTTAGCCCAAATGTTGAAAAATATGTACAATGAAGCCCAAGGCTTTCTCAAGGGTCCAACCATGCTAATGAGTGAAAAACAACATAATATAGACAATCATAGCTCATCCTAACCTCTAGGGGTCAAGCTCACCTATTTAGAGGTTGTTTGAGGTAAAGTTTAGTTAAGAGTATTGGGAAATTAGGGAGTGATTTAGAAATTTGTTGGTATGGGTTTAGGTTTGGGAATTTGGGATTTAGATTTTAGGAATAGGAATAGGGGTATATGTTTAATGAATCAAGGGGTATGTAAACTTGGGGAATAAGGGAAGTAAGGAGAGTGAAAGAGAGCGAGATTTAAGGGACTGTTGGAATAAATTTCGTTAGGGAAAATATGGGATGTTGTGGAAGTTCTTGTATAGGATTAGGGTTTGGGGTTTACATTTGGAAATTTGGGAAAGGGATTTTGGGATAGGGAATTAATGAACTTAGGGGGGTAGGGGAACTTAGAGAATGATGAAATCAATGGACAAATGAGATGAGGGAGTGAACTTGGTGACAAAATAGTGATTTGAAACCCTAGCAGCAAGTTTCTTTGAGGTATTTTAAAAAGTAGGTTTTGATGGTTTTACACAAGCACCATGAAACACACACCGTCAACAACCATTAATCTTGTATGACAAACCATGAATGAAGTTCAACCTACTTGTTTCGATGCGTTTTGGGCGATTGGAGGGAGTCTGGAGGTTTTTCGGGCTCTTTGGCTGTGTGCGTCGCGCAGCATGCCCAATGCGCCGCGCCTCACCAATGCGCCGCGCCCATGTTAAAATGCACTGAGTGCTGAAGCCTAGTGCGCCACGCCGGTATTCTTACAGAGATTTTCGCCCAATTTCTCACTTGCTCACCAAATTTGCTCTATCTTACTTCTCTTTTGCAGATGAGGTTATCACATAAAGGAATATCTTATAAACAAAGAGCCTTTGAAATTTTGGCTCATGAAACCCACTTTTATAATGTTTTGGATTTGAATTTATCTTTAAACTCTGTTTTTGAACTTTTTCGTTGCTTTTTCCACTTTATAATGAATTTAATGACCCGAGCTTGCTTGTTTTTGCAGGTGTTGGAGCTTCTAGGGCTAAGGAAAGAAACCAGGGTGCAGATGAATGAATTTACAATGAGGACGACAAATTTTTCATGATTTTGTACAATTAAAAGCTAAAATGCTCTGTTTTTCCTCAAAAAAGAGTTTTGAGGAAAGACACATCTCGAACACTTGATGATGAAATTTATTGATGTTAAAACCTCCTCATGGCCTGCTGGTAATTATTGGACACTTTGAAACATTTTTTGACGAAACCCTAATGAAACCCTAGACCTAATTGATGAAAAAACCCTAAAGACAACCTTTGCAATCTTGATGACCAAAAGAAGACTGTATATGCTTTTGAAACGAACAAACATGAGCCAGCAGGTAGATAACATGAGGGAAACTATAGGAATTCCACTACCGTCAGACGATCTATGTGCCTAATGGAATGCAAATGACTTGGCGGGACACCTTGAAATGCAAAAATAGGATTTTATCTCTGACAGAGGGATGAAAATACCGACTCTAACATGGAGCAATGGCTATCCTCGCCACAACAAAATAAATGGCTAGTCAAAATGCTAGGATATGATTATGAGATAATTTAGAAGAAAGGGCGCGAAAATGTCGCAGCATATGCTTTATCACACCAATTTGAGGAGGACAACACCCTGCTAGCAATCTCTCTTCCCATTCCAGATTGGATTGAAGAAGCCCGCAAGGAATGGTTTTCACATCCTTCGCTCTCCCAACTCATTAATAACTTGCGAGCAGATCCTAGTTCCACAGTGGGCTACTCTTGGAAGGATGATATTGTTTGCTACAAGGATAGAGTAGTGATATCACCGACATCCACCTCCAAAATGCACATTTTGGTACAATTGCACTCATCTCCCACTGCAGGCCATGCAAGCTTTCAGAAGACTTATACTCACACTTGTCGTTCCTTCTTTTGGACAGGTATGAAAACTAGCATTCTTACTTTTGTAGCTGAATGTGACATGTGTCAGCGCCACAAAGGAGAAACAGTCAAGTCCCAGGCACTTTACAACCATTGCCCATCCCTGCCTCAATCTAGACGGATGTTTCTATGGATTTCATTATTGGTCTTCCGAAGTCAGGCAACAAGTCAATCATCAAGGTGGTTATGGAACGACTTTCTAAAGTATGCTTATTTTTGCGCCCTACCCCACCCAATTACCCCTACTTTGGTGGCTCAATCTTTCATGGACCAGATCTTCAAACTGCATGGCATGCCCACTTCCATTATGTCTGATCGTGACCCGCTATTCACCAGTAACTTTTGGCAGGAACTTTTCAAGCTACAAGGCACCCAACTCCAACTAAGTACTTCCTATCATCCCCAAACTTATGGACAAACTGAAGCAATCAACAAATGTCTGGAGACCTACCTCAGGTGCTTCACTTCAGAAAAGAAACATCAATGGGTATAGTGGTTACCTCTAGCTGAATGGTGGTATAATAGTAACTATCATGCCGCCACCAAGATGACTCCATATGAAGCAGTTTATGGTCAACTCCCCACTTCACCTACTTCTTATATCCCTAGATGCTCTAAGGTGAAAGCAGTGGATCAACTCCTACAGAGTCGTGCAACCATGCTGGCCTGTCTCAAAGATAATCTCCATCAAGCTCAGAATTGCATGAACCAACAGGCAGACCAACATCATTCAGAGCACACATTTGAAGAAGGGGATCAGGTATTCTTGAGGCTGCAACCATATAAGCAAACATCACTCAAAGACAAGCGCCGTCAGAAATTATCTCCAAGATTCTACAGACCTTATCAAATACTTTTGTGCATTGGAAAAGTAGCCTTCAAGCTAGCCTTGCCACCCAATGCAAAAATCCATCCCGTCTTCCATGTATCATGCCTCAAGAAAGTGGTGGGGAACAATTACAGAATTCAAACTAGTATACTTGAATTGGATGAAGAAGGTTCAATTTGGCTCCAACCTGAACAGGTCCATGACACACGAGAATGACATCTGCGTGGCTGCACGATCAAGGAATTCCTCGTCAAGTGGAAAGACACCTCTCCAGAAGATGCGACCTGGGAACTAGCCACTATTCTTCAGCAGTTTCCACAGCTTCAGCCTCGAGGAAAAGGTTGTTTTTATGGGGGAGGGCATGTTAGGGTCCAACCCTAACCCCCTTATTTATGTAATAGGGTCGAGTCATAGTTATAGTTAGTAAAGAGTCAATAAAGCCCATATTAATAATTGTAAGTGGTTGACCCGCATTTAAAAAAAGGGGACCACATTTAGTTGCAAACGGGCCATGGTATTAGATAGATGGTATTAAGAGAACCATGGTACTGACCCATGGTATTGGATGTATGAATCCTATATAAAGGATAGAGACTCCCATTGAGGAGCGTCAGGTCTTATTTTGCAATCGAGCCCTGCTCTATTGGAGGTTGTCCCCTCGAAGAGGCAAGTGAATATTTCTTTCATCTCTGAATAATAAAATACATGTTGTTATTTCTCATTTTGTTCTGTGTTCTGGGTTGTGTTTCTTCTTATATTTGGTATTCTGGCATCTTCTCATAGGTCAAGAGCATAACAATATATATATATATATATATATATATATATATATATATATATATATATATATATATATATATATATATATATATATATATATATATATATATATTATATGTAACATTAATAACAACAATAATAATAATAATATATTAAAATATAAGTATAAAAAATGGGTGGGTAACATTAATAACAACAACAATAATAATAATATATTAAAATATAAGTATAAAAAATGGGTGGGTGCAAGATAAGGATAGTCTCTCATGAAGTGTTAGTGGCAATGCAAAACTGAAAAACAACCACATGTTAACTTGGAGGGATGATTATAGGTACTTATAAAATGAATTTGAAGATGGTGTAAAATTATGAAATGTAGAAAAATGGATTGGTTTTTTAGATATGTATTTTTTATCTATAGAAATTGTTTCTATTTGTATGAATTTCAGGTTTTCCTAATAGTGCTATGTTATTTTTCATGAAAAGTATAACACATATGTTTTCGCTAGTGTAATTTTTGAGTAAATAAATGATGGAAACTTGCTACAAAAATTTGTAAAATTGTAGAGAACAATTTTTTCTTATGCACAACTAATTTTTCAAAATTTAGTCTTAATTTTATATATTTTTTAAATTTACGAAAGTCATTATATCCTTGAAATCAGAAGGGTTTCCATTAGTGAAACTTCAAAGAGTCTTACCATTATCAAACAAACATTTATTTTTAGATTGTAGGTCTCTATCTCCTCTAGTACACCATATGCATTTCTTTAAAGGGATAAGGCCAAAAAATGTTATAGTAGAAAAAAAGAGGGATGTATTTTAAGGTTTTAACATATGTCCAGAGAAAAATATATAAAAATTAGTAATATATCTATATATATATATATATATATATCTATAATATATATATATATATATATATATATATATATATATATATATATATATATATATATATATATATATATATATATAATATAATCTAATCTCTATATATATATATATATATATATATATATATATATATATATATATATATATATATATATATATATATATATCGATGTTATTTTTTTATAGGCTAGAAAAGTCAGTTGTTTAAGAAACTATAGACACACATAGATTCCAATAACATCCACACACACACACACACACACACACACATATATATATATATATATATATATATATATATATACACTAAAAATTTGATGATTTCATGTATTTTCATCCCAAAGAATGAGGTTTGCAATCCCTAAAATATATGCAAGAAACTAACTCACCATGCATGTAGGCTCCCAGCAAGAAGAAAATATTTAAATTCAAAAAAAAAAAGTGTGTGTTCTTAACAACAAGAATCCTCTTGTGTTCCTAGCACTAGGAATGCATGCACATTCCTAGTACTAGGAACTTTAACACAAGGAAATGGTTGAGTTTGGGTTGAGGGGGATGTGAAGGGTGAGAGAGGGAGGGATAAAGGGCTAGGGTGTGGGGGGAAGAGAGACAGGGGATGGGGGGGATATGAGAGAGAGATGTGGGGGAGAATGAGTGGGTGAGTGAGGGGAAAAGTGGGGGCGAAGAGACAGTGAGTGAGAGCTAAAAGTGAGAGAGGCAATGAAAGAAGGCGGGGAAGGGAGAGAGGGAGAGTTTAGGGAAGAGAGCTTGTTGTGGTACATCTAGGAGGAAGAGAGAGAGAGAGTTGGAGAGGGGTTTTTGAGAAGTAGGGGTTAAAGGAGGGATGGAGGGATATAGAGAGAGATAGAGAGGAAGGTAGAGGGAGAAAAGAGAAAGGGAGAGAGAGGAGAGAGAGAGTGTGTGAGTATAATGTAGGAAAACCCTACTATTGTAGTGCTCCAACTTCTCTAGTTCTAGCATGTTAATGCACTCCTGACATCAAGGTTCCCATACACATTTAACCACTTCTTGATCTAGTTCTCTGATCCTAAAATAAAACAAACACACAAAATATTGATGCATGCACCAAATTCTTCTCTTACTCAATTGCCTCAAATCCCATAATAGGATTTTCTTCCTCCATATGATAGATTTCCAATATATACCATTCATTATGAATTCATACATTCAATTTTGAATTACACAATCATGCAGAGATAATCATATAATCAATACTTCATTTCATCAACATAATGTATACATACATCTTAAATCCTAAAATCACTCAAGCTATGCCTAGAATCGCTCCATAAATCACCCTTAAATATCTCATGCGTTGTATGAGAATTAAAGAAACTAAAATTATTTACAATAAGGAACTATAATTCATTTTCTATGTTGAAACCCCCTTTGGATCTTTATCTCCAAAAATCTCTGATAGTTTTCGGAGAAAAAATTATCCTACATCATACTCCCAAAGTAGAAAATTTTATGACCTCCTAGTCATAATCCTTTGATGTAACAATCCTCTTGGATCCCAAACTTTATACTGTAGCTTTTCATACATTCAATCTTCAAAATCTTCCACAGTCAACTCGATGCTATTGTTGGTTGTTTTCTTCCTTTCGCTATATCTTGTTTTGGGATTCTTCTTCATAAGTTCTCATTGCTCGTTTATCTTGATATACAACTCATCCTTCTATTTACAAATGCTGCCCATTTGTGATTGGATCTTCTCTTGCATAAGGGTATCATAACTCTTATCCCACTCTGATTTGACATACATCTTCCAATATATGCTTAAGACATTTATATTCCTTCTCCACTATTTTTCTACTACATATTTATTGTTGTCTTCTTCAAAATTTTCGATTCATATTTCATCTTTCATCTCAACAATACTTTGTTGCATGAGTTTTCTTTTCTTTGTTGAAAATTATTGTTTCTCTTGTCCACGGTCTTTTGCATTTCCTCTTCATTTATGCCACTATTGTATGGAACTTTTATCTTCTCTTCCTCTTAACCTAAGTTTGAAAACCCATGTGGCTTTCTTCGCCTATACCACTTGCTAGCCATTCCTCTAAAATCTATATTTTCATCAAAATCCTTAAAAATTAAATTTGAATGTTTAACTTTGGGTATTATCCCATCTTTAAGAAAAAAATTAGGTTTTATTTCTCTAATTATAGTCTCATGTTCGCCATCACTTCCTATGCCCGCATTCTCATAATTAATTTGTGAATTACAATTTTCCTAATATTTCTCAAATTTTGTAAACACATCTTCACTGTTAGACATGTGTGAACATTTCTCTTCTTTGGTTTTAATATCTTCTCTTGGTTCAACCTCTCAACAACATTTCCAACAACTATAACTCCTCATCATACTTCATAATCATTTCATCTAAATATTTTTTCTTATATTTCCTTTGACTTTCTCCACTAGTAAATTGTTCCCCATTTTTTGCACCAACAAGTCCTTGCAACTGCATAACAAAAATTTCATTTATGAATTTTACATGATCATCACTATGATTGCATTTAATAGACAATTTTTCTTCATCTCCTCTAGTAACAAAATTTTAATTATGTTCTTTAGTTATGCTTTTACAAAGCATATTTCTATCATCTTCATCAATCGTCATGACAACTTATGATAACTATCCTTCTTGATTGCCTATGAAAAATGCAAATATACACAAATCATTATATTTAAAAACATAAGGATTTGTAGCTTTATTTGATGCCTCATACATTAACCTCTCATGCTTATTTGAACTTTCCAAATAGTTCAAAATATCCTCCACAGATCTCCTCTTAGTATCGTCATCATTCTCTCCAAGTAATGATCCTTGTTCAAGTTCACAAAAATGAACTCCTCCTTCTATCATGAACCTTTTCTTAATATCAAGCCATATGAGATTCTCATTCCTTAACTGAGCACTCATCCCTTGCCTCAATTTTACCTGCAACAATTTTCACTTCACCTTCTTTTATAGAGTCCATCTATAATTTTGTTCTTCCTTGTTTTCTTGTAGCAGTGCCATCAACACATTGAACATCACCTTAATCATAGCTAGGTCTCTATCAAATTTCTCATTACTTAAATTTCTATGGCTTACGTTTGAACCTTTGTTATGATCATCATTTTTCATAATCTTTCTTCCTCCATGAGCTTCTTCTCACTCCTTATGATTTGTAGTAAATATTCCATGAAAAATTGACTCCATCAACCTATCACCAAATACCTTATTAATATTTTCCATGGCCTAGGCTTCTTTGGTATTTCTTTTGATTCCTTCCTTTAGAACCTTATCTTGAGCACTCCCTACTCTATTGGCTATTGCACTTACCAAGCTCACCTCGTTGGAGAACTTTACTTGTCCTACTTCTTTCCACCCTTTTGCTGGAACATGTTCTTTGCCACAATCTTCAATAACTTCATCTGTTCTTGGTTGCAATATTTTTTTTGCAGTCATCTTTAACCCTGCTAATTGTAATCAACTATTTACTTCACAAATTATCTGAAAACATAAAGACCATTTACCTCTTTTCTAAACCTCTTTTGAACATGTACTTTTTTTGCAGTCTTCTCATTCTCTATTGGCTCTACTTTTGCAGTCATTTACAATTCTTCCACATATTAAAGACATTATTATTTTAGATTTTCTCATCAATCCCAATATGTTATACTTTCATCCAAGTGAATTTCCTTCCAAAGAACTTAAGTTTTCTTCTTGCACACAACTTTAATTCATACAATAATCAATGTAAATTGCAAATAAAACAATTTAACTCAATTAAATTTCTCAAACTAGAACTACTACAAGTTTTGAATCTCCTCCAAAGAGTGTATCTATGATTTAATTTCCTTTCCCAAAGAGCACACTTGCTATGATACCACTTAATGCAAGAAAATCCTATATTGTAGTTTTTCAACTTTTCTAGTTTTGGGATGTTAATGCACTAACGTCAAGCTGCCCATACACTTTTAACCACTTCTTGATCTAGTTATTTGATCCTGTAATCAGACAAACATACAAAATATTTATGCATGTGCCAAATTCTTCTCTTACACAATTGCCTCAAATCCCATTATAGGAATTTCTTCCTTCATATGATAGATTCCCACTATCTACCATTTACTGTGAATTCATACATTAAAATTTGAATTACAAAATCATGCGGAGACAAACATATAATGAAAACTTTATTTCCTTAACATAATCTATACATACATCTACATAACACCTCTCCTTCCTCTCTATGGCTTGATTTCACATTCATTTGGAAATTGTCTCTTTTCCTCACACTTAATCTCTTTTTATTTCTTGTAAGCTTACAATAGATAGAATTTAGAAACATCATATATTTTCTAGATCCTAAAATCACTTCATAATCACCCATAAATCACTCCACAAATCAGATTTTCTAAATCATAAAATCACTCAAGCTATCCCTAGAATCAACCCTTAAATATCTCATGCTTAATATGATAATTGAAGAAATAAAAATGATTTAAAATAAGGAATTAGAATTCCTTCTCTATGTAAAAACCCCCTTGGGAGCTCTGTCTCCAAAAATATTTGATATATTTGGGAGTGAGAATTATCCTGCATCAGAGTGAATGGGAGTTGTGGGGTGGGGGAAGAAAAAGAGAGAGTAATAGTGATGCATAGAGAGGTGATGGGTGGGAGACAAAAATAGAAGGGGAGGGAGTGAGCGAGAGAGAGAGAAAAGGATAGAGGGAGGGATATTGAGACATTATTGGAGGAATAGAGGTGGGGTTTTTGTGAAGAAGGAATCGAGGAAGGGGCATATAAACAGCGGAAGTGAGACGGAGGAAGGAGATAACAAGAGCGAGAGGAGGGATATATAGAAGGAGAGAGGAAGGCAGAGGAATACATAACCATAAGGGGGGGTGGGGAGGGAGAGAGAGTGGGGAAGGGGGGAGAGAATGAGAGAGACATGGGGTATGAGGAAGAGAAATGGAGAGGGAGAGAGTAAGGGAGATAGAGATAGATCTAAAGGAGGAAGAGAGAGGGAATACCACACACACACACACACATATAAAGGGAGAGAGAGATGGAACTAGAGGTGATAGATAAAGGAAGAGAGGGTAAGAGAGAAGAAGAGAAAGATAGAGAGGGAAGAAGAGAGATATAGAGAGAGATGTAGAGAAAGAGAGTGATGAGGGGGAGATAGATATATAGAGCAAGGGAGTGAGGTAGAGAGGAGAGAGAGAAGGAGAGTGATGGGGTGAGGGAGAGAAGGGGAGAGAGATAAAGTTGAAAATGGGTTATTTTGAAGGAGACAGGGGATGATAGAGAAAGAGAGTAGGGTGGAGTTAGGGGGGAGGGATATATAGATAGAGTGGGGGGGGGGGATATAGAGAGAAGGAGAGAGGGGGGAGAAGAGAGAGTGAGGGAGGGAAGGAGGGAGAGAGAGATAAAGTTGGATGGGGGTTTTTGTGAGAGATGGATTGAGGGAAGGAGGGAGAGAGGGAGAGGAGTGGGAAGATAGAGTAAGAGGGAGAGATATAGAGAGTGATGGGGGTGGTGGGAGGGTGTGGAGAAGGATAGTGGGAGAGGGAGTGAGGGAGAGTGAAAGAGAAAGAGATAGGGAGTGTGATAGATATATAGCTAAAAGGAAGAGAGAGAGGGGGAAGAAGAGAGAGATATGGGGAGAGAGGTACTTTGAGAGGGAATAAGATATATATATATACAAATAGAGAGAGAGAGAGAGAGTTTTTGTGAAGGAGGGAGGAAGAGGAAGAGTGAGAGATAGAGAGAGTGGCATGTGAGGTGGGGGGATGGGAGGAGAATGAGAGAGGTGGAGGGAGTGCATGAGAGTGGAAGAGAAGGAGAGAGGCATGGAGATAGAGACAAAGTTTAGAGAGTGAGAGAGAGACTAATGGGGAAGAGAGAATCCATTTTATCTCACATCATTGTCCCTCACTCTCTCTATCATATGCTCACTCACTTTATTCCCCTTTATCCCTCTTTTCCTCTCTCTCCCACTTTTCCCCTCTCCACCATTCTTCCTATATCTCATTTTACCACTATCCCCCCCTCTTTCCCTTTTCATCTCCCTCTCATCCTCCTCCTATCTCTCTCTACCCGCTCACTCTCTTTCTCTCTTACTGTCTCCCTACCTATCCCACTCTTCTCTGTCCTCATTTATCTCTTTATCACTCCTCCTTGTCCCCCCCCTCTCTCTCTCCACTTATACTATTTCTCTATCTATCTCTCTCTTCCCTTACCCCTCCTCTCTCTCTCACACACACATCTCTAAACTCTCTCCACCCTCTCTCTCTCCTCCCCAACTAGCTTTCCCTCTCCCTTCTTCTCTTTCTCTATCCCTCTCTCCCTCCCTCTATCCCTCCCTCACAACTACTCACATAAAGCTATATCTCTCTCCCCCTCTGTCCTTCCCTCATATTTCTCTCTACTCACATTCTCTCTATAAATTCCTCCACCTCTCTCTCTTTTATGCACACTCCCTCACTCTCTTCCTTCACCAGTACCCCCCCCCTCTTTCCCTCTTTCCATGTCTATATCTCTCTCTCTCTCTATCACTATGCCTCTCTATCCCTCCCTCCCTCTCTTCCCCCTCCTCCTATTATCCCTCCCTCTATTTCCCCCCTCCCCATTCTATTTCTCTCTCTCTCTTCCACACCCTCCCACCCCCCCTCTCTCTCATTTTTCTCTACATATCTCACCCTCTCTCTATCCTCCATTTTTGTATGTGTATGTTTATTTTCCCCTATTTTCTTGACTCCCTCTTTCTCTTCCACAAATATCTTCCCACTCCCTATCTTCATGTTGTCATTGCTACAACACCCTTCAAAATTTTAGCCTACACAAAATTTCAAAGCCTACCTTGGTCATGCATATTATCGTCTCAAACATTCAAATCCATTGAAAGTGTTTTGGTAATTTTGCAAGAAACAAAAATGTCATCTTTTTGCATGTTAAGTGTCACACAATGTATGTGAGCTTGTTTTGGTGGTTTCAATAGCCTACCTTTGTGTAAATGAGTTGATCTTACCATATAAACATCTGTCACACTCATTTCCAAAGTTGTAAACACTATTGCATAAGTCTTGTCATAATGGTCGCAAAGTGTATCTTTAGTGTTGCACTTGTCGTGAGTCATCACAAAGTTGTTGCGCTGAGGGAAGTATGTTGTTCATGTGTCCTAGATGATCTATGGTGTTGTTTTTTCAAGTTTTCTAAGTGTGTGATCATAGCCAAGTCTTATCATTGCTCACATCAACTTCAACAATCCCACACTTAGTCAAATTTCGAAAGCATTCCGACCAAGCCACTTAGCCTCATTTGGCCCTCATGAACTGTGCATTATGTAGTTCAAGCCCTCAACCTACAACCCTGCCTCTTGACACCACACAATGCACAGTTCCTGCCTCCCAGGAATGCACACTGCACAATTTCAGTGCTCAAGACCATACCTTGGCCTCCAAAATTGCACAATTTAACCCTCTAACCTAACCCCAAATGTGCATTGCGCAATCTTTGAGCACAAGCTTGGCCCTTGAGCTCCTAAAATACATAATTGTGTAATCACTGGGTCTTATCTCCCTTCCAGAACTACGCAATAGCTTGAATCAATACTTAACCTTTCAACTCGACTCACTGATCTCCCAAATTACACAATTTTCTTCCTCAACCCAGCCTGAAATGCGCATTGCACAGTCACTAAGCCTATCCCTTAGTTTGCAATCCAGTTCTAGCTCAGTTAGTGGAACAACGTGCAACATCTTGGACTAGGGTTTTATCAGACTGATGTCGTCTTGTCATGAGTGAATTACATATGCAGGTACTCTATCAGTCCATGACAGGATGATGAAGAAGGAGATGGAGAAGGGAACATGCTGAAATAAATATTTGTATCTGATTACGCAAGCTGGTCAATCAATAGGAAGTAAAGGAACACCATTTTGGGGTCGCAACTCAAGACCTAATATCACTAAAGACTCCTTACCTCTAAGCCATATGAAGGTGGATAGAAGATCATTCCCAAGAAGACTCAAGGAAAAGCAAGAATGGTTTGACATTGCCATGTCATCATTTTCATGTCATGTCATGTCATAAGTCATCATATGCCACATCATTGTTGTTCATTATGTAATTTACTATTCAAAAATGTATTGTAAAGTGGAAGCCCAAAGGACATTTACAGGATATGAAGAGTCATGTGAAGTTGAAGAGTCATAGGAAGTCAAATAGTCATGAGGGTAGTCAAAGAGTCACAAGAGAGGTAAAACATCACCCCATTGGTTATATATACACCCTCATTGTATGAGAAAAGGACTTTTCACCTTGGCTCCTCCCGCAAGGAATTAGAGAGACAAGCTAGTTCTTTTGAGGAGCAAGTGGTGGCTCCAACGCTCCACTATTAGAGCTTGTGGTGTTCAATGTCTACATGTGTCTTGGGACTTTTACTTAATAAATGAAGCCTGATGACCAACATGTTCTTCATGCATGGATTATGAATGTTTCTAAGATTGTTTTGTGAATGCTTATGATTCATGTTTGTTTTCATCTATACTAAAGTAGTTGAACTATTTGATTTATTTTAGTGATATCATATTGGGAATGTGTTGTAATGGTTGCAATGCCCATTGCATATTTGTGGACTATTCCACCAGATGTTAGACATATATCTCTTGTTTTTGTTTGTTTCTGCCAGAGTGGTACTATTACCTCTCTCTTAGAGGTTAAATTTATTTTCCCTTCGCAGTAGAAGAACCTTGACACACCTACAATCGAACACTCACTAAGCACACTTACTTTATTTTCAAAGTCACACCTACATCCCTCTCTATTGATGACAGTTATATCCAAGGAAAATATTTAAGAAACTGCCAATTAGGCCGTATTTTGGATGGGGCTCCTATCCCAAATGATGTGAGGTCTAATTGGGACCACATATCGGGGAGACACCTTGAATGTTGGTGGGTCCATCACCATCAAAATTTCTAGTGCTAGAAGGAGGGCATCCAAATTTGAATGGTTGATAACCTCACCCACCCTCACCATACATCTTCTAGTCAAGGTAGCGATATTACCAGCACCTCCCCTGCCCATATTCCTGAGGTTGGCAGATCTTCTCAGCCTGGTCTTGAAAAAAATTGAGATATCTTACGAGCACATCCAGGCCATTCGGCCTATAACTCCTAAGTTTCGAAACACTATCAGATTGATTCCTGGAGTACATAATATGCCTTATTTTCTAAATAAGAACACAACCACTCCTACTGGGATAGTGGTTTCAACAGTTGAAGATCTAGTTCTCGCAACCCTTCAAGAACTAGTAGAGACTGTGGAAAGCATATAGTAACCAGAGAAACCTCCATGTTTTAACGGAGGTGATGTAGACAATGGTACTCTCAAATGATACTTTCCACGGGTTAGGTGGTGAAGAAGAAGAAGAAGATCCATCAGAATCTAACAACGAGGAGGAGAAAAAATATGAATATATGATAGACTAAGATATCGATTGGATGACTCAGTGCCCACTTGCAATGTTGGGTGTGTAAAACAATATGCCGAGGCACCCAAAGAAGTTGCTAAAAAAGTATGATCATGACAATGCAATGAAGGCGAAGGACCACTTAGACAACTTTTACCTGCATCTGCAAATTCTTGAGGTATGTTATGATGATGTTGCATGTATACTTTTTTCTTTTACCTTAGATGGTAGAGACGTTGTATGGTATCACAGTCTTCCTCTAAACTCAATCCAGAATTAGAAGGGGTTTAAGAAGTTGTTTATTAAAAAGTTTGTTGATGAAAAAACCCCTTCCATTTTATTAAGAGAGTTGTGAAATCTTAAGATGGATCAAAAAGATAAAATGAAAGACATCAATAAGAGGTTTAATCATATTTTGAAATTATTTTCCACAAACATGAAACCTCATGACTACATCATTATTTATTATTATACATCTTCCTCAAGCATCACGTAGTTCATGAAGAGAACTGTGAAAGAGACTTTAGCCAAAAATTATGAAGAGGAAATCACAGTTGAAAGGGAATTGTGTGTGATTAGAGTCATCGTGGATGATGAACCATCTAAAGAATCCAAAGTTACCAGAAAAAGGTCTCAAGCCTCCGTAAGCAAGGCCAAAGAAAAACAAGTTGTTGATCTTGAGAGCTTGACCCTCACCATCAAGACTTTGTCCAATGAGTTCACATAGTTAAAAAGAAGGTCAAGCGAGACCACTGTGAGCAGCAAGCCTCCTAAATTCAGCTTTTTGCGAAGGGATTCCAACCCTAGGAGCAGCTGCAACGAGCCGACCAAGTCTGTGCAGAGCTCAAATATTGTGTTGAATGTTGAGAGTATGGGCATGGACCAATACAGCTCGTTTCATCAAGAATATCATTCAGAAAAAATATGCCCACAATGGAACCACATCATGAACTCTCTTATTGTGCATATCATTGATACAATACTTTATGATGAGTAGATTGAGCCATTGGAAGAAAAGGAAGAAACCATTGCAACTAAAAAATCTACGAGTGTTGGACATGCATTAAATACACTCAGTTGTGTTTATGTAGGTGAGAAGAAAAGTGTCAAAGAACAACCATTGAGTGACGACCTAGCCCAAAAGTAGAACAGTCGATACAACTTGAGAAGTCAGGGGTTGGTCTTCGGATAATAGTTGATAAAGCAGTAATTGAAAGAGAATTTGCGAAGGAATATCACATCGCCATCAACTCAACCCAAAAAACTCAAAGTAAGTCTAGAAATGTGGCTACAACGAAAAGTACTTCCATGAACAACAAAATTAAGCCCATCATTTCGGAAGTAATAGATAAACTGACTCCTCCAAACACTTCGGAAATGTCTCCCGCACTTGATTAAAACATCGTTGAAGACATGAAGAAAGCTCGCACGAACATTTCTCTCTTTGAACTTACAAGGATAGTGAGCCAGCAAGAACTTCTTTTTCGCACTCTCGAACAACTCATCTCAGGTAATAGAACTTCTTCACATAAGGGATCTGGAAAGTCCTCTGGTCCCCTAGAGTCTGTGCTTAATTCTTTAACATTAGATGCTAACACACTCTGCCCTCCATTACTGTTAACATTTGAAATTTTCAATTATAATGTACAAAATTGCTTAGTTGATTATGGTGCATCTGTAAATGGAATGCCCCTGTCTGTAGCTAAGAAAATTAATGCAAAATGGGATAATACATATGAACAAATTATTCAACTGGATAGGATCCTTGTCCATGCTATATGTGAACTAAGAAATGTGTTTATTTTCTTATCATATGACCAACAAATTCACTAATGTATAAATATAGTAATTGTAGACATTTTGGAAGCATAAGGTGTTTTTCTAAGAAGAGGTTGGTCCAAAAAATTACAAGGGTATTTTTCCACGGACTGGTCACATTTAGGGCTTTCTTATAAGGGAAAAAATAAGCAAATCTGAGTAAACTCAGAGCCTTACATGAATCACACTGTCACACCCTTCGAGGGAAAGAATGAACCAGTTCCCTTCACGGATCTAATATTTGGAAATTTATTTTTAGAAACTGATATGGGGTGATATCTTGCTCAGCCTTCCCCAGTCCCACCTGACACAGAGTTGGAACTCCTTCCTATTCCAACTAGCAAAAATGACATTTCTACAGTAAGTAGTGGTAGTAGTAGCAACACTAGTGTAGAGGCTAGGCCCTGTATATATGATGTTGGGATTTTGTATTTTGACGATTCAAAGACATAAGAGGGATCTAGAGCTACTTGTGTTTTAGTAGACCCACAACCGAGGAAACACTTGATCTTGAGCCACTTGGAATTTGAGTGCACAAATAACAGTGCAGAATATGAAGCACTTATTTTGGGCTTACAGAGGGCCATTGATCTCAATGTTAGGATACTCAAAGTTGTAGGTGATTTTGCAATCGTCATATGACAGGTACGCAATAATATTCATTGTGTGTCACTGCATCTGAAAGGTTATCAACAAGAGGTATGGTGTTTGATTTTTCATTTCCAAGATTTCAATATTATATCTATTCCAAGAATGCATAACATAGTTGCAAATGCATTAGAAAATGTTACTGCTAGGTCATCACCGCTTAGGGATGATTTTTTTGAAGAAATTATTTGTAAACCATCTATCCCTAACAATATCACTAACTTACACGTTTTCAATGATGACCATCAGATACTGCACTTTATGGCGAACGTTGATGTATTCAAGGATGTAGTTATCATTGAAGACGAGAACGAAAGAGCGTTGCGGGATGCATCTCATGCAAACAAAGGAAACCCCATGTCAAAGGGCATGGTATCATTGGAAAAGTTGCATGAATTGTAAAATAGCTTCAAAAGGCCAGTCAATGCAAAAATCCACATTTCAACACTATCACATGAGCAAATAAATTTTGGAACAGAAAATGATATGGATTTTTTCAATCTCGGTACTTGTTGCACACCCTAAGAGTGCTAAGCCTTCATCCGCTTATTCAAGCAGTGTCAAGATGTTTTTGCATGGACATATGACGAGCTCAAAACTTATGACATGTGAATAATCCATCATGTGATCCTGATCAAAGAAGGGGCCAAGCATTTTCAATAGAAGTTGCGAAAAGTACATCCAATGTTTGAGCCCATGATTCAAAAGGAGTTGATAAAACTGCTGGATACTCAGATCATATATAAAGTGCGATATTCAACCTAGGTCTCTAATATGGTCGCAGTGATGAAGAATTCCAGGGAAATCTGCTTGTGTTTTGTGTTGGGACAGGGTCCCCTAGGGTCAATTTTGTAATAAATTTTGTTATCTTTGTAAAGTCTGTACATTTTGAGAAAGCATAGTGCAAAGGTTGTAGAAGTCAAAGGGGATTTAGGAAAGTCAAATCCCCTTATTTGGTTAGAAGTTAAGATGTTTTGTGACCCACCCATGGTTCACAAACCATGGTATTGTAAAAGAAGATGTTATAAAAAGGAGTCATAGCAAGTCATAGGAAGTAAGTTAATCATTGAAGATCTATGTATGGGCAAGTGATCTAAGGAAGAAGAGTCTGTTTTCTGTACTAAGGTGAAGGGGAAGGTTCCTACAGTTGTGTGTGCGAAGACCTTGGTAAGTCCGCAGCTGAGTGCGCGGGCCCCTGTAGCTGTGTGCGTAGGGAAGAAAGAGTTTGTAGCAGAAGGATTGAACATAATAAAGACTATTTTGGAGCCATACCTATGTATCTGTGCCTTTATGATTACTTATTCATTTTCTATGTATTCACTTTGTTTTCTAAAATTATCTTGAGAAACACTTAATTGATACACGAAAGTGGTAAATCTGTTTATTTACTTGATGTTATGAATGTTTAAAGCAATCGGCGCAAAGTTAGGATATGTTTATGTAAGCTACTGTAATTTCCGCATTTCAAGGGTTATGGTTCGTGAGGGTCAGAATAAATCCCTAGGAATCATAGAAACCCATCACACAAACCTCCGGATGCAGAAACTTGGTTTTGTCATCCCCCAATACTGCCTCGGGTGAGACTGCAACCTGTGCTATGCAGGTTGTTGTTGAAAGGGCCAATAATGTAGGGTTTTGTTTGTTGGTGCAGCTAACTCTAAACCTAGGTCCAGATCCCCTCAATCCAACAAATGGATCCGTTGTTGGGACCGGGAGCTGTATGAGGAATGTGTGATGTTGAATAAATGGTTCCCAACTAAGAAGGAAATCGAGAAGTGGATAGATTGTAAGTTGCACGAATTTGTAGCCCAGGAAAACAGGAATGCACACCTATAAAAAGGAAGAGTGTTTGAATAGATACCTATATACAAACGAAATTGAAATTTTCTTCTTCTCTTTTCTATGCGAATTACACTGTTGGTTATCTAAATTGGCGGGAAACCAAGGTACGTGGAAGTTAGATAACCCTATCGTGTGGACTCCAGAACTGGTAAGGCACCTGGAAGCTTCAGAAAATAAGATCACGAGGGTTGTTGATTACTCGATCGATATCATTTTGGGCGGATTCATCAATGAGTTCGCGATCGGAACCTCTATCAATTATAGCGAAGCTAAACGCCAATTTTTCAAAGGACCAAGAGGTAAGTGTCGGAAGTCCCTGAAAACTTGGATTAAAATGCTATTGTGCAAGAAAAGGGTTATGCCATTGAATTATTGTTTAGAAGAGATTTGACGGGAGCTAGGCGAAGTGGAAATACTTTTAGAAGATATCTAGATTCAAGTGCTGAGTACAGTCCTCTGTTGGGAGCATCTGACAGTGATGAAGAAAGTAGTATTCTTTGGACACCTCTGGGTGCGCTGCAGATGGTAAGGAAATGTATCACAGGGATACCACATCCATCCACTCCACCTCCACCATCACCTCCACCTCACACACCTACACCTACACATTTGCCTCCAACTCCACCTCAACTATTCAACATGTCCAACACTATGAAGATGCCCATATTCATAGGTTTGGGGACAGAGGAACCTAAAAAATTTTGGTTTGTAGATGATGTTGTGTGGAAGTCACAACAGATTACAAATGATAATTTGAATAAAGTGCAACTGGTTATAGCACTGCAAGATAGAGCACTAAGCTAGTATATTAAGTATTGTTCAGCTCACCCAAATGTGACACTAGAAGAAACAAAGAAAGTGCTCAATAATGAATTCAAGAAGCCTAAGTCACAAGCCCAGTCAATGACAGAGGTCAAAGAGATCCAGTAGAAGGTAAATGAGTTTGTGTGGGACTTTGATCAAAGGTTGAAATGTCTGCTCCAGCAGGCTAACATGCAGATCACAGATAGCCAACACAAGGACTGGTATATTGCATCGTTACTATCCCATTTGAGATCTCCATTATCGCAACAGAAGATTGGAATGCAGGCTAAGACATTGGAGATTGCTATCAAATTAGAAGCCTCTCCTATTTAGGATATGAATATGGGATTACAATAGATTCAGTCACAGTTGGCTAGCCTGCATATGGAGTTGTAGAGCTTCAAGAAGGGAAAATAAGTCCAGAATGAGGTCCACGCGGAGGTATGGAGTTTGAAATGTAAGGCAAATGGTCACAACAAGGACCATTGCCTAGTGTATCAAAATTACCTTGTTGGGGGAGGTCCAGTTCCCTTGAAGCCAGAAAACACTGTTGGGCCAAGTACAGGAGTGGTACCGTGGCGCGCCATTTGTCAAATTACAGGGAAACATATGAAAAATAATTTCCATTTGCTAGAGAAGTTTGTTCAGACTCGACAACGTCTATTATGTAATTTTTGTAAGTCTATGGTTCATGACAAGTGCAATTGCTGAAGTTATGAATTGATGATGGAAGAAACACCAACATATAGAGTACAGATGGAAGCTCGTCCTCAGGATCAAGGCACAACTGCAACGTACGGACGGTTTCAAGGATGAGGAAGAGGATGAAGAGGAGGAACTGGAAGGGGTCGTGGTCATATCATTTGCTACAATTGTGGAGAACTAAGTCACTTTGCGCGATATTTTCAGAATCCAGTGCACCCCTCTTGTCAATATTGTCGCCAGTTTGATCATGTCATAGAAGATTTCCCTGTGCTCATCGTGAAGATGCAAGAAAAGAAGACTCAGATTCAACAACATACCCAGAACATCTAGATGATGAGATCTAAACTGCGTGAAGAGGGTCCTAGTGTTAATATTGTCACGCAAAGTGGCATAACAATCGGGGAGGATAAACAGAAGCAACCAGAGGCGAATGTATGGGTTCGCAAGGCTACCGATAAGGAGACTAGATTCAATGTAAATAATGTAAAGGAAATGTTTATGGAAGCAAAAAGGAGCTTCGTAGATGAAGGAGATTCTACATCAAGGAATAAAAGTACAGGAAAGCCTGAAGACATTAGTAGTACGTAGGAGGCAAACCCCTCATTATTAGCATCATTTTTAAAAACCTGCATGAAGCTCCTAAGGAATAAGAAGGTAGTAGAAGGACTACAAGAATTGATAAATAATTCCATTGGCAAGACTAATCCACTACCAGAGCAACGCACAGTACATAAGGTGGGAAAAAACAAGAAAAGGATTGGTCACGAAATCAGATTGACTACACAGATAGGAGAATTCGAAACGAACCAGGTAATTCTTGATTTAGGGTATGATGCAAATGGTCTGACAAATAAAAACAGGCAAAGAATGGGTAGATCAGCACTACAGTGGTCCCCAATCCAACTGAGGATGGTGAATCAGCAGAAGATTATTCCTATGGGGCGCCTACATGGAGTGACTGTGGATATTGAAGGGGCGCGCGCCATCACTGATTTTGAGGTTTTTGAAATAGTAGACGATAGTAACCCATTTTTTTTTTATTTTGAGGAAAAACCTGTGAACAGATTTGAAACCAACGTTTCAGACTAGCTTAGTGAGTCCATCATCAGGGCAATGAGATTTGTTTTGAGAAGAGAGAGCGTGATTCTCATCTTCTCAAAATTTAAAGCATTGTTCATTAGGTCCCTTCCATGGTGGGACTTAATGGTGTTAAAGAGGGAGTCCATACAGGTTGATAGAATTTTTTTTATTTTGAGGAAAAACCTGTGAATAGATTTGAAACCAATGTTTCGGACTAGCTTAGTGAGTCCATCATGAGGGCAATGAGATTTTTTTTTGAGAAGAGAGTGGAGATTCTCATCTTCTCAAAATTTAAAGCATTGTTCATTATGTCCCTTCCATGGTGGGACTTAAAGGTGTTAAAGAGGGAGTCCGTACATGTTGATAGATTTTTTTTTTTATTTTGAGGAAAAACCTGTGAACAGATTTGAAACCAACGTTTCGGACTAGCTTAGTGAGTCCATCATCAGGGGAATGATATTTGTTTTTGAGAAGAGAGTGGAGATTCTCATCTTCTCAAAATTTAAACCATTGTTCATTATGTCCCTTCCATGGTGGGACTTAATGGAGGGACATAATGAACAATGCTTTAAATTTTGAGAATATGAGAATCTCCACTCTCTTCTCAAAAACAAATCTCATTGCCCTGATGATGGACTCACTAAGCTAGTCCGAAACGTTGGTTTCAAATCTGTTCACAGGTTTTTCCTCAAAATAAAAAAAAATTCTATCAACCTGTATGGACTCCCTATTTAACACCATTAAGTCCCACCATGGAAGGGACATAATGAACAATGCTTTAAATTTTGAGAAGATGAGAATCTCCACTCTCTTCTCAAAAAAAAATCTCATTGCCCTCATGATGGACTCACTAAGCTAGTCCGAAACGTTGGTTTCAAATCTGTTCACAGGTTTTTCCTCAAAATAAAAAAAAAATCTATCAACCTGTATGGACTCCCTCTTTAACGACAGTAACCCATATCCAACACTGCTTGGAATTGATTGGGAATTTGATATGAACGTAGTAATGAAACTTAAGAAGAGTAGTATGATATTCGAAAAGAAAGAACTGAGGGTTATTGTACCATTGGATCCAGCCAAGGGTGCACGATATACTGAACTTGTCCGCAACTATGAGGAGGACAATGATATTGAGAAGACCTATAAACTAACCGCGCGCAATGAATATTGGATCAACCATACGATGGATGGGTGAATTACGTGGGAGAAGGACAACTCCTGCAATTTAGATTTGGACGAGGAGCTCAAACACTAGAAAAACAAGTTGCATGAGGTATCGTCGCTGCGATGCAACAAACTTACAAAGTCACTTCGATGTATATCCACTGAGGTATGCAACTTACCACATTATGATGGTTTAGATGATGTCAATTTATTTCTGCATAAATTTGAAAGAGATGTACCGGAGGAAAATTGGTTCCAAGCACTAGACATCGCACTACGAGCTACACCTACCAGATGGTGAGGTACACATAAGAACAAATTTGCAGATTGAAAGGACTACCGATAGATGTTGAAGTTGCGGTTTGGGTATGCCAATACCTACCTTATGGAGAAATATATAGGGAAGGACGAACCACATGAGCATCTGCCTCGATGGACGAAAGCATGGGGAGAAGAACAGTAGCCAGAATGGGTTCATATATTTTTCCACACTTTGGGTATGATTCCGATGAATTGGTCTTTGGAAACAAAGCTACGACATGGAACTGCAGAATGGGATGTTCTAAAAGAAAGTTTTCTGTTAAATTTTAGCTTTGAATATGGATTTAAATGTATTGATGAGGTTTTACAGGAGATCAAAGCTATAATATTTAGAATGCCTGAAGAACCTGTTGCATGGATACAACCAGATTGGAGAACGCAGATGCGGAATGCACTCGAATGCTACAATGTGACCACTGAGGAAGGTGAAGAAGACCCTAGGAACATCAACATCCTTGAGTTAGGAGGACAACGCAAAGTTGCAGGGCATGAGGCAGAAGTCCCTGATATCTCAAAGCGTTTAAATACCAAGTAGTTGAATATTGGATTGTAAGCCCAACCGAAGTTTTCAAACGTAGGTGACTATTCGGATGAAGATACTGTGGACAAAGTCGCGGAGTTACTACGGGAGTATCATGACTTGTTTCCCACCAAGTTATCTAATTTAAAAGGGATAGTAGGGGATGTGGGTGTCATGAAGATTACCATGAAGCCAGATGTGAACTCAATGAAGCAGTGCCCTTATCGATTGAATCTTAATTATAATGAAAAAGTGTGCACTGAATTGGATAAGATGCTTACAACCAAGATTATTGAGCCCATCGAAGAATCAAACTGGGTTAGTCCTATGGTGGTTCAGGAAAAGAAAACGCAGGGTGAAATTTGGATATGCATAGATTTGAGGAAGTATAATGATGCTTGTGTCCACGATCCATTTCTTACGCCATTCACAAACGAAGTACTGTAAAATGTTAGAGGTTAAGAGGCTTACTCGTTTACTAGTGGGTTCTCAGGGTAGCATCAAATCAAGGTCACGCTGGAGGATAGGAGTAAGACCACCTTCGCGACTAAATGGAGCTTTTTCCAGTATACAGTTATGCCTTTCAGACTTAAGAATGATCCTGGAATCTTCTCTAGGCTGGTAGTCGTAGCCTTCAAGGCGTTTATTCACAAGATTTTGGAGGTTTACTTCGATGATTGGACAATGTTTGGGTTAATAAAAATACATGTTGTTAGCCTTCGCCTCATGTTGGATGCTTGTCAAAGGTATCAAATTTCCCTCAATTTGAAGAAATGTATATTCTTTGTACCATATGGGATACTACTGGGTCATGTAGTCTATAAGTAGGGGTTGATGGTAGACCCTATCAAAATTGCAGTAATTATTAATTTGGAGCCTCCAAAGAATGTCAAACAATTGTGCACAATGTTGGGCCATACAGGGTACTTCAGGAAATTTATCAAGGCATATGCGTGGATCACTGCGCCCATGGAAAGATTGTTGAAAAATGATGTGATGTTTTTCTGGGGCGATGATTGCCAAAAGAGTTTGAATGTTTTAAAGGAAAAAATGGTCACTGTGTCCATTTTAGTGTTCCTCGACTGGAAGAAGGAGTTAAAAGTCCATGTTTATGCATCCTACATAGCCCTAGGAGTTATGCTGACCCAACCAAGTGAGGGTGATAATTATCATCCGATAGCATTTGCAAGTAGAAAGTTATCAAAGGTGGAAAATAATTATTCTACCACAGAGCGTGAAGCACTAGTGATGGTGTACTTACTGCAGAAATCGAGGAACTATTTGTTCGGTGCACACTTCAATATGTACACTGACCATTCTGATTTGAAGTACCTGGTCAACAAGCCTGTGGTGGCGGGGAAAATCTATTGATGATTGTTGTCTTTCAGGAATATGACTTTGAGGTAATCGTGAATCCAGGGCGACTAAATGTTGAACTAGATCACCTCTCGCGGATTGAGAATTGTGACGAACCTATAAATCTGGAGGAAGGACTACCTGATGCACAAATCTTTGTTGTGTGCACTACTAATGACCATTTCACAAACATAATCCAATTCTTATCTACAAGTACATCTCATAAAGGGTATTCCATGCAGCGGAAGAAAGAGTTGGTGGTCCGAGCTGCAGATTTCTCTGTGATCGCCACAAATCTATATAAAATGGGATCTGATGAAATATTGTGGAGGTATGTCCCAGAGTATGAATGACAAAGTATCCTCACTGAAGTGCATGGAAGAGTTTCCGGACGACATTATGTGGGAAGAGAAACCACGCAGAATATTTTACGGGCAGGACTATGCTGGCCAACTATGCATAAGAATTCCAAGGCTTAATGCAGGGCATGTGATGTCTGTAAGAGAACAGAGAGACCATCGCTAAGAGATGAATTACCTATGAATCCACAAGTTTTGTTGCAGGCGTTTGACAAGTGGGAAATAGACTTTGTGGGACCAATTCAACCACTGGGAAAGAAGACAGGAGCCAGGTACATCATTACAGCGACCAAATATTTAACTAGGTGGGTTGAGGCACAGCCTGTGAAGGATTGTAGTGTGACCAAAACTGCAAAGTTCATCTTCGAGTATATTTTGTCTCAAGTTGGCTGCCTGAAGATCTAGATGAGTGATAGAGGTTCACACTTCTTAAATGTAACAATTTCCTGTTTACTCAAAGAGTTTCATATGTATCACTAGGAGAGTACACCGTATCATCCTCAAGCAAATGACACAGTGGAAGCATTAAAAAAATATATCTAGAATTCCTTAACGAAGATTTGCAATGTGAAGCGGAATGATTGGGATGTGCGCATACCAGCTGTTCTATGGGCATATAGAACTACCCGCAAGAAATTGACTAGACAAACGCCATTCAGATTAGTTTATGGCCAAGAAGTTGTAATTCCAATGGAATACATAGTGCCCAGTTTGCGGATTTCTATAGATACATACATAGCCGATTAAGATACCATGGAATAACGCCTTGTGAAACTCATTGAGTTGGAGGAAGATCGCTTTTTCGCAGGTTTTCATCAACAAGTATAGAAGGATCGCAAAAATCCATGGCATGATCTCCATATCAAACAACGCACCTTTAAGAATGATGATTTGGTATTGCTTTATGAAAGTAAGTTCACAAAGTTTCCAGGGAAATTCCAAGTGCATTGGCTGGGGCCATATATTATTAAGGAAATTACAGATGGAAGCACAGTTCAGTTTACAAAGCTGAATGGGGAATTATTTCCAGGAAAAGTCAATGGGATTCAACTAAAGTTGTATAGGGGTGATCCCGCCCCTATGAAATGACTATATGAATGCGGGATAGTCTTAGTGTTCCAAGAAGTTGCAAGGGAGCATGGGACTATAAAATACACTGCCAAAAGGATGGTTGGGTGAAGTAATGAGGTCACGTGACACATCCAGGCAAGGCGCAGAGGAGATATGCAACAAAGGATTTGTGCTAGGATGGTGGGTCCCACATATCCAGGCCAAAAAGTGACCATTGGAAGCACTGTAAGTGATTGGATGGTGATTTGTTCCTTTAAAAGGAGTGGGGGGGAGCATTTAAGATGCATATATTTGGAAACCTGCTACCAAAAATTCATTAATGACAGTGAATTGGAGGGAATAGACATATTTGAATTTAAATTGGCTATAAATATGGCATCCTACTCCACATTCGAACACTTTGCTTCCAGAGAATTTTCCTTAAGATGTTTCATTTTCAATTATGTCTAGAGTAGTGTTGTATGTCTAATAAGGATTGGGAGAGATTTATTTCACAACCAGGATTCACAAATTTACCTGAATGGCAGCGCAGGATATTCCTCAAAAAAATGATTGTAGCGAAACTTGAGACAAAGCCGACCCAACGTGTACCTACAGGGTTGCCTACTACCACGCCTAGGTCGCCAAAGCCTAAGCCATCTGCTTCCATGGTGGGAGATAAGAATGAGAAGAAACCTCAACAAGCATCAGTGCAACAATCCTAGTGGAAAAACCTGAAAAAAAAATCTGCCAAAAGGGAAATATGGATAGGTCCAAATAGCGAGCGAAGCCCCTAGACCTGGATGAGGAAGAATTGTGCACAAAGACCCAGATTCAGTGAAGTTTATGGTATCCACACCGTTGCTGCCAGAGAAAGTGTTGTTTGAGGGCCCATTGTTGGCCCGTATTCTAAAATTTAAAAAGGAGGTTTGGGACCTTGAGGACCACGAGAGGTTTCCACATTTGGTGCCAAGTAATTACCTAAAGAAGGTCTAGTATGAATATTAAGATGTAACACAGCTTGAGCCGATGAAATGGGTGGCTGGAGTTAGGGCTGCAAGGCTCCTAAATATGTTGTGGGTGCCACATTTCAGTCACACCACTATTAATACAGTCTGCATATGCCAATTATTGACGTTGGTGCACAATGGGTGCCTTTGGTTGGGAGGGCCCATCCCGATCATTGATATGCTAATCCACAAAATAACATTGTGGTCATACCAAGGAGTGGACCCCACGGAGGCTTTTGTAAGAAAATCACAGGAGAAGAAGTTGGCAGACCAAATGAAGAGTGATTTTGGTTTGGTCAAGAAGTCGCGCAGGTACTCCATTCAGTCCATATAAGATGGCGCAGTGCAGTTTGTTGCACAGATCTTGGCTGGTAAGATCATGAGGAAGTGTTGCGCTGATGAAGTGCCACACTAGTCATCTCTTTGGCTCTGCAGTGCGCCAAAGGAGTCCAATATAACTGGGTTCAATATTTATGTCATGCATTTTTGGAGGACTGCAGAGAGGCCCAGGATGATGGTAAGTCGTTCCAGTACGCGTGATTTTTTTTATCGATCGCGCTGGTGGCATGGAGGACGCCTAAAGAGAGTTAACTCCCTCAAAACGTCTCAGACCTACCTGAGGCCGCGAAGTTCGCTTTGCTATGGGCTACCAAAAACCCTGCACAAGTGATGCAGACGAAGATATTTTGGGTCTTGTTTGAGTTAGAGCTAAGGATGGTGATTAGAGAGTGGCCAAGGTTATCACCAAGTTTTCTCAAGAAATACATTAATGTCGTAGATTTCAAGGAAGATTTCCATAATCTGCACCTCCGCACAAAGAATATGCCAAGCGCATATGGCACAAGTGTCCTTACTTAGTCGCCAAGGATGATATTATAGGGGTCGTCAATAAGTGGCCAAGTGATTGGCTCACCCCTTCTGATGCCAGTGCAGGTACTAGTAAGGTTGTTGAAGGTGCAATAACGTAGACCACAGCCACCACGGTAGCAGAAAAGAAGAAGGAAGCATAGAAGGCTTCCTCTAAAGAAAAGGTTGCGGAATCAGAAAAGGCCACACAATAGAAAGAAGTTGTCGCAAAGGAGAAAGAAGTGGCTACCAAGGAAAAATAAGCAACAAAGGAAAAGACTACGTTGCAGGCCACCATTGACCTCAGCGAGTTAGAGACCGAGAGCATGGATGTGGAGGACGAGATAGAGGGAGAAGTGGAAGGGGGCACAGGATTGGAGTCCCTCTTCATCGTCAAGAAGAGGCAAAAGAGGAGTTTCACAGGAACACCCAAGAAGAAGAAATTTGACAAGGCAGCCAATGAAACACCTTTGGTCCTCACGGAGGGGGACTTTGCTGAAATTGATGATGTGGTCCGTGATGCTATGGAGAATATTTGGAGCCACATCCAGGAAAAATACCAACAAACACTGAGTAAGGTGTAGTAGAGCTTGCAGGAATTGCAGGTCCAAATAGATCTCATTCAAGCGAGAATGGGATAGGCGAGCATGAAGAAAGCGAGCCTGAAACAAGTGAGTAGGTTGGCCTTGGAAGCGGAACTCACCCTTGATCTCTGCACAGTACAAATACCGGAGGGGTCCCTACACGTTGACTCAGTAAAAGGCAGGGCACACCTACTACACATGAAGAATCTGAGTCTAAATTTGGCTGCGCTTCACATCCAGACTCTGCACGAGCTACAACAATGGGTATCCAACAAGCTCAGGATTCGAGAAAAATGCGCATTTTTTATCATCAATGAGGTAAAAACCAATAATCAATAGATCTTTGAGAAAAAGGAATAAGACCTCAAGGAAAAGGAGGAGGTAACGATGTGAAGTCAGGAACTGGAAGAAACTATTGCGCAGGCCTATAGTGAGGTTCTTGAGCACTAGATTCTAGCAAAAATGACCCTTGCAGAGAAGATTCAAAAGTTGGACACTGCAGTAAGGGAGTCAAAGGACGAAAACGGAAAAGTCAGGCTTGAGCTACAACTGCAAATTTTAGAGCTACAACTTAAGTTGCATCCAATTACTCCTCCATAAGTCAAAGAGCAACACGAAGCTGCTATCAAAGAATAGATGACCACTTTGGAAGCTACAGTCAAGGGTTGCACCCAGTTGTTCGAACATGCCATGGAATTATGGACCTCACTACAGGAAGATCCAACTCTGAAAATTATTGAAGTGGACATCAGAAAGAGGTAGAGACAGTTCGATGAAATGATGTTGACAGTGCAAACCTTAGCACCAGTGCAACGGTTCACCCGATTGCAGGAGGGAAAGCTCATCCAGAGCGAAGTTGATGAGCTGTGTTGCAAACAAGAAATCATATCTTGAAGGACATAGCCTTGGGTGCACAAGGCCAGTCAGTTGACACTATCAGCGCAGGGCAAGCTGAAGGCCATGCAACAGACACAGAGAATCATGGGCCTTACAGTTGAAGGCCCCACCACAACGAAATTGGTTGAAGAAGTCCATCGGACCACTGCGCATGGGACATCAGGCCTACATGTGTTAAAGATTGAATTCAGTGAGCTACAGGTGAAGATCAAGGTGCCATCATCAGAGTGACTCGAGGATGAGTCACAACTTTGTTTTGGGGGCCTGTTGGGACAGGGTCCCTTGGGGTCAATTTTGTAATAAATTTTGTTATCTTTGTAAAGTCTCTGCATTTTAAGAAAGTGGAGCAAAAAGGTTGTAGAAGTCAAAGGGGCTTTATGAAGGTAAAATCCCCTTGGTTAGAATTTAAGATGTTTTTTGACTCACCCATGGTTCGTGAACCATGGTATTGTAAAAGAAGATGTTATAAAAAGGAGTCATAGCGAGTCATATGAAGAAAGTTAATCATTGAAGATCTATGTATGGGCAAGTGATCTAAGGCATAAAAGTTTGTTTTCTGTACTCAAGTGAAGGGGAAGGCTCCTACAACTGGGTGCAGAAAGACCTTAGTAAGTCCGTAGCTGAGTGCGCGAACCCTTGCAGCTGAGTGCGCGGGCCCCGGCAGCTGAGTGCGCGGGCCCCCGTAGCTGTGTGCAGGGAAGAAAGAGTCTGTAATAGAATGATTGAACATTATAAAGACTATATTGGAGCCATACATAGGTATATGCGCCTTTATGATTACTTATGCATTTTCTGTTTATTCTCTCTATTTCCTACAATTATCTTGAGAAAAAATTAACTGATACGAGAAAGTGGTAGATATGTTTATTTACTTGATGTTATGAATGTTTAAAGAAACCAACGCAGATTTAGGATATGTTTCTCTAAGTTACTGTAATTTCCGCATTTCAAGGGTTAGGGTTCGCGAGGGTCAAAATAAAGCCCTAAGAATCACAGAAGCCCATCACATAGACCTCTGGATGTAGAAACATAGTTCCGTCATCTCCCAATACTACCTCGGTTGAGACTGCAGCCTATGCTACGCAGGTTGTTGCCGAAAGGGCCGACAATGTATGGTTTTGTTGGTTAGCGCAACTAACTTTGAACCTAGGTCCAAACCCCCTCAAGCCAACATGTTGATTTCCGAAACTTGAATCACGCCTCGGAAAAAGATAACTACCATGTGTCTTCTATGGAACAGATATTACAGACAGTATTGGGTTCATAGATGTTCTCCTTGCTCGATGGTTATTCGGGCTACAACCAGGTTCTAGTCTTAGAGTCTAACAGACTGAAAAATACATTCTGCACAAAGTGGGGCACGTTCTCATTCAGAAGAATTCCATTTGGGAGAGTTAATGCAAGTGCAAAATTTCAACATGCGATGGACATCACATTTTGCGGACTGATTGGACAGAGCGTAATGGTGTATCTGGACGATGTCATGGTGTTTTCCAAGAAGAGATCTAACCACTTATGCCTTTTGAAGAAAATTTTCGAGCGATGTCGGAAATACGACATATCCCTTAGTCCCAAGAAGGGTATTTTTGCAATTTCTGAGGGAAATATATTGGGACACATTATTGTGAAAAGTGGGATTGAAATAGACCTAGAAAGGGTTAGAACTATTAAGAAAATTCCCTTCCCTATGAACAAGAAAGTTATACAGTCCTTCCTGGGGAACATTAATTTTCTCCACAATTTAATCTCCAATTAGGCTTAGATCGTGAAACCTATGCAGGATATGGTAAAGAAGTGTTGGGTGATTTAATTGTGAGTTAAATCCTCGTCATTAAATTGTCAACCTAAGGTTCGTGAACTGATGAGGTATACATGTACTATATGTACTAGGTGATTATTTCTTAGAATAGATTAATCTAATGCAAGAAACTTGAAACTAATTACAAATAAAATAACGAAAGCAAATGAAAATAAATTTCACATGTTCTCTCTCAATCACTTTCTCTCTCAAAGACTATCTCTACGAAAACCAAAAATTCTAATCTAAGCTATGAAATGAAGAAGTAATTTAATCTAGTAGTCTATGAGACTACTAGTGTGCCAATCCAATCCAAACATAAGGAAATTAAATCAATCTTAAAAAAACAACAATAATGAAATAAACATAAAAAAATATAATTAAAATAACATAAAAGAAACTAAACTAAACTTGCATAAATGAAATAACATAAATATTTACAACAAAGGAAAGAGGTGCACAAGTTGCGATTGATGGGGGCCCTCCATTCCTCAGCAAGCACACCGAACGATTATCAAAGCTTGGAGATCAAAGCAGCAACATGTATTCCATAAAATGAAGTTGGAGAAAGTTCCTAAGATATTACAATAATTAAACCCTCTTCCTCTCCATCTTCACTTTACAAATTACATTAATCATTTCTTCTCCATTATTCTCTATTCTATAATATGTCATATCTTGGATGGAACATCTTTGAATGAAGGATTCACTCCTATTTATACAAAAACTTAAGATAACTAATCGATAAATGTATATCCACAAATCTCTCTTAGATCCACAATTATCTCTTGTGGTTAATACAACAATTACCTAAAAATATGAGACACAAATCCTCTCACACAACTTTAGTAGTCACATATCAAAACATCCATGATTCTTCTGCTTTGAATGTGCTTAGTCAATGATCCAAATCTTCTACAAATATTCCACAAATATTCATGAGTTGAAATTGAAATTCGAATTTGTGGTTGAGTGGCCAAATAAGACTCTTCTAGAATCTTCAAATAGGCCTACAACATCATAAAACTCATCCCACTTTTAGATATATATGAAAACATGCTAATTTCCTAATATTTAATAATAAATTCTCTTAAAATACTTAAAGTAAATGACTTGGAAAATAATAATAATAAACCGATATAATCATGCAAATGGTATTAATGTAGGGTTATAGCGCTGCAGAATATGGTAAAGAGCTATGGAATATGGTAAAATGATAGAAATGAAGGTGAAAGAAGATGACATTTTGGAGGCCCAACATTTCCCCCAACTGAAGATGTTTCATGTCCTCATGCAACTTTGCATTGATTCCTTTAATCATAACTTGATCTTCTTGAAATTTTTTGCTTCTATATGAACTTTGGCTTTGTATTGCTTCTCTTTTAACTTTGCATAATTAGATCATTTAATAAATTTATTCTCTTTGCAAAGTGTACTTTGAAAGACATTTGATTGCAACATATTTTTTATGATTGGTTCTTATGTGACAACAAAAAAATTATGAGTATTGGTTCTTGTGTAACAATATTTTTCTTATTTTTGTTGCATCAAAATACTTGAACATGTTGAGAATTCCTTTTTAAGGCCCCATAGTGGTTTCCATCCATTAATGTTCTTATCAATTGATCATTGCAAAACATATAAACTTTTGGAATCAAAATGCAATAATAGTTTGTTGGGAAAGATATGTTGGTCAACAATGAGGAATATGTAATATGGGAAGAAAAAGAAAAGTAATGGATATTTCCCCTCCACCAACTAAAGATATTTTCAATTTTTGGCAAATGATAAATGGAATATAAATGAGGTGAGGGATTTTCCAAAATCGCAATTTCAGCATTTGGGGAATTACATGATTAAATATTAGAAAACAACATACCTTCACCTACCTGAAAAGTGGACAAGCTATGTATATGAAAGAGTGTCGTTGCTGCTTCTAGATCATGGAATGTGAAGTGAAAAAAAAATATGATCTGATTCTTCTTTCTATTGGTTGTATGAATAGATGATGAATCTCATATGAAATTGGAATCTTTATTTCTAGGACAATGCTATACCTGCTGAACTATGGAGTTGAGTCTTGATTTATTAGAACACTTTTGCAAGCTACTAAGATCATATAGTATTCACTCATTCCCACTCAATGGCATAATTTTTATCTATGTGAATATATGTGTCGATGTTGAACATAGAAAGAAATTGTTGGATTATTGGCCATTAATAAATTCCATTAACCAACACAAGATTACTCACCATTGATGTCAATGAGAGTCAAGATGCCAAAGTACATCTTACTAGGTATGAATAGATGTGTCGTAATTGAGTCACCTAGAAGATCCGAAAAACATGGGACCTTGATGTATTCTCACTGTTTATTGGCAAGAGAACTTGCCATTAAGGCATGCAAGCCTGAAGGTATTAGAAAGATCTCAAGTCTTGATCTAAGATGTTGTGTCTGAGTTGATGGGTCAGGACATGTTAGAAGGTAGGCCTTAATGAATCCTCCATCATCCAACACGAATATAAAATAATAATTTGAAGGACTATAGATGAAATATTCACATTATGAAGCAATGTTTATTTGACAAAATGGAACAGGAAAATGGGGTGACTCAACATTGTAAGGGAGCTTAATGACTTTATTTTTGGGTTAAGGGTGAGTGAATATGAGGGAGGAAAGTATGAAGATTGTAAAGGGAAAATGAGTTTTGAAATTTAGGAGTAGGGAGATGGAAATTCATGGATGTAATTTAAGCTTAAAAAGAGGAAAATTAATAAGTTCATAATGAAATTAGTGGCATTTTGAAAGGTTTCTTTGGTAGCAATTGACATGGTGGATTTGATCAAGTTATCACTTTCAAGATTTCTTTTGGAACATGCTTTTCTTTGAAAAATGTGGTCTTTGAAAACCACCCATGCATAAAGTAGTCTTGTTATCATCCTCAATCCTAAAAAAAAACTTAGCACTAATCTGCAATAAAATGTAAGATCTGCAAAAATTCACAAATAGTGCTTAATGAAATAGATTCAAGGAAAAGCAAAATGCATTTTTACTTGTCAGCAGTGGTGCATTTTAGACTATCTTTCTTTCTAGATGACCATTTTGAGTTCTTAAAAAAAAATTAGATTAAATGCATAAAAACATGATCTGATAATTTTATTTCGAGGTCCATTTGCTACAAAATCCAAAAAAATGACCATTTTTTTGTTGTCTCAAATTCATATAAAAATTATTCCATGGCGTAGATCTCGGAAATACCTTTCCACGACGCTTGAATCATCGAAAATGGACACCGTATGAGAAAGTTATAGTTGCTTGAAGTTTTGAAAAAATTGCAGCGAGGGTTGCCACATGGCAGCGTATGAAAATGCCACGTGGAAATATAAACAGATGCCATGTGGATTGCTCAGATTCTGATTTTAATGATGAAATGGCAGTGAATGGTGACATGGCGATCAATGATGACACAACTGCCATGTGGACGAATCACGAGCTGCCATGTGGCAACCCGAATTTTACCAAAATATAGTTAAATTTTGAAATATATGGGGGCAAGATTTCAACATGAGACCTCATCCAAAAAAATCAAATGACTTATCATTAAGCCACCCAAGTTTATTGTGAAATAAAGTGGAAATATTTCTTTTTAAGGTATATTTTGGCAGATTATGTGAGTAAATGGTGGCTCAAAGAGTGGAGTGGATGTGGTTTGACACCACAAACTTTGTTAGAAAAATTGAATCTTAACCATTGTGCCACAACTCATTATTAGGATAGGAATAACATTTGAAATGTTTTTATTATTGTTTTTTGTTGCAGGCTGCTACAAGTGTTTTACAACAAGCTTCATGGGTTCGTTTCTCAAAAAATATTCATTGGATTTTTCTCAAATTTTGTAGATAGGTTCCTACTATTCTTATCTTTATGCATACCAAAATCAACACCATCTAATGGATAAATATCGGGATATAATCGAAATGGTTATAAGTGATGATGTGTTTCGACAAATGTTTTTCAAACTTCAAAAATGGTTTTCTCATAAACTACACATTATATTAGGCTGAAATTTTGTAGGAATGTTCCTATGTTCCTAAAGGTTCTGCGCAAAAAAAGCCAGATCAATCTCATCCACGTATCTCGAGATATAAGTGAAATGGTTGATGGTGATGGTACTCATTTTCTCAAAAATCGTGAAGTGGATTGGGCTGAAATTTACAGGGATTGTTCATTAGAATATTATGCACTTTCTGTACAAAAATTACGAGAACCCAGTTCCTAGTTTGTGAGATATCTTCAGTTTAATTTATGCATTTTATATTTTGTTTTTGTTATATATATGTGTGTGTGTGCGCGCGTGTGTGTGTGTGTGTGTAATTTTTTATTTAATGGAGACATATCAAATTGAATATTGAAGACGAAAATTAATTTAGGCATTTTTTACATCGTCAACAAATTTAACCATTCCTGGAAACTTTTCAAAGCCACTTATTCTATTCCTACTTGCTGATCTTCCAGGTCGCAACAAGGCGCAAGAAGAGAGAATAATTTGAAATTTAATAATTATTTTTTCATTTTAAAATCTGAAATTGATAAAGCATAGGAAAAAGATCAAACCTCAAATTTGTAACTCTTCCTCTTTCATTTTCCTCATAAATCTTACTACCAATGGTTAGTGAATGAAATGGCTCTTATTGCACCACAATGCAATCACAAAACAAAAACAAAACCATGGTTTTATTCCTTTATTCTACCCTACTCTACCTAAAAAGATGAAAATTGTTCTTCAAGTATATGCATATTTCTAATGTAACTGTTGTTCCTTAAGAAACCAATTTCCTAGCTGTAGGGAAATTGTGCTTAAGACATTAATAAATATTATTTACTGTCACTTATTTGTCACTTATATATATATGTTGTGTCTTTAAATGAAGGACCTAGAAACTTGGTCTTTAACCTTTAGTACATGTATGACCAGAACATCTCAGAATGCCATTTATTGCTAGATATAACTGATGAATGAAGAAATATTGAAGGAAAAGTTAAAGATAGTATGCTGATCTTTCACAGAAACTAGTATCCATCACTTAGAAGAATTATGGAAATGAGAACTGAATCATAGACAATATGCTGCTTAACATAGAAACTACCATCTGTGACTCTGGGAGAAGTTAAAGATAATATGTTGGTCTTTCACATAAAATATTATCTATAACTTAGAAAAGAAGGTGGGAACTTCAAGTATAGGAGCACTCTTTTAAGTTATTTTAACTTTATCTACATAAGCAAATAAAGACTTGTAGCTTTATTACTATACTTGAAAGAAGAAAACATAACATGACACATAACAGAGAAGGTTACAAAATTATACCCAACAACTCCTGGAAACTTCTGATTCTTTCATTAATCAACGATGATATCAGGAATACAATGGCCTAGTCTCCGGGTTCTCCAAAATTCCAACCCTTTCTTAGCAAATTTTCCTCTTTTTACACATTGTGGAACAATTTTTTATTTCTGAAACTGCCCAAATTATCTAACTGCTTTTCTAACTATATGAAGTAAAAACTATTATAGAATTTTACAGAGGGTAAAAGACACTGTTAGTGTCAGTCTTTCCAGCCTTCCTCCAGTGATCAAACGTGCTCTTACAAAGTGATTTTGAAGTGTCAAGGTCAAATTTTGTCATTTCAGTGAGTCTTCAAGCAAAATTTGGTCACTAGGCATTAGGTCTAGGGTTTGATCTCACTCTTTTCAAAGTTGCCCAAATGCCAATCTATGTCACTATTCAGCTGAGTCTATCATCATTCATAGGATTTTCATTATCATCTCAGTGTCTAATGAGTCATTTTACACCTTGTCCATGCTTCAGTTGCGCCTAGGTAAGGTCATTTTCCTCTCCTAGGGTTTTGAAGCCAATTTCTCTTGGACGGTCAAATCATCGGCAAAACTTGTATCCTGATGTTCATACACCTTCCCCTATCCTTAAAATACCTTATCAAATGCTTCCCATCACTGAGATCCCCCAAATTCCTCATTTTTCCACAAACCCTAGTTTCTTGCTACAACCTGGCAATTTTCTAGGTTGGGCCTGTGTTTTGCCCTTTTGGACCCCTTCCCCTCACTCGATCTCAAATTTCCCCAAGAATTTAGAAGCCTCTTACCCCCTTCATTTCGCTTCATTTCGACAAAATCCCTTGTTCCACACATCTAGATAAGTTTCACTCAAAAGCCGTTTCAAAGCAATCAAAGATGAATTTTGGAAAACTGAGAGAGGTTTTTGTCCAAAACAGGCCAAGGAAGAAAAACCTCCTTCACTTTTTGCACAGGTGTCATGGTTTTAGAGAAATGTCAAAATTACAATCGCCAGATCCAAAGAGGTCGAGCAAAGCACTAAAACGGAGAAAAAGGCCCGATCCACTCCAAATTTTGGCCAAAGCCTTTTTGACTGAGCATGGTACTTGATTGGGGACTCCCAGCCAAATTTCAAGAAATTTGGAGAAAATTTTTGGTCACTTGTGAATTTTTGGGCAAAAAACAGGTTTTCTCCACCAACACGTCGCGCGCCACGCGCGACCCTTTCGATGGGCAACTCCTTTTCAAGAAAACTCAGCATTTTTGGATTTTTCATGCAACGATACACTTTCTCAGCAATTGCCAAGAAATTTCACCAAGTTTTGGGCCTCCAGAAAGTCAAAAAACAAGCAAAAAATGACTTTCTGCCACCTTTTTGACACACAGGAAGCAGTCTTGGGAGATTGCAATTTTGGAAGGGCAAATGGCCACCAAAGTCCGAACTTCCACTTGAGTTGGAAAGTAGACATCCAGACCTTTCCAACAAGCCCACTTTTGCCTCATTTGGACACCTGGAAGTGCCTCAAAAGCAGCTCCAAAGGCGCGCGACGTGTTCAGGATCAGGGCGCGATGTGTTGGGCAGTTTTCACATAAATTCACCTACAGCTCAGCAAAACGCAGTTTTGACTAGATTTGACTTTTTGGAGTAGATTTTGATCTTCCTTGTTGTAAATGATGTAATTTTATGATACTTTGACACTTATTTATCTCTTCTAGAAGATTCATTCATGAGATAGGCAAAACTTTAATGAATGAATTGGTTTCCTAGCTTATAGAGGCAAGTTGTTTTGACTGCCTAGTTTTCAGTGCTCAGTTTAGAATTGGTTGAAACAACTCCTAGGATAGTGAGCTCGACCCCTAGAGGCAAGGAAAGATGTTAGATTAACTATATTATGTACTTTCTTGGTCATTTTCATGGTTGGACTCTTAAGGGAGAAAGCTTCTATTGTATTACTCATTGTATCTCTGCAATTTTGGCAAAGGAAAAAAGACCAGGGTTTTGCAGTCCTTTTTGGGATTCCTGTGGTTACATGTATTGATGGTGTTTTTCTCTTTGTAATTTTAAGTTTGTTATGTGAATCATCTTCTTACTTTTCCTTCTGCAAATTAGGCAAATGAAGTGTTAAAGTAGAATTCATGATTGCCATGCTCTGCTTTTTAGTTTGCTTAATATCAATGTTTTCATCTGTTTAAGGAGAACTCAAGGTGTTTACTTGCTCTCCTTAGCTCCTCACCAGTCATTCTTGACCATCTGACTCTTTCAAAGGCATCAATACAGTCTCCTACCTTGCCCCAAAGAACCCCTGCAAAAACTGTGTCCAATCCCCGCACCCAAAATTGCCTTTCCCCGATTTTCCACCAAAATCCCAAAAATCTCAAATCAAACCTTTTATCAGTTTACTAGCCTAAAATCAGTGTTCTTTATTGGTTATCTCCGCCCTTTGAAGATCTTTGTCGAGATATACCGGAGAGAGCCCTCTCCTGCCCCGTAGGGCTAGCTACGAGGCTAAGTGGTTTGATGTTGCCTTGGAGTTTGCCTTTCTCAGCCTGAGGTGAAATTTCAAGCGCTAACATATTGGCGACCATACTGGGGAGAACATTCGACTTGTTGATTGTCTTGTCCCAGTACATGAAATCAAATTGCAGATCTGATGCTGATGGTGGACAGCAGTCAGATACATATGCAGGCTGAACCATTCACCTGGCGACTCCAACTCGATCCAGACAATTCAGTGATCGCTGATCCATTCATGCAATGGTGGGGTATGTGGCAAACCCTGCCCTGTGTGAAGCTCTAAACGAAGTTAGAGAATGGTTAGTGGATATTGAAATTAATGAAGAATTTTTCAGTACCTTCCTTCAATGTTTGAAATCTCCGAAGTTTCATCTTGAAACTAAAACTGGTGTCTGTGAGTTAGTTGTTGAAAAACTTGAAAAGGAGATTCAATGTTTAGATGAGCAGATCCAGTCATATGATTTCCAAGACCCTAAAAAGTTCTTGGAAATCCTTCCTCCTTCGCAACAAGAAATAACAGACTTGCCTATAGATGTTTACATTGACAATGTGCAGCTGGAGGTATGTATTGCAGAGTTGGGGCAGCCAACAGAGTCCGGCTTCCGCGATCCAATGGCAACATACATGGACACGTTTTTCAGTTTGATTGATAGATCAGGCTGTCTTGTATGTGACCAGGCTCATTACGTGCATGAAGGGCTGCCAGCAATTACATCTGTGTCCTCGCGGAAGCATTCTCAAGCGACATCATTTTCAGGTTTACTTGAATGGTTGATCTGGCATTTTAGTATTACCTCATCTATTTTTGCAGCAAAGTAGGGTAGCTTTTGTAAATAAATAAGCAGCCAAAAGGCAGCATTTTGTTCCAGTTTCATTACAGTTTTAGTGTGAGGTTTGCTAAGTCAGTTTTTCAGTCAATTCAGTCAGTTTCCAGTTAATAAGTTGAGTCTTCAGTTGTGTTGATTTGTTCAAATGATGACTCCATTTCCCAATGGATGGAGGCACTGTCTGCTCTCCCAGAGATCTGCGGTTCTTGGCACCTCCAAGGAGCTACCATCCCCATTGGAGCCAATGTTAGTGTCAGTCTTTCCAGCCTTCCTCCAGTGATCAAACGTGCTCTTACAAAGTGATTTTGAAGTGTCAAGGTCAAATTTTGTCATTTTAGTGAGTCTTCAAGAAAAATTTGGTCACTAGGCATTAGGTCTAGGGTTTGATCTCACTCTTTTCAAAGTTGCCCAAATGCCAATCTATGTCACTATTTAGCTGAGTCTATCATCATTCATAGGATTTTCATTATCATCTCAGTGTCTAATGAGTCATTTTACACCTTGTCCATGCTTCAGTTGCGCCTAGGTAAGGTCATTTTCCTCTCCTAGGGTTTTGAAGCCAATTTCTCTTGGACGGTCAAATCATCGGCAAAACTTGTATCCTGATGTTCATAAACCTTCCCCTATCCTTAAAATACCTTATCAAATGCTTCCCATCACTGAGATCCCCCAAATTCCTCATTTTTCCACAAACCCTAGTTTCTTGCTACAACTTGGCAATTTTCTAGGTTGGGCCTGTGTTTTGCCCTTTTGGACCCCTTCCCCTCACTCGATCTCCACGATTCCACTTTCCCCTTCTTCCTAACATCCCTCCCTACTTCCAAAAATTTCCCCAAGAATTTAGAAGCCTCTTACCCCCTTCATTTCACTTCATTTCGACAAAATCCCTTGTTCCACACATCAGGATAAGTTTCACTCAAAAGCCGTTTCAGAGCAATCAAAGATGCATTTTGGAAAACTGAGAGAGGTTTTTGTCCACAACAAGCCAGGGAAGAAAAGCCTCCTTCACTTTTTGCACAGGTGGCATGGATTTAGAGAAATGTCAAAATTACAATCGCCAGATCCAAGGAGGTTGAGCAAAGCACTAAAACGGAGAAAAAGGCCCGATCCACTCCAAATTTTGGCCAAAGCCTTTTTGACTGAGCATGGTACTTGATTGGGGACTCCCAGCCCAAATTTCAAGAAATTTGGAGAAAATTTTTGGTCACTTGTGAATTTTTGGGCAAAAAACAGGTTTTCTCCACCAACACGTCGCGCTCCGCGCGCGACCCTTTCGGTGGGCAACTCCTTTTCAAGAAAACTCAGCATTTTTGGATTTTTCATGCAAATATACACTTTCTCAGCAATTGCCAAGAAATTTCACCAAGTTTTGGGCCTCCAGAAAGTCAAAAAAACAAGCAAAAAATGACTTTCTGCCACCTTTTTGACACACAGGAAGCAGTCTTGGGAGATTGCAATTTGGGAGGGGCAAATGGCCACCAAAGTTAGAAATTCCACTTGGGTTGGAAAGTAGACATCCAGACCTTTCCAACAAGCCCACTTTTGCCTCATTTTGACACCTAGAAGTGCCTCAAAAGCAGCTCCAAAGGCGTGCGACGCGTTTAGGATCAGGGCGTGACGTGTTGGGCAGTTTTCACAGAAATTCACCTACAGCTCAGAAAAATGCAGTTTTGACTGGATTTGACTTTTTGGAGTAGATTTTGATCTTCCTTGTTGTAAATGATGTAATTTTATGATATTTTGACACTTATTTATCTCTTCTAGAAGATTCATTCATGAGATAGGCAAAAATTTAATGAATGAATTGGTTTCCTAGCTTATAGAGGCAAGTTGTTTTGACTGCCTAGTTTTCAGTGCTCAGTTTAGAATTGGTTGAAACAGCTCCTAGGATAGTGAGCTCGACCCCTAGAGGCAAGGAAAGATGTTAGATTGCCTATATTATGTACTTTCTTGGTCATTTTCATGGTTGGACTCTTGAGGGAGAAAGCTTCTATTGTATTACTCATTGTATCTCTGCAATTTTGGCAAAGGAAGAAAGACCAGGGTTTTGCAGTCCTTTTTGGGATTCCTGTGGTTACATGTATTGATGGTGTGTTTCTCTTTTTACTTGTAAGTTTTTTATGTGAATCATCTTCTTACTTTTCCTTCTGCAAATTAGGCAAATGAAGTGTTAAAGTAGAATTCATGATTGCCATGCTCTGCTTTTAAGTTTGCTTAATATCAATGTTTTATCTGTTTAAGGAGAACTCAAGGTGTTTACTTGCTCTCCTTAGCTCCTCACCAGTCATTCTTGACCATCTGACTCTTTCAAAGGCATCAATACAGTCTCCTACCTTGCCCCAAAGAACCCCCTGCAAAAACTGTGTCCAATCCCCGCACCCAAAATTGCCTTTCCCCGATTTTCCACCAAAATCCCAAAAATATCAAATCAAACCTTTTATCAGTTTACTAGCCTAAAAATCAGTGTTCTTTATTGGTTATCTCCGCCCTTTGAAGATCTTTGTCGAGATATACCGGAGAGAGCCCTCTCCTGCCCCGTAGGGCTAGCTACGAGGCTAAGTGGTTTGATGTTGCCTTGGAGTTTGCCTTTCTCAGCCTGAGGTGAAATTTCAAGCGCTAACAGACACCTCAAAGAACATGAAATAAAAAAAACATAACTGGATTTAGAAGGGGATGATAATTGTTGGCTTGCTCTGTTGATCCGCTGCCGAATTCCTTTATAAATGCCCTAATGATGCTTAATTTGCTTTAGTCGTAATGAAATATGTTTAGTTTGTGTAATCATGGGCTTACATGGGCATTTTGATTGGTCAAATGCAAAGAAAAATACCAGATTGTCTTCCTCTTTAGCTTCGGCTCTAACCCTGATTTTCAACTTTACACAGTGAAATTAACGCGAACCTTTGGTTAATACGAAAATCAAAAGAGTTAATCCTGCTTTATAAACCTGTCAACTCTGCCCCTTCAGCGCTCTGTTGACTTCCATTACAAATTTCAATTGGCCCGATAATCACTGTAAAACTTAACTTACACACCCTTAGGCCGCATAACTATGGAAGTGTTGGACTTATGCGTAAATCCTTTATATCTGCACTTTTCTATTGTAAACCTTTTATAATGAAAATATATTATAAAACATGCTTTTTCCACTTTCAATACGGGCTTCGCACAATTTTTGAGGTATACCTTTGCGCTGATACATCCCACCATAGATCTGTGCTTTTCAGATTAGACCGTCTATAAAGGTTTCGGGTGGGACATAAGCCCGGAGAATACCAGCTCGAAATGGGCAGTTTCCTCTCTCCACCCGGCTAATATGTGTTGAATGATAAGTGGGATCAGGTGAGTTTGAATGAAAACCATTTACCATTTTTTCTCCGCTCGAAAACCTACCTTATAACTTGAAATCTGCCTTTTCGTACGCCTTGCGGACCTGCCGAACTTTACAATAAAACATATATATATTTTGGGTCTGCTTTCGTGAATTTCGATAAGAAAATGAACCAACATATATGCATAAAGGCATTGCAGACCCACCGGAGCTATTGAACACATTATATATACATTCGGGTCTGGCCCTTATCGCTAATCACAATCGGCAGGATCACATATAAGCGCTCTATGTTATTTCAGACCCGCCGAAACTTTGCAATGTAATACATATATGTTTTGGGTTCGACCCGCGACCGCAAATTGCAATCGGCGCTATCAGCGGAACCAGTCATATATATCATTGCGAACCCGCCGAACTCTATAAAACACAACTTATAGTATTTCGAGTCCGTAACACTTGTTTCTTTTGCAACAGCATCTAGCTCCAACTGGGGATAGTTATTTTTCCACAGAAGCACTAAGAACGACAGATTAGAGCTTTATCCATTGGGCATGGAGTCATTATTTCTTCACCAAACTTACCTGTGTGAAAACTTTGTACAGTGAACCCACGCCGATATCTGCAGTGATAAAATGCTTGCCCTTTAATAGAAAAGTATTGATAATCATAGATCAGTAGCCCTAGTTGGGCATGGAGTCCAAAACTGTGAAAACCCTGAAATCTGACAACTGAAACCTGACAATCTGACACCTTTGCAAACCTATTTCCAACTGGGAAAGTCACCCTTATTCATCAATTAATGATTAAACTAAAGAGCTGCAACCAGAAACCAAATGCTCAACACCTGAGCTTATTTATGTACAAGTTCATACATATACACATGATTGATCTCCATCAAGTGAAGTCAATCTTCCAATGGTACCAGGTTAGCATCTGAGTGCCTGATCTATAACCATTCTACCAATTAACCTTGAAAAAACAATTCATTCTGAGTTTCTCCTGAGTTCCAATGTTGTGATCCTAAATGTGTTCATCCTGTGAAACCTTCCCTGAGTCAACAACCACATCATTGGGGTTAGAAGCCTTTCAGGAGGAACAAGTCCCTTTCGAAAAATATTATCATTCAATTGAAAAATCTTCGAACTAGCTATTGAATCTTTTAAACCACTGATTTCTGCAACTTTTGTTGTTTCTTCTTTATCCTGATTAATTTCTATGCCCTGAAACTCCTCAACTATAGTAAAAAATTCTTTAATCTATTGATCATCTTCAAAAGCTTGCCAATTTTTAACATTATCAGGAACAGAGGGTCTATGTCTCATCCCTAACTCATATCTTAGCCTTGGATTAATAAGAGGCTTGAAAGTGCTAGCAGCCACAACCAATGAATTTGTCACTCTATTCTCATCTCTTGGAATGAATTGAATGGTAAAAGCTTCAAAGAAGTTTTCAATCAAATCCCATACCTCATTTTTGTATGCCCAGATCCTAGAATGCTTTGTTTGGCAGTCATATTTTATCTTCTTAATAATTAGCTCCGAATCTCCAAAAGCAGAAATTGACTTGACTCCCATTTGTTTGGCTGTTTGTAGAGAAATCATCAAGGACTCATATTCTGCCACATTGTTAGCTACCTCGAACTCTAATTTAAAAGAAAAAGGAACCATATTACCTCCAGGTGTAATTAGAAGAAAACTAGCACCCGTTCCTTCCTTGGAATAAGCTCTGTCAAAGAAACATTTCCACACTTCTTCCATTTGCAGATCTGTAATTACATTGGTTGAAGCAAGCTTCCTCTGATTATCTTCAGCCAGCTCTGCATTATCATGCAGTGTGAAACAAGCAAAGTCATCCTTCTCCTGACTATATACAGGTGAATTGCTTGCTCCATTTTTCGTAATTGTTTTTACAAATCTAGTTTCTTTGTACAATCTCCTCTCTTCCCCACCAAAAATTGGTATAATAGCATATGTAAAATCCAGTTTCAAAGCACCACCCAATTTATCCCCCCAGGACCTAGATAGAAGCATTCCAAATCTAGCAGGGATATCTTCTACTACTACATCCATGACCAAGATTCTAGCTGGAATTTGGGCTAGTGACACTGCCAGATCCTTAATAACCCCCAGACACCTGACTTTGCTCGAATCAAAAGAATACAAGTCCCTATAGGGTTTGGTAACTTGTAGATCTAGTTGCTTCATTACTGACAAAGGCATAAGATTGTGTGAAGCTTTCGAATCAAACATACAATTATGTAAGAGGAAGTCATGGACCAATAAGGAAATATAAAAAGGAGGTACTAAAGGGTCTACTTCCTCCACATGTGGACCAAAAACCACTACTAGTTTGTCTTCCTATAGATTTGCAATGTTATTTATAATCTCATTCTCTTTTAAACTAACAAACTCAACAATCTCCTTTTGATAAATAGGTATTCTTGTCAATTCTGTAAGAGGACCCTGAATTCTTACCTTTTCCAACTCCTTAGTAAGACTAAACAAGTGACCCTATTGAGCAGTCCTTCTGTTCTCCTCCTCACCTTTTTTCATGACTAGCATTACTTGAGGAATTGAAACAAGTCTTTCCAAAGGAATTTTTCCAGTTTGATCTTGAGAAGACTCACCTTGAAGTATCTGTGTCTTGCCATATGCATTATTTTGCTTCTTTCCTTTATTCATTTGTTTTGCAGACTGAGATTATTGTGGTGTCGCCTTTGGTGAGGAAGTTGAAACTTGCTGCTCACTTTCATTTTCTTGATTTCTTGATCTCTTCCTCGATCTCAAGTCATATTTCTTATGTAGTTCACGCTGCATAAAATCAGAGAATTGCTTGCAATATTCATCAATTTTATCATGAATGGCATATATTTCATCATATTCATACTCTTTTTCTTCGATACGAAGTTCATCTTCATCCACTGCATATAATGTAAAAATTTGATCTTGAGGATGCTCTTGTTTTTCAACAGGACCTGCCTCTATATATAATGGTGCTTGAATTTGATCTTGATCTTTTCTTTCCCTTTGCAATATTTGCAAAGGTTGTCTTCTGTATTGGGGATTAAATTTCTTATTATACTATGTTTGTCTCTGAGAATTATTATTTTCTAACTCTAATTTATTTACCTTATTTGACAAAATTTTAATTACATCACACATATCCTCCAATGCTTGACTTTGGGAGGATTCCATCTTTGCATTTCCCTTGTCTTTGGTAGGCTGTGTTTTTGGTGCTTTTCCTGCAGCCACCAGATTCGCTTCTATCTCTAAAGCATCTGTTTGGATTTGATCAAGGGTTGGAGCTCTTCTTTCCTTTAATGTCAATCCAAAGTTTTATTCAAAAGCCCCTGCAAAAGTTATTTTTGCACCAGCAGAAGGAGGTTTAATCTCCGTTGGGAGACTATTATACAATTTGTTAAATCTTTTGACAAATTCAACCATAGTTTCATCAGAATTTTTCTTTATGGCATTAAACTCTGTTAATGAATACCCATGGTCTCTTTTTTCTCCCCATCTCTGAATAAATAAACGTTCCATCTCTTCCCAAGAAGGAATAGTATTATTGGAAATTCCTTTAAACCATTTCCTTGCTTCTCCATCCAAGGACTAAACAAAAAGTCTTAGAGCAACATCTACATGTTCAATATCTTTGTTCGCTGCAAAATTGCAAAATACTGACACATGATTCTCTGCAGTTTGTTCATCTTCCCCTGTAAAATGAGGAAGAGTTTTGAGGTAATCCTATGGAATTTTATTTAATGGTTGTGGCAATTGAAGAGGTGCATATCTATTCATGAAGAATGCAGGTACTGCCATGTTTATCAAACTTTTATTACCAACAGATGTGGAACCTGACTGAGAGGTAAATGGAATGTGCACAAGTGGTAATGTGGCTATTGGTTGAGGTTGAATGATTATAGAAGATAAATGAAAAGTAACAGATTCTAAAGATTTCTCTTGACATTTAGGTTCTTGAAATGAAGATGATAAAAAAGATGACTCTTTATCAGATGAATGTTCAGGTGAATTGCTGCCTGATGCAGACAATGTAGGAATTGGTGTAATTGGAATCCTAGACCTCCTAACCCTCCTAGAAACCAGCCTTTCAGGATCTGAAAGAGCTTGAACCTTCTATTGTGAAGTGTCTGATCTTGTATGGGGCCTTTCTGAAGCCAGAGTTATTGCTTTCATTCAAAACAGCCAAATATTTCCTCCTCACTGAACAACCAGAGGAAAATATTGAAAACCCAGGGAAAAGTATTCTTGTCTTCTCTCCCCAGCAACGATGCCAATTAATGTTGTTCCTTAAGAAACCAATTTCCTGGCTATAGGGAAATTGTGCTTAAGACATTAATAAATATTATTTACTGTCACTTATTTGTCACTTAGATATATGTTGTGTCTTTAAATGAAGGACCTAGAAACTTGGTCTTTAACCTTTAGTACATGTATGACCAGAACATCTCAGAATGCCATTTATTGCTAGATATAAATGATCAATGAAGAAAGCTTGAAGGAAAAGTTAAATATAGTATGTTGATCTTTCACAGAAACTACTATCCATCACTTAGAAGAATTATGGAAATGAGAACTGAATCACAGACAATATGCTGCTTAACACAGAAACTACCATCTATGACTCTAGGAGAAGTTAAAGATAATATGCTGGTCTTTCACAGAAACTATTATCTATAACTTAGAAAAGAAGGTGGGAACTTCAAGTATAGGAGCGCTCTTTTAAGGAATTTTAACTTTATCTACATAAGAAAATAAAGACCTGCAACTTCATTACTATACTTGAAAGAAGAAAACATAACATGACACATAACAGAGAAGGTTACAAAATTATACCCAACAACTCTTGGAAAATTCAGATTCTTTCATTAATCAACGATGATATCAGGAATACAGTGGCATAGTCTCCGGGTTCTCCAAAATTCCAACCCTTTCTTAGTAAATTTTCCTCTTTTTATACATTGTGGAACAGTTGTTGATTTCTGAAACTGCCCAAATTATCTAACTGCTTTTCTAACTATATGAAGCAAAAACTATTACAGAATTTTACAGAGGGTGAAAGAAACCTCAAAGAACATGAAATAACAAAAACATAACTGGATTTAGAAGGGGATGATAACTATTGGCTTGCTCTATTGATCTGCTGCTGAATTCCTCTGTAAATACCCTAATGATGCTTAATTCACTTTAGTCGTAATGAAATACATTTAGTTTGTGTAATCCTGGGCTTACATGGGATTTTGATTGACCAAAATTCAAAGAAACATACCAGATTGTCTTCCTCTTTAGCTTCGGCTCTAACCCTGATTTTCCACTTTACAAAGCGAAATTAACGTGAACCTTTGATTAATACAGAACTCAAAAGAGTTAATCCTGCTTTATAAACCTATCAAATCCGCCCATTTAGCGCTCCGTTGACTTCCATTGCAAATCGCAATTGGCCCGATAATCACTCTAAAACTTAACTTACGCACCCTTAGGCCACATAACTATGGAAGTGTTGAACTTATGCGTAAATCCTTTATATCCGTGCTTCTCTATTGTAAACCTTTTATAATGAAAATATATTATAAAACATGCTTTTTCCACTTTCAATACTGGCTCCACACAATTTTCGAGGTAAACCTTTTCGTCGATACATCCCACCATATATTTGCGCTTTTCAGATCAGACGATCTATAAAGGTTTCGGGTGGGACATAAGCCCGGAGAATACCCGGCCGAAATGGGCGGTTTCCTCTCTCCACCCAGTTGCTACGTGTTGAATGATAAGTGGGATCAGGTGAGTTTCTGATCTGAATATGAAACTACTTGAAATGCTTTGCAAGTTATTCAATTCAGTAAATATACATGTCTAAATGATGTACATGTCTTGCAGTTAAAAACATATGATTTTTGATGTTGTTTATAACCCTTTTATGTGTGGTAGAATTAATTCATTTCTCTGTTTAACACACTAAAACGGATTTGTTTTGAAAGAAAACTGAACCACAGATGCAAAAGCATATGATGAAGTAGTTCACCCCTCCTGGGCTACATCTGCTGGGTCCAAGGCTCCTAAATGGGCATGTCCTTGATTTGATTAAAAGCTCAAAATGATTATACAACTGAATACAAGCCTTAACAAGCAAAATGGACTGTAAAAATGGATTTAGAATGCTCAAATCAGTCAGGAATGACTATTGGTTCTCATCCAATGGGTACCTGCAACCCTATACAGCTCCCACAGTGTTGGGTCCTAGTGTCTCCTAAACCTTCCACAGAGCAAAAACACCTGCAAACAACCTCTGATTGCTCGCTAACCTGTACCAATGGCTTCAGAATCATTTGATTAGTCAAAATTTAAAAAATAAAAAATTGTCTCAAAAGGCCTTTCCTAGCCAAAGTTATGGCTCATTTACTCCACTGCCTGTTTGCCCCTGAATTGACTCCAATTAACTAAAGTTAGTTGCCCATTTGTGCCCGCCAAAGTTGGCGGGGCCGCCAAAATTGGCGCCACCGCCAGAATCTCCGCCAACTGCAACCGTGACCGTCCGGCTAACTAACAGTCAAATCCGCATGTGATCGGGTCTGTTGGACTGGTGGTTATCATTGGAGTTCGTGCCAGAACCGTCGGTGAACTATCAGTTGGTCAGCAGATCTCACCGTGACATGTGACCATTGCAATATATGCCAACGGTCTCCCACGTTACCGCCGACGGTTAAGTGTTTAGGCTGTGGTTCTTGGGCCTGGTCCTGTGGATAGGGGGTTGCCCCTTAGGGGCTACCCCCCTTCGGGCTCCTCCCAAAACCATTTGAAATTTCAAATAACCTTTGTCAACCACCTTTAACAAGTTCCGCCACAGTGGTCCATCGGTAAGTATGTGCGATAATACATATGAGGTTGCGGGTCCAAACCATGATTCGCACAAAGACATTTTAACATATGCCCAATTTGTCGACCCTTGGGGCCACGTTACAGCCTTCGGGCTTGCCACGTGGCACCTTCTTACTAGTCCTCAAAATGGAATATTTTGGGAATATTCCCTGGAATATTCTCAAGAATATTCTATTTTAAATTTTTTTGAAAAAAATAAAAAAATTAAGGGTTATTGGACGATTTTCTTTTTGACATAACTTCTACATACGGAGATCATTTTTCGAACCGTTCATGGTGTCGGAATCAGGAGGAAAAGATCTATCCAGTCATTCAGGTTCGAACCAATTCTGAGCACTTTTATTTTTTTAACATTTTTCGGCACTTGGGACATGAGCCCCTGATCACGCCTCCCCATCGGGAAGCTTTTGGACCCCAAAAGCCTTCAATTACCTGTTAAAGAGGTGAGGGTACAACTCCCTCACTTTGTCCACCTCCATCCACTTTGCCTTGTTCGGTTTGCTGCCTTTGAGACCAACCTGAACATAATCAACATTTCCCCTCCTTGAAGTGCATGTCCTTCTGTCAAGGATTGCATCTTATTTCAGCTCATCCAAAAATTCTGGCATGAAATCATCTATAGATGGCAACTGAATATAACTTTCATGATCAGCAATCAAAGGAGGTTCATACAAATGTAAATTCTCCACATTGACAACATAATACATTTGCATATATGAAGACAAATCTAGTTGAAAGCATTATTTCCAACTTTCTTGAGGATTTTGAATGGACCATAACGAATAGGCTTCGGCTTTTTACCTTCTCCTTTCATTCTTTCCTTACTGATGTACAACTATACCTCATCCCCTTCTTTAAACTTGTGATCGACTCTATGCTTGTCATTTCTCTCCTTGTCTTGACTCTTTTCAAGCTATTCTTGAATTTGTTGATGTATTTGCTAAATTATTTCAATGAACGAACGAACTTTGTCAATGTCACTATGTCCCTCGATGGCGACATCCTTCTCAAGAATGAAATTAAGAGGTGACTTTGGCAAGTAACCAAAACAAGCTTCAAACGGTGAGGTGTTTGTGGAAGAGTGCTTGGCACGGTTGTAAGCATGTTGTATGTAGTGCAAATGTCCATCCCAAAGCTTGGGATGCTTGCTGCAATAACCTCTCAAGAGGTGCACAATGGTTCTGTTCACAACTTCTGTTTGGCCATTTGTTTGCGGATGGAAAGCAGTACTCTTCTTCAACTTGGTGTCCATCATCTTCCATAGATTGGACCAAAAGTTTCCAACAAATCTGGAATCCTTGTCACTAACAATGGAAGTAGGCAAGCCATAATGAACCCATACATGTTGAAAAAATAATTCAGCAGTTTGTTCAGCAGTTATAGTTTTCTTACATGGCATAAGTATACACATTTTGCTGAAACGATCAACTACTACATAAAGATAATCATGCTGCTTTCTAGATTTTGGTAAACCTCCTACAAAATCCATAGAAATACTCTCCCATGGTCTAGAAGGTACCGACAATGGCGTATATAATCCAAGCTTCCTATTACTAGGCTTGCTTGTAGCACATAATGAACATCCTCTAATGAACCTTGAAACATAATCTACCATGCAAGGCCAATAACAATACCTCTGTAGATGTGCAACTGTTTTTCTTACACCGAAATGTCCAGCAATAAGAGAAGAATGAGCTTCTCTTATGACACTTATTCTCTCCCCCTGTGGTATACACAACTTGCCCAAACGAAATAGCAAATTGTTATGCAAATGATAATCATTCTCCTCAACATGATTCCCTTTACTCAAGTTAGCATACACATCTTTAAAATCATCATCATATGCATACTGTTCTATGTAACTCTCATGTACAATTGAATCATTCTTAAGTAAATTAACAACACCAATAATACGCCTTGAAAGCATATCAGCAACTTTATTCAAAACACCTTTCTTGTACCTTATTACCAAATGGAACTGTTGCAAGAAGCCCATCCATCTAAAGTGTTGTGACTGTTGTAACTTGCTTTGTGATTGCAAGTATTGCAAGGGCTGATGGTTGGTATGTATCACGGTTTCTTTGCCCATCAAATAGTGTTTCCACTTTTTGACGATTTGTACCAACGCATACAACTCCTTATCATATGTAGGATAATTTACAACAACACCATTAAAAGTCTCAGAATGAAATGCAATAGGCTTACCATGTTGTAGAAGAACTGCACCCATGGCATAATCACTAGCATCGGTTTGAATCTCAAATGGTTGTCTCAAATCCAGCAATGCAAGGACCGGAGCTGAACTAATCTTCTCTTTCAAAGATTCGAAAGCTTTTTTCTGCTTGCCTCCCCATTGGAAAGCACGCTTCACACTTGTCACTGCATGCATAGGAGTTGCTATAGAAGAGAAGTTAGAGATGAACTTCCTCCAATATTGAGTTGCACCCAAAAAACATTTTACCTCTGTAATGGATTTGGGAGTAGGCCAACTCACAAGAGCCTCAATCTTAGCAGGATCAATTCTCAAAGTGCCTCCTCCTACTATGTGTCCCAAATAAACCAAAGAAATCTTTCCAAATTCACACTTTGACATTTTAAGAAATAATTAATTCTTCTTCAAAACATCAAGTACTTTCCTAACATGCATGACATGATCTTCTCTAGACTCGCTAAAAATTAAGATGTCATCTAAGTAGACAATAACGAAATCATCAAGAAAAGGACGCAAGACATCATCCATTACCCGCATGAAAGTTGCAAGTGCATTGCATAAACCGAACGGCATCACAAGCCACTCAAAGAGTCCTTGTTTGGTTTTAAAGGCGGTCTTCCAAATGTCACTTTCTTCAATTATTACTTGATGATATCCACTGCGCAAGTCTAACTAAGTGAAATATTGAGCATCTTTCATCTGGTCTAACAAATCATCTATCCTTGGGAGTGGGTAACGGTTCTTTACCGTTATCTTGTTCAAGGCCCTGAAATCAACACACATGCGCCAAGTGCCATCTTTCTTTGGAATCAATACAATTGGTGACCCACATGGCGAAGTACTTAGCCTGATGAATCCTTTGTCCAACAAGTCCTTGATTTGATTTTTGATTTCAGCATTCTCCATGATAGACATGCGGTACATGCCTATGTTTGGAAGAGGAAAATCTAGATGCAAATGGATTTCATGCTGAATCTCCCTCGTAGGAGGCAAACCTGTTGGTTCCTGAAACATCTCATGATGTGCATCAACTACATCATACAAATCTAGTTTGAGTTTGGGATCACAATTGTCAAATGACTCATGATTTACATCAACCTTGGGCTTAATCATAAGAAGAAAAAAATTCTTACTTGAATTGACCAGCCTTTTTACCTGTCCTGCATTCACCATCGCTACATTTGTCTTCTTGTGATGAGCTCTCACAATGAACTCCTTGCCATCTTTGAAAAGATGATATTTGTTTTCATGGCAATAAAAGATAGCTTTCCTGTCAAATAAGTAAGGACTTCCAAAACAATTCCTGCTATATCAAACAACACTACATCAGTTCAACTCTGTCAATAAAATGTGCAATAATTGCAAAGCGCAATATACACTTTCTTGAGACTTGTAGATTTGAATCCTTGTGTATCCATCCAAGTGGATATGGCTTTGGATGTGGAATGGTATCAAGTTTGAGTTGCTTGACCAAGTCTTCTGATATAAGGTTTGCTTGTGACCCACTATCAAAAAGTGTGTCAATTTTAGTATGTTTTGAAATTACCCTCACATGAAACAGTTCAATTCTTTCTTCCTCATTAAGAACTTATACATGACAGTTTGAGGTACTAGTGCTGGCTTGAGTTTCAATTTCTTTTCCCTTCAAATTTTTCACACCCATGGCTGCAATTTTAGTTTCATCACCTGAATCATCCCCTAAATCATGTGGTGTAGATGTAGTAGCAGCAGTTTTATGTTTCCCTTTGGTTTTATTAGATTGGGGTCTTTTTTCAGGATGCAATTTCCAACAGTTTTTCTCTTCATGGCCTGCTTTAGAACAGTGTTTACAGATCACTTTCTCACTCTCCTATTTGACAGATGCATTCTTTTTGCTCTTTCCCTTGGAGGTTTTCTCTTTGTTTTTCCCCTTGGGGGGCTTGTTTCTACCCTCTTCAAATGTGTTTTTTCCCCTAGCCTCTATATGGGTAGCTTGAACACAAACCTCATCCAGGCTAGTAGGATTAAACATCAAGATGGTATGTCTAAGGTAGCTATGCAAGCCACCTATGTATTTCAGCAAGGTTTCTTGGGTCTATAAATCTACCCCTAACAAGAGAGCTCTTCGCCTGAATTCTTGGGTGTAGTCTTGGACATTTTGACCCTTAAGCTATCTAAAATTTTGCCAGTTCATGATGACTTTCTGCATTTGAGCAAGAGGATAAAATTGTTTTTTAATGGCTAAAAGAAATGCAGTCCATGTTAAGGTAACCTTACCAAATTTCTTGATTTCCTCTTTGGTCTTGGCCTCCCACCAAACCAATGCTGCTCCATCCATTCTCAAAGAAGCCAACTGAATCTTTGTGGCATCATCATGCATATTCTAGATCCTCGAGTAAACTTCCAACTGCCTAATCCAGCTGTCAAGCTTTTTTGCGTTCACTTCATCATTAAACATACGTAATTCGAATTTTACATCAAGCTTCAAAAAGGGACTTTTTCCAGAGGATCTATGCTTATGAACTGAAGAAGAAGAAGATGAGGATGTAGAGGAAGAAGGTGACGAAGGGGGTGGTGGATCACCATTTCCTCCATGCCCTTTCTTTGAATGATCATCATCCTTCTTACCTCCTGAAGAGCCTTCTCCTTCTTTCGGATGTTTAGACCCTTCTTCTACCAGTCTATCATTTCTTTCCTGGTACAATGTCCTCACCATTTCAGTCAAGTCCAATAAAGCTTTTCTGAAGACTCTTTCTTCTTCTTTTGGATCCATGTCTGCAAGAATTTCCCCTTCCTTTTCAGACATTCTTGAGGCTTTTGTTGAGGCTCTTGAGGGTGAATTTGAAGGTGGAGATAATGGCACCCTGGCCCTCCTTGACTGAGGATTCTCTCATTCTCTAGTCAAATGTCCTTCCCCTCTCTGATGTTCCAGCCTGGTAAGCATCAAAACTTGCAACACAGTCAAAATATCCTTGCACAAAAACAATCAAAAGACAACTACACCAGAGATTGACTGAAGGAGCGTTTATCTACTTTGCAATTGTATAACAAGAGCATTTTGAAGGCTTCCTGGCTCATTTCAGGCTCTGTCTATAGTTTATTTGGCTGCTTTTAATACAAAGAAACAACAACTCAGCTCTGATAGCAATTTGATTAGAATATGAAACTACTTGAAATGCTTTGCAAGGTATTCAATTCAGTAAATATACATGTCTAAATGATGTACATGTCTTGCAGTTAAAAACAAATGATTTTTGATGTTGTTTATAACCCTTTTATGTGTGGTAGAATTAATTCATTTCTCTGTTTAACACACTAAAACAGATTTTTTTTGAAAGAAAACTCAACCACAGATGCAAAAGCATATGATGAAGTAGTTCACCCCTCCTGAGCTACATCTACTGGGTCCAAGGCTCCCAAATGGGCATGTCCTTGATTTGATTAAAAGCTCAAAATGATTATACAGCTGAATACAAGCCTTAACAGGCGAAATGGATTGTAAAAATGGATTCAAAATGTTCAAATCAGTTAGGAATGACTACTGGTTCTCATCCAATGGGTACCTGCAACCCTATACGGCTCCCACAACGCTGGGCTCTGGTGGCTCCTAGAACTTCCACGGAGAAAAAACACCTGCAAACAACCTTTGATTGCTCTCTAACCTGTGCCAATGGCTTCAGAATCATCTGATTAGTCAAAATAAAAATAAAAATTCATCTCAAAAGGCCTTTCCTAGCCAAAGTTATGGCTCATTTACTCCACTGCCTGTTTGTCCTTGAATTGACTCCAGTTAACTAAAGTTAGTGGCCCAATTATGCCCGCCAAAGTTGGCGGGGCTGCCAAAATTAGCGCCACCGCCAGAATCTCTGCCAACTGCAACCGTGACTGCCAGGCTGAATGGCAGTCAAATCCGCATGTGATCGGATCTGTTGGACTGGTGGTTATCATTGGAGTTTGTGCCGAAAGCGTAAGTGAACTATTAGTTGGTCTACAGATCTCGCCGTGACATGTGACCATTGCAATATATGCCAACGGTCTCCCACGTTACCGCTAATGGTTAAGTGTTTAGGCCGTGGTTTTCGGGCCTGGTCCTGTGGATAGGGGGCTAGCCCCCTTCGAGCTCCGCCCAAAACCATTTGAAATTTCAAATAACCTTTTTCCGCCACCTTTAACAAGTTCCGCCACATTGGTCCGTAGGTAAGTCTGTGCGATAATACATATGAGGCCGCGGGTTCAAACCACGATCTGCCCAAAGAAATTTTAACATATGCCCAGTTCGTCCACCTTTGGGGCCACATGGCAGCCTCCGGGCTTGCCACGTGGCACCCTCTTACTGGTCCTCAAAACAGAGTATTCTAAGGAATATTCTCAGGAATATTATATTTTAATTTTTTTTGAAAAAAATTAAGGGTTATTGGATGATTTTCTTTTTGACATAACTTCTGCATACGAAGACCATTTTTCAAACCTTTCATGGCGCCGGAATCAAGAGGACGAGATCTATCCGGTAATTTAGGTTTGAACTAGTTCTGAGAACTTTCATTTTTTAGCATTTTTCGACACTTGGGACATGAGCCCCTGATCAGTTTCAATAAAAACCATTTACTGTTTTTGCTCCGGCCAAAAAACTGCCTTATAACTTGAAATCTGCCTTTTTGTACGCATTGCGGACCTGTCAGACTTTACAATAAAACATATATATATTTCGGGTCCACTATTGTGAATCACGATTGGCAAAAGAACCAACATATATGCATAAAGGCATTGCGAACCCGTCAAAGCTATTGAACACATTAGATATAAATTCGGGTCCGGCCCTTATCGTTGATCGCAATAGGCGGGATCACATATAAACACTCTATGTTATTTCAGATCCGCTGGAACTTTGCAACGTAATACATATATGTTTCGAGTCTGGCCCACGAATGAAAATTGCAATCGGCGCTATCAGTGGAACCAGTCATATATATCATTGCGGACCCACCGAACTCTATAAAACACAACTTATGTTATTTCAGGTCCACCTTTAACCCTTTTAACACTTGTTTCTTTTGTGATTCTGCTATGAAATAAATAAATACTCCGTGTCTTTTAAACTTTGCGGGGGGTAAAGAATATAAAGAAATTTCATTGAGGTGAACCCCCGATAGTGATATATCTAATAAACAAAGCTAAAAACAAAACATAAGCTACAACAGTAACCATGTACGAATCAAGATCTCTACTGTGCTCATATCCAATTCTGAAAAATATATCTCTATGTCCTCTAGGATATGAGAGATTAGTTGTACTTTTCGTGACAAGATTTGTTGAAGAATGAAGGAATGTTGTGGCCTAGCAACTACTTGGAACCAATCTTTAATGTAGTCCTTTCTTTCCTAGTTCACTTCATTAGTTATCATGCCTTGAATATCTTCTAGAAGTTTCCCTTGATTCTCTAAAGGCTACTGTTTAGTCAATTTAGTATGTCTTAAATTGCTACATTAATTATCAATCCAGGAGTCGTAAACTGATGAAGTGTGGCGCACTATATGTGCAAGACAACCTCTTTCTTACCTTTTTATCAATTTTATCTTGTTTTTGGGGGTTTTATCTTGGTTTGTCTCCTAATGCAAATGATAATCCCATTCCTAAGTTTTAAGAATACGTCTTAGAAGGCAAGTATGGATATAGATTTTAAGGCAATTATGTCCTTTATGATGACTTCCAGAACTTAACTCTTCAGAGATCTCAAAATAGTCTAGTAATGAAATTGATTCTTTGAACAAGAATTTAAATGTGCAGCTAAACAAGAATGTAAATGTTCAGCTACTTGAATCAAATAAATGATGAACTACTGATCATGAAATATCTATCTCTGTTGCTTATCTAAATACAAAAAGAAAAATGAGTTAAGCTACTGCACTCAAACAAATCAAAAACTGCAAAGTAATAAAAGTAAAATCAATTCACTTCATTTATAGTCCGATAGCTCACCAAGTAGTCTAAGCTATGGCTCTGGAGATAACGTCAATAATATGATGAATTGATATCTAATTGCAGAAAAATAAATCTAAAATCAAATCACATCATTCATAGTCCGATAGCTCGCCAAGTAGTCTAAGCTATGGCTCTGGAGATAACGTCATGATATGAGTAATTTGATATCTAATTGCAGAAAAATAAAGCTAAAATAAAATCACATCATTCATAGTCCGATAGCTCTCCAAGTAGTCTAAGCTATGGCTCTGGAGATAACGTCAATGATATGAGGAATTTTATATCTAAACTAACTGACAAAGCAAATGAATAAAACTGATATCAAAGCATAACTGAAATTGAAAAGCTAAGAAAAGCAAAGTCAACAGAGAGGTTAATCTCATGTCACTAGTTATCGAGAAAATTGTATGAAAATGCCCGGGCCTAGTCTATCCTGAAACACACACTGATCAGTGTTAGCAACAATATACAATGCTTGAAAAATCATGTACAGGACTGTAACGTTAGCATCATAACTATCTTATGAAATATACACAGGTGAACAAATTATGAAATATGTACAATGGAAATAAGGAAACAATACATAAAAACTTTACAGCAATAAAGAAAACAAAACCTCAGCATGCAGGGGCCCTCTGCACGGCCTTGGTCAATACACTATCAGTCTGGAATTACGCTCACATAGTCATATAAAACAGAGTTTTATTGTATTGCAAAATAGATGGAGACTCCTCTCGTTACAACAGCAGGTCCAATTCACGGCACAGTACAATGACTAACAACAAAACGACATCAAAAACTAACTAACTCTATGCGTTTGCAAATGCATAATTTATAAGGGAAATTACATAACTGTTTTCTTATGAAACTACTTCAGCAGAAGACACGTAAAAAGACAGCATCTGTGAGCTTAGCATGATGGTTGCCAAGATCATTCAATCTACCAAAAGGTGGCTGTTGGATTTGCATCGTGGGAGCAGTCTACAGCTGTCAAAATGAACCCAGAGATCTAGGAACGGCCTCGGACCCTTCATGTGTTGAAAAGCAGAGACCTGTTGCCGTAGGACTCCTACGTTTGACCATCGTTTGACCACCGTTTGACTACGACTTTCCTTTATGAATCCGACTAAACCAATAGGACCTGATCCATGTCCAAATCATTCTTGAACTACCCACGTGCCTCGTTTTGCTTGATGGCACCTATAATATAGAGATCAACAAAAACAATTGCGGAAAGTTGAATCAGCTACGGAAAGTGGCTACATTCTGCAGCTAATGAGCAAAATCTAATTCAAATAGCAAACACGAAAACATAGTTAGAAAACCACTTAAATCCTATTTTAGAGTCAATATGCAATGATCTTTGATAGCTTATGAGGTACTGGTGAGGGGAAAAAGTCTAGAAAAATGTGTAGGAGAGATGTAGTTTCAGAGCTCAACATACCACCACTGTGAAGGTGTTGCATGTCCCCATGCAACCAAAACTTTGACCATCCTCCCTTTAATTCATGTGTTCTAAGACCTCTGCCAACACATCCAGCCTTATTTTCTTCTTTCTTGGGACCACTGTCATCCTCGGCTTCCTCATTAGGCACTTGAATTTGAAGTTGATGAGAGCTCTGCTCAACCTCCTGCTCTTTTCTTCAATTTTCTATTTTTCTTCTGCCACAGCCCAAGATGCAACATGGTGTTGTCGTGAATAATCTTATCCAACCTGCTCTGTTCTCTCAATGTTTCATTTTCTCTTTTGATGTCTCTATTTAGGACCTCCAGCTCAAAAACTTCTTGTTTTATGATTGGATTACAGCTTCCTGGGTTGTATTAGGCTGGGCATATGACGTTCCTTGATCTGTGGTAGTTTTCTCCAACGTTTCAATATAATCATACATTTCTTGCCGGTTGGATCTATCTCAGCTGTAGTCTTCCTTGGGCTGTCCCCAAAATCTGGTTGAGAAGGACTGATCTCAAGATCTGGCTGAGAAGGGCTAATCTCAAAATCTGGCTGAGAAGGACTAATCTCAAAATCTGGCTAAGGAATAGGAGTATGGTGTGGGCCATGGCCAGGAGGGATTGCTGGAGGTTTTTCCGATGTTTCCCCTCCTAAATCAATGAAGTGGGGTCCTTTAGTTTGTACTTTCCTTAGTTTTCCTTTAAGTCTGGAGTTCCTCCTTAGATTTTGTGGGCTCTTCTTTCTCCACACTCTGTTTTTCTTTCCCTTTCCTCTTTGCTGCAGCTGACTATTCCTGAAGGTAAACTAGTCTTTCAAAAAGTGTTTGGTGGTCCTCTTCTGAGGAGGGTTCTGGGGTTTGATAGACAGCTTCAATGTTTCTTTTCCCCTTTAATTTTCTTTGCTTCCTATCCTCAGTTCTTTGCTTCCTACTTTCTGGCAGCTTGTCTTCCTTATTAGTTTCTTTAGCTATGTTAGTAGGAGTGTCTTGAATTCTCACACTTTTTTTCTTTCTCCTACTTTTCCTTGCTGAGCTGCTCTCTGGTGTTTCAAGTGGATCTTGAAAGAAGTTTCTAACCAAAAACTGTTCCTAGGTGTCCTTCTTTTCCTTTAACAGTTTTTCAATCAAAATTTTCACAAGGCCGTGATGGTACAGGTGGGGTTCTACATCCTCCAGATTCTTTTGGACGGTTACGGACATCTTTTTCATGCTATTCAATAAAAAGTAAGGCAAATTAATGGTTTGATTTTCTAGAAAATTCATCAGCAACCGGGTGTGGTACATATACATGGACCCGAACCGTCCCTCACATGTAATAAACTTCTGGATTATCAATAATAGACTGGCCCACTTTTCTTCTAAAGCAGAGACTGGGATTCCACATTTGAAAATGGTTATATCCATACCTGGATTGCATAGGATAACCCTCCAGGCCCTCTCGTCAAAGCTTTCATTTTTGAACCACCGTTCCCCCTCCTATGGGAGTTCCGTTGCTACAGTGATAGATGCCTCCGTAACTGAAAATTTAAGGTCTCCAACCTCAACTTCCATGCCATTAAAAGACCTCGCAAAAGTCTTCGTAACTTCTTTGTTGTAGCCTCTAAATTTCTGGATGAACTGTAGCCATTGTGCCTTCCTTAGTATGTTTTTCAATTGGGGATACCCCTCCATGAATTTGGGCCCTTCCGGTTCTGCTCTTAGAAAAAGACCCATTCCTACCTCCTGCCTTAAAATAAGTCTGAGTGAATAATGGATTGACGGAGGTGAAACGGCTGTGTTACCGAGGAATGACAAAAGTTTGTGGAGAAAAACCAGTAATCATGAACAAAAGAGCAGAGAACAGGTAATGAGAATGAGTTCACGGGAGTGTAAACAGGCCGTAAATAACAAATGGGATAGTATGGGAATAGAGTGATCTTAGCTTTTGAGATAGATGGCTGCAGAATAAGCGTGAGCACGTTCTCAAAATGGCTGTGGAATGTGCGGCGGGACAGAGCCGTGATCAAATAGATTACGTCCTCATAATTACCCTGTTCAGCAAGTGGAATGCCAACGTACAAATAAACACGAGTTAAATTCGGAGGCGGATCATGAGGCCGTTAAAAATTAATACAAGGTTCGTGGAGAAATGTTGTAAAGGTCATGGAGTGGTTATGGAAGCTATCAATGCTAATCATTACATATAATGGAGCCATGGTTTCATAACTATATAGAATGTGCTTTAAAATGCTATTTGAAATGAATTTTGCTTACCTTAGAATCTTACCACTTCCGCTCACTGATCTTTGATTAGCTGCTTCCTATTGGTGCTTTAGGTGTTCAACATATTTTTCTTTGTCATACCTGCATTTGGCTAACATCTGACTGTCAGTGATGAATAATAGAGTGTTAGCTGCGGAAACTGACACAGTGAACATATGACCGAATGGAGATGGATGGAAATGAATGATGACTGAGTGAATGATATATGAAAACTGGTCATAAAAGGAATTTTATTGGCGAAATGTGATGATGAAATGAAATGGAGTGAAATGAAGTGAAGCAAAATGGAGTGAAATGAAGTGAAATGAAACTATGAATAAAATGAGGAAAGATTTTTTTTTGGAAAATATAGGGCGTCAGAAGTTTCTGATTTTCGCCCCATATTTTCTGTATAAGACTGCCAATCAGTGATTGGTTTTCAGGCTTATGCACTTTTTCTTTTTTTTTGTAAAACAGGAAAGAACAAAGACTAGGCTGGTGGAGAAGAAGGATTCTTCTTCACCAGCCTTATTGCAAAATTATCTTGAAAGCTTTTGACAAATTCCTCCTTTGAGAGTGGCTTATGATAGATCTTTAATCTGTGGCCATTCACAATAAGAGGAGTTTTATGTTCATCAATGGTTTTGATTCTTACCGCTCCATTGCTAAAGACTTTGTCAATCTCATATGGCCCAAGCCAATGAGTCTGTAATTTACCTTTGAAATCTTTAAACTTGGAATCAAATAGCAATGCCCAATCTCCTTCTTGAAACTTTTTCTCCTTGATGTATTTGTCATGCCACTTAGCTCTTTGATATTGAACTAAATCAATTCTTAGGATTGCTTCTTGTCTGATCTCATCTAGCTCATTCAACTGCTCCGTTCTATGCTTTTGGGCTTCTAATAGATCCATTCCCAACTGAACTGCCAACTTGAAAGTTTTAACTTGGAACTCAATGGGGAGCAGGACTTCTTTCCCATAAACAACTTCATAGGGAGAATGCCTTGTTGTATTTCTCGATGTAGTTATGTAGGCCCATAAGGCTTCAGGAAGCCTTTCTGCCCAATATCTTTTGTGTAGATGAACAGTCTTGGTAATGATGCCTTCAAGAACTTTGTTTGTAGACTCCAATTGACCATTTGCTTGCGGATGGTAAGGAGTAGATTTTCTGTGCTTGACCTTGTACTCTTCCATCAGCTTCTCCACCAGTTTGGATGTGAATTTTCCTCCCTGATCTGTCACAATTTCTCTTGGAACACCAAAGCAAGTAAAAATATCCTCTTAAAGAAAACTAACAATTGCATGCTCAGTAGCAGAAAATAATGCTTTGGCTTCTACCCATTTAGTGACATAATCAGTACATACCAATATATACTTTCTTTGTTTAGATGGTGGGTTAATAGGTCCAATAAAATATAAAGCCCATTTTTCAAAGGGTTCGATGAGTACCTATGGTTGTAATGGCATTTCATTTGGGAGGGTAGGTTTCCCTATTCTTTGGCAGTTGTCACACCTTTTGACATATTGTTTTGCATCTTTGAAGAGGGATGGCCAATAATATCCTAAAGAGAGGATTTTATAGGCTGTCCTTCTGTCAGCAAAGTGTCCGCCGCATGGTTCATCATGGCATGCTTTGAGAATATCAGGCATTTCATCTTCCCTAACACATCTTCTGATCACAAAGTCTGGCCCTGTTTTAAACAATTTGTTAGAAATCCATGAATATTTTGAACTCTCCTGAATAATCTTTCTTCTTTCACCAGGAAATAAATGTGGAGGTATTTTTCCTGTAACCAAATAGTTAGCTATATCTGCATACCAAGGAGTCTTAGTAGTTACTGCAAATAAATATTCATCAGGAAACTTGTCCTCTATAGGAGAATCTTCTTTAGTATTTTGAATCCTAGACAAGAAATCAGCTACTGTGTTTTGTTTCCCTGGTCTATCTAACACAGTAATATTGAATTCCTGTAAAAGTAAGATCCACCTTGTAACTCTTCCATTAGTAATGGGTTTGTTCATTAGATATCTAATTGCAGAATGATCAGTATGAATAAAAGTTTCATAGCCTGTTATATAATGTTTGAACTTATTGATTGCATGAACAACAGCTAAGAACTCTTTTTCAGTCACAGTATAGTTCAACTCAGTGGGAGTTAAATTTTTACTGGTATAGTAAATGGCATAAAGAACTAAATATTTCTATCCCAATATAGCCCCTAGAGCTGAATCTGAAGCATCTGTAGAAATATGGAAAGGAAGTTTCTAATTTTGTCCTCTCAAGATAGGCACTTCAGATATTCTTGTTTTCAAAGTTTCAAATGCTGATTGGCAATCAGGACCCCATTTGAATTCACAGTCTTTTGTAAGTAGTTTGAAGAGTGGAGATGCTATTTTAGTGAAGTTTTCTATAAATCTTCTATAATATCCAGTAAATCCCAGAAAACTTCTAACATCTTTTTGACAATTTGGAATAGGTAACTTGGAGATGACTTCAACTTTTGATCTATCAACTTTAATCCCATCCCTTGAAATATGATGTCATAAAACAATTCCTTCAGTAAAAATCATAAATCATTTTTCATGGCTTAGTGAAAGGTTTGTTTCTTTACATATTATAAGGACTTTTTCCAAATTTTCTAATGCCTCTTCAAACGAATCACCATAAACGGTAAAATCATCCATATAAACCTCTACAGAATCATGGATTAGATCAGAAAAAATTCCTAGTACTGCTCTTTGGAATGTTACTGGTGCATTACATAATCCAAAAGGAAGCACTTGATAAGAAAAAGTTCCCCATGGATAGGTAAATGTGGTCTTATCATGATCTTCAGGTGCTATCTGAATTTGATTATAACCACTAAAACCATCCAGAAATGAAAAATACTTTTTGCCTGCTAATGTATCTAATACTTGATCGGTAAAGAGCAAGGGAAAGTGATCCTTCAAAGTTGCTTTATTCAATTCCCTGTAGTCCATGCATACCCTCCATTTACGATTATTTTTGGGTACTATAACCAAAGGAGAAACCCATCGGCTATCTGAAATTGGGTAAATGAAATTTACATTGAGTAGTTTTTGGAGCTCTTCTTTCACTATCTCCCTAAGATTTGGATTCATCCTTCTCTGAGGTTGTCTGATTGGTCTACTGTTTTCCTCAATATAGATATGATGGATGCAAGTCTTAGGGTCAATACCTTTCATATCAGTATACTCCCATGCAAATGCAGTAGAATGTTTTTGCAATATTTTGGTTAGCTCTTCCTGTTGTGACTTTTCCAAATTTTTGTTGATATTCAGTGTTTTACCTGGAAAAATCTCAATGGTAGAGCTACCAAACTCTTCCATAGAGTAAAGAGACATTTTTCTTGATGATAGATATTCAATATCAAAATCTAACTGAAATTATGTGTGGTCATACTTTGAAGATGTTTCAAAGTTTTCTAATGTGTTCAAAATTTGACTATCTTCACTAATTTCAGAAACAATAAAGACAGGTTGTATAATATATTCATCGTTGACCCATTCATTGTCTCCTACTTCTATAATTGCCTTTGCTGAAGGATACAAATTGAATTTCTTTGTTGAACTACCATTAGAAATGTACATATCTCCAGATCTACAACTAATGAAATCATCAGTTGTGGCTAGCCAAGGCCTTCCTAAGATGAGTGGATGTCCTCCTAAATTACTCTTGGGAGTCAAAATCATGAAATCTACTGGATATTCCCAAGAATCTAAGGAGACTGAAATATCTTCTAGTACACCATCTGGTTTGATTATTGATCTATTTGCAAGTTGTAGTAAGGTGGGTGTAAAAAGAAGATTAGGAAGTTTAAGCTGTTCCATAGTCTGTCTACTCATAATGTTGATAGCAGCCCCTAAGTCAATCAAAGTGTTTGGAATTTCTATCCCATTTATATGTGTCTTGACAATTGGACTACCTGGATCCACATATTTCTGCATGGTAATCTTTCCCATCATGATATTTGCAATTTTTCCTACCAGGTGGATTCTTCTTGTATCTCTTGGTTTCCTTCCTAGCCTTTTAAGACTCAACTCCTTTATTGTTTTCGCTAGAATAGGAATTTCTCTAATGGCTTGTAGCCAAGGGAATCTTGATACATACATTCTTTAACTCATCTAGGAAATCATAGTCAGGCAACAAGATTTGTTTTTCCACCCCTTTGTCAATTTGTAATCTTTCAGGGAAAGGAGGCATGGATGAAGATGCAGGTTGCTCAACTATAGGAGTTGTGGGGGTTGACTCTTTTTCTTTTTGAATGATTTGGTTTTGAAGAGATGCTTCCTCAGAACCTTTATTAACTTTAAGAGAATCCTCCTCAGAGGTACCTTGCTCTTGAACATCTATAGAAGGTTTTTCTAAAACTCTACGAGATCTGAGTTGAACATCATTCAGAGGAACAATCATATAGGTAGGAAATTGTTGTGCTTCTACCATGTAAGCATTCTAAGGATTTTTGTTGTTGGGATTTGGCAATGGCTGGGCTAGTAGTTGATTTGTCTTTTGTTGAAATGGAAGCAAGAGTTGAGAATTTGGATTTTGTTGAGAAGGTTGTTGTTGTGGGAATGGTAATGAAAGTTGTGGGTTTTGATTTGGAATTGGTGGATTTTTTTGATTTGGAAAAGATGGAGGATATTGATAAAATTGAGAAAATCTCCCATAAGGATTTTGCATCCCCTATGCCCATGATTGGTATGGATTTTGAGGTTGGGGCCAAGGTTGTTGCCAAGAATTCCAATTTGGTGGGAGCTGAAAGTTCATAGGATTTTTAAATCCCTGATTTTGTTGCCCCTGCCATGGTCTTCTTGAAACAAAACAAAGGGACTCTACTGAATTTGGATCTTCCTGAAAGACAGCTTTGAGCCCAGGAATTGAAGGACAATCCTTGGTCTCATGGCTTTTTGAGGAAATCATACATGTTTATACAACTTTTGCATCCAAGGGACATTCCCTTAGAGCATGTTTCTTCCTACATTTTGGACAAAAGATGGCCAAGGCATCAGCTTCTGCTTTTTTCTTGTTTTGAATTTTAAGGGTGTCTAGTTGTTCACTAAGGCTCCCTAGAATATCAGTTTTGAACTCATCAAGCATATTGCCAATATTTGCCCTACTTACCGAACTAGTTGCAAATTTGTTTGCTCTAATTAGAGAAGGATATCTAGGCCCTTTTCAAGTTTTAGATTTTCCCTTTGAGAGATGGACACATAGTTCTGCTATGTCATGAAGTGGAAGTTGATAAATGTCTCCCTTCCCCATCATGTTTAAAATATCTATCCATTCATCTCTAATGGCTTTTAATAGAAGGGCTTTCAAGGTTTCCTCATCTAAATTACTCATTTTTTCTCTCTTTAAGTTGTACTGAAATCTTTCAAGTAAATCCTCCAAGTTTTCATCTTCTTTTTGCATCATCTTGAATACCTCATCCTTATGATTGGTGGGCATACAATAATCTAGGTATCTATCCAAAAATGTTTGTTTCATATCATTCCAAGTCCTAATAGATTGAGTGACTAATCCCATGAACCATTTCAAAGCAGCTCCTTTCAATGTTGAAGGAAACAGTTTGAGTTTTTGAGAGTCTTCCATATAGTCATAAGTTCGGCACAAGACTTCAAACTCAAATAGAAATGTTTCAGGATCCTCACTTTGCAACCCATAAAATTTTGGGAGGACAGATGGTGAAATGTTTTTCATTGTTGTATGAGTTTCCTCATCGGCTATAGGGAATCCAAATGAGTTATCTTCATCCCTATTTCCCCCATTGTTACCTCTACCTCCTCCATTATTTCCTCTTCCTCTACCTCTACCTCTACCCCCTCCTCCAAATCCATCTACTACTTCCTCTGTCATGATAGTTTCCTCAGAGTCTTCTGGTTCTTCTATTAATGGTGAACGAGGAAGAGTTTCTCCCTCTTCTTCTTTAGGTGATTCTACTTCTTTGACTACAATATGCTTCCCTGTAGAAGTAAAGAAAGGTTCTATTCCTAGATCAGATTTAGTAGATGGTGTGGGAGAATCTTCTAATTCAGTTGCTGCCCCATGAATTCCAGGAATCCTAAGGCTGGGAGTATGAGTCAGAGATGGAGGTGTATCTTGTCTATGCCTTGAAGTAGCTGGAGTTGTGAAATTTGAACTTTTGGCCCCAGCTATAAACCTTCCCCTAGAATCTCTTGCTCTATGCATGTCATTTTTTTTATATATTTTTTTAAGTTGGGCTAATAATTCTCTTTCTGATCTTCCAGGTCACACTAGGTGCAAGAAGAGAGCATAATCAAGAAATTATTGAACTAATAAATCTCTTTTCTGATCCTCCAGATCACACTAGGTGCAAGAGGAGAGCATACTTCAAGAAGTTATCAAATTTTCCCTTTTTTTTAAGAGTTTGGCTACCTAGTTACATTATATATAAATTCGGGTCCGGCCCTTATCGTTCATCGCAATAGGCGAGATCACATATAAGCGCTCTGTGTTATTTCAGATCCGCCGGAACTTTGCAACGTAATACATATATGTTTTGAGTCTGGCCCACGATCACAAATCGCAATCGGTGCTATTAGTGGAACCAGTCATATATATCATTGCGGACCCACCGAACTCTATAAAACACAACTTATATTATTTCAGGTCCGCCTTTAACCCTTTTAACGCTTGTTTCTTTTGCGATTCTGCTATGAAATGAATAAATACTCCATGTCTTTTAAAATTTGCGGGGGGTAAAGAATATAAAGAAATTTCATTAAGGTGAACTCCCGATAGTGATATATCTAATAAACAAAGCTAAAAACACAACATAAGCTACAACAGTAACCATGTACGAAGCAAGATCTCTACTGTGCTCATATCCAATTCTGAAAAATATATCTCTATGTCCTCTAGGATATGAGAGATCAGTTGCACTTTTCGTGACAAGATTTGTTGAAGAATGAAGGAATGTTGTGGCCTAGCAACTACTTGGAACCAATCTTCAATGTAGTCCTTTCTTTCCTAGTTCACTTCGTTAGTTATCATGCCTTGAATCTCTTCTAGAAGTTTCCCTTGATTCTCTAAAGGGTATTGTTTAGTCAATTTAGTATGTCCTAAATTGCTACATTAATTATCAATCCGGGAGTCGTAAACTGATGAAGTGTAGCGCACTATATGTGCAAGACAGCCTCTTTCTTACCTTTTTATCAATATTATCTTGTTTCTGGGGGTTTTATCTTGGTTTGTCTCCTAATGCAAATGATAATCCTATTCCTAAGTTTTAAGAATACTTTTTAGAAGGCAAGTATGGATATAGATTTTAAGGCAATTCTGTCCTTTATGATGACTTCCAGAACTTAACTCTTCAGAAGATCTCAAAACAGTCTAGTAATGAAATTGATTCTTTGAACAAGAATGTAAATGTGCAGCTAAACAAGAATGTAAATGTGCAGCTACTTGAATCAAACAAATGATGAACTACTGATCATGAAATCTCTATCTCTGTTGCTTATCTAAATACAAAAAGAAAAATGAGTTAAGCTACTGCACTCAAACAAATCAAAAACTGCAAACTAATAAAAGTAAAATCAATTCACTTCATTTATAGTCCGATAGCTCGCCAAGTAGTCTAAGCTATGACTCTGGAGATAACGTCAATAATATGAGGAATTGATATCTAATTGCAGAAAAATAAAGCTAAAATCAAAGCACATCATTCATAGTCCGATAGCTCGCCAATTAGTCTAAGCTATGGCTCTGGAGATAACGTCAATGATATGAAAAATTTGATATCTAATTGCCGAAAAATTAAGCTAAAATCAAATCACATTATTCATAGTCCGATAGCTCGCCAAGTAGTCTAAGCTATGGCTCTGGAGATAACGTCAATGATATGAGGAATTTTATATCTAAACTAACTGACAAATCAAATGAATAAAATTGATATCAAAGCATAACTGAAATTGAAAAGCTAAGAAAAGCAAAGTCAATAGAGAGGCTAATCTCATGTCACTAGTTATCGAGAAAATTGTATGAAAATGCCCGGGCCTAGCCTATCCTGAAACAGACATTGATCAATGTTAGCAACAATATGCAATGCTTGAAAAATCATGTACAGGGCTGTAATGTTAGCATCATAACTATCTTATGAAATATACAGAGGTGAACAAATTATGAAATATGTATAATGGAAATAAGGAAACAATACATAAAAACTTTACAACAATAAAGAAAACAAAACCTCAGCGTGCAGGGGCCCTCTGCACGACCTTGGTCAACACACTATCAGTCTGGAATTACGCTCACACAGTCATATAAAACAGAGTTTTATTGTATTGCAAAATAGAGGGAGACTCCTCTCATTACAACAGCAGGACCAGTTCACGGCACAGTACAATGACTAACAGAAAAACGACATCAAAAACTAACTCTACATGTGTTTGCAAACGCATTATTTATAAGGGAAATTACATAACTGTTTTCTTATGAAACTACTTCAGCAGAAGACACGTAAAAGACAACATCCGTGAGCTTAGCATGATGGTTGCCAAGATCATTCAATCTACCAAAAGGTGGTTGTTGGATTTGCATCGTGGAGGCAGTCTACAACTATCAAAATGAACCCAGAGATCTAGGAACAACCTCAGACCCTTCACGTGTTGAAAAACAGAGACCTGTTGCCGTAGGACTCCTTCGTTTGACCACCGTTTGACCACGACTTTCCTTTATGAATCCGGCTAAACCAATAGGACCTGATCCATGTCCAGATCATTCCTGAACTGCCCACGTGCCTCGTTTTGCTTGATGACACCTGTAATATAGAGATCAACAAAAACAGCTGCGGAAAGTTGAATCAGCTGCGGAAAGTGGCTGCATTCCGCAGCTAATGAGCAAAATCTAATTCAAATAGCAAACACAAAAACATAGTTAGAAAACCACTTAAATGCTCTTTTAGAATCAATATGCAATGATATTTGATAGCTTATGAGGTACTGGTGAGGGGAAAAAGTCTAGGAAAATGTGTAGGAGAGATGTAGTTTCAGAGCTCAACAGGTACCAAAGATCTGGAGACAAACGTGCTAAAAATTCTTCAATTTCTGGCTCAAATGGTTGCTTCTCATCAGCTGTAGTTTGTTGGATCTCTTGTTCTTTTACTGCTTCTTGGGATGCAACTCTATCCTTGGTGGTTATTCTGGAACTAGGACAAGGGCTTGAGAAGACTCTTATAGGGGCATATCCTTTTCTTCCCAACAAATTCTTGAGCATAATTTTAGTTCCTTTGCTCGTCTGGAGCTCTTGCTTCACAAATGGATTAGTATTGAGACTCTTACATTATCAAAAAAGAATTGAAATTCATGCATCCTATATGATTTTAATATGCTTTTAAACATGCATCTAAGAATGAATACAACTATCATGAGTTTGTCTAAACTTTCAAAATAAGCACCTATGTATATCTCTCTAGCAACAACGCCAAAATGTTGGGTAATTTAATTGTGAGTTAAATCCTTGTCACTAAATTATCAACCTGGTGTTCGGGAACTGATGAGGTATACATGTACTCTATGTACTAGGTGATTATTTCTCAAAATAGATTAATCTAATGCAAGAAACTTGAAACTAATTACAAAGAAAATAATGAAAGAAAATGAAAAGCAAGTGCACACTTTCTCTCTCAAGCATGTTCTCTCTCAATCACTTTCTCTCTCAAAGACTAGCTCTAAGAAAACCGGCAATTCTAATCTAAACTATGAAATGAAAAAGTAATTTAATCTAGTAGTCTATGAGATTACTAATGTGTGATTGCTAGAGTGAGACTACTAGTGTGCTAATCCAATCAAAGCATAAGGAAATTAAATCGATCTTAAAAAACTACATTAATGAAATGTTGAGTTGTGTTATATTCTTTTCACGGCTAGCTTCCCTAGTTAAACGGGGGGTTAGAGGGGGGGCAGAGCCCCCCCTTCATTGCGTTGATTGCGTAGCAGGGTGTGAGGGGGGTGGTTAACCCCCCTCTACAGGGTCCGGGGCAGCGCCCCGGGGAATTTTTTTTGGGACCCTATATTAGGTGGGCAAACCTACCTATGGTTTTGTGCATGATTTTCGCACATGGTTTTGGGCATGATGGTTTTTGGTCCATGGTATTGGATGCTTCGATATTTATATATATGTATTGTAATATTGAAAGGAACATAATGAAAAAATGAATCTGGTAGTCCCGGTTTTTGGATCCAAGGTAAAATCTCTGTGTATATTTGTTTTATGTGTTATGATCTCGCTATTGTTTATTTTTTGTGTTTTAGAATCCGTATGCAGCTAATTTCTGTATGGAGTTAGAACCTACATTTGGTATCAGAGCTGTTTTGACTTCAAGGGGACACCTTTGTTGCTGAGGGGTTTTGCTCGAGCCTGTGGTAAACCCTGTTCAGTGGGAGATCTGCGGGATTGATTATGGTGGTGAAAGAAGATGGCGAGCAGTGGAAAGATAGAGATCGAGAAATTTAATGGTTAGAGTTTTGAGTTGTGGAAACTCAAAATGGAGGATCTATTGGTGAATAAAGATCAGTGGATCATGGTAGATTCGGGTACTAAACCAACGAGAGTGTCCGATGAAGAATGGAAGAAGTTGGATCGGAAAGCAAAGAGCACAATACGATTGTGTGTCTCAGATTCAGTATTGATGAATGTATCAGGGGAAGCTACGACAAAGGATTTGTGGGACAATTTAGTGACTTTGTACCAATCTAAGTCTCTGGTGAATAAACTATTCCTACGAAAAAAGTTGTATAACCTGAGGATGAAAGATGGAGACTCGGTGACAGAGAATCTGAACGCATTTAATACTGTGGTAGGTTAGTTATTATCCATTGATATTAAAATTTCAGATGAAGATAAGTGCATCACTTTGTTGTGTTCTCTACCAGATTCATGGGATAGTCTGGTTATTGCAATAGGTAGCAATGCAACTGCCTTGCATTTTGATGAAATAGTCTCATCCTTACTGACGAAGGACATGAGATGGAAATATATGGAGAGCCAGAATGGTGATGCCTTGCCTGTACGAGGATGGTCCCAGAACAGAAACAAAAATAAATCCTCGAGGGGAGATCTAAATCTCCACGAAAATTTGTAAAGGTGTGTTGGAAATGTTGAAAGGAAGGGCACTACAAAAGGGACTGTAAATCTAAAGCTCCTGACAAAGGAAAGGGATCTGATGATGCTCCTTCTGCAAAGGTGAAAACCACCTCAGATGAAGGTGGGGATGTGTACTTGGCTTCTTCAAGTACACATGTATATCATGAGGCATGGTTGATTGACTCAGGTGCATCCTTTCACTTCACTCCCCACAGAGAGTGGTTCTGTGAGTATGAGAAATATAATGGTGGTTATGTCTTCTTGGGGGATGACAGGACGACTAAAATCGTTGGTCGCGGAAAGGTTAAGTTGAATTTGCAAGGTGGAAGGATTAAAACACTTTCGGGTGTTCTGCATATTCCTGCATTAGCCAAAAATCTGATTTCTGTAAGCAAGTTGAATGATGCAAGTGTAAAAACAGTGTTCGAGAAGGATACCTACAAGATGGTTCGGGGAGCACTGGTATTGATGCAGGGAGTTCAGATTAGAACTTTGTACAAGCTGCAAGGTAGCACTGTTGTTGATGGGTTCAACAGTTCTATGGTTCCTAAAAGTGGAGCAGAAAATATTGTGGTCTTTGGAGAAAAGGTCATGCTATGGCATCAAAGGCTTGGACATATTGGAGAGAAGGGCCTTCAAATACTTCATGGTAAAGGTATGAAGGTATGACTAATAACTCTCTTGATTTTGATTTCTGTGAAAAGTGTGTATATGGGAAGCAGAATCGGGTGAGTTTCCCTCTGGTGGTAAGAGGGCGAAACAGATATTAGAACTTGTGCACAGTGATGTGTTTGGACCTGTGAAGGTTCCATCATTGGGTAAGTTTGTGTACTACGTATCATTTATAGATGACTTCTCAAGGAATACATGGATATATTTCCTCAAGAAGAAATCTAAAGTCTTTGATAGGTTTAAAGAATTTAAGGCTCTCGTGGAAAACCAAACAGAGAAGAAGATAAAGGTGTTGAGGACAGATAACGGTGGAGAGTTTTGCAAGAAGGAATTTGAAGAATTCTGTAAGAAGTGTGGTATAGCACAGCAAACGACTACTCCATACACACCTGAGCAAAATGGAGTTGCAGAAAGAATGAACAAGACGTTGATGGAAAGGGAAAGAAGCATGCTCAATGGTTTCGGGTTAGGACAGGACTTCTGGGCAGAGGCGGTGGAGACAGCATGTTACCTGGTCAACAGGTCACCTTCATCAACATTTGAGGATAAGACTCCACAAGAGGTATGGACTGGTAAGAAACCCTCTCTTTCACATCTGAGGGTATTTGGATGTGATGCATATGTACATGATCCAAAGGAGAAAAGAACAAAGTTGGATAGTAAATCCAAAAAGTGCATCTTTATTGGGTATAAGGATGGTTTAAAGGGTTATAAACTTTGGAACCCAATAACAAGGAAGGTTGTGTATAGCTGAGATGTGGTGTTCAGAGAGGTGAAAGATGTTATTAAACATGAATTCCAACCAAAGGAACTTAAGAAGATAGATTTTGAGCTTAAGGAGGAAGAATTAGACTCTACAGCAGAAGAGGAATCAGAAGATGAAGAGCCACAAACTCCGTTGTGAGAAGATCAGTTCGAGAAAGAAGGCAACCAAAAAGGTATAGTCCATCTACTTTATGTTCAATTTTTTCTTTATCTATTACTGATGATGATCCAAGAACTGTGAAGGAAACAGTAGATTCAGAGGATGGAAAACTCTGGAAAGAGGCCATGGTTGATGAAATGGCATCTTTGCACAAAATTGAGGCTTGGGATCTGGTAGAGTATCCGGCTAGAAGGAAACCCATTGGCAGGAAATGGGTGTTCAAGAAGAATACAAATGCAGAAGGAAAGGTGGAGAAATACAAAGCTCGATTGATAGCAAAAGGTTATTCCCAAGTGTCGGGAATTGATTTTGGTGATATTTTTTCTCCTGTTGCTAAGGTAGCTTCTATTAGATTACTTTTATCTGTTGTTGCTGCTTTTTATTTTGAGGTAGAATAGATGGATGTGAAGACAACATTTTTTCACGGGGATCTAGAAGAAGAGATCTACATGAAGCAACCTGAAGGTTTTGCAATGAAGGGTAAGAAAGAACAAGTATGCAACTTAAAGAAGTCTATGTATAGGTTAGAATAGTCACCAAGGATGTGGTATCAGAAATTTGATACATTTATACGGGGACATGGCTTCACTAGAAGAAAAGAAGATCACTGTGTGTATTTTAAATTAATTGGTGACCCTGTTATTTATCTGGTCTTGTATGTGGATAATATGTTGCTGGTTGGAAATGACAAAGAAATTATCTAGGATTTTAGGACCCAATTGTCCTCCAAATTCAACATGAAATATCTTGGTGCTGCAAACTATATTTTGGGCATGGAAATTAAAAGAGATCAGACAAAGAGGAAGCTCTGGTTAAACCAGAGGAAGTATGTCGAGACAATACTGCAAAAGTTTAATACGAAGGATAGTAAATCAATGAAGGTTCCTATTCCTGTAGGTGTAAAGTTATCTGTTGAACAGTGTCCCAAGACACAAGAAGAGGAAGAGGACATGTCATGTGTTCCATATGCTAGTGCAGACGGTAGCTTGATGTATGCAATGGTCTATACTAGACCAGATATTGCACATGTAGTGGGAGTATTGAGCAGGCTTATGTCAAAACCAGGGAAGGAGCATTGGACAACAGTGAAGCGGGTTTTCATGTATTTGCATGGCACTAGTGATTATGGTTTTTGCTACCAAGGAAGACCAAGATTGGATAGAGTTTTGGATATTCGTGGCTTTGTTGATGCAGACTGGGCTGAAGATCTGGATCAGAGAAGATCTACAAGTGGGTATGTGTTTAACCTATTTGGAGGTGTAGTCCGTTGGATGAGTAAGAAACAATCTATAGTGGCATTATCATCAACTACAAAGTTAGAATACATGGCAGCCACTCATGCAAGCAAGGAAGCAGTTTGGTTGCAGATATTGTGTTTAAGTATGGGGTTAGTACAAGGAGCTATAAGGATAGACTGTGACAGCCAAAGTGAAATTTTCTTGGCAAAGAACCCCGCTTATCATTCAAAGACAAAGCACATCGATGTTTAGTATCACTTTGTAAGGGATATGATAGAAGACAAAAAGGTGTTGCTAGTAAATGTGGACACTTTGAAGAATACTACAGATGCATTGACAAAATTTGTGATCTCTGAGAAGTTCTCTTGGTGTAGAGAAACAATAGGAATTGCAGGGCTGGATAAATGACTATTCTCTCTTGTGGCCCCCTATGGAAACAAAACAACAAGTGGGAGAATTTTGGGTTGTGTTATATTCTTTCCACGACCAACTTCTGTAGTTAACTGGGGGGTTTGATGGGGGCGGTTAGCCCCCCTCTATAGGGTCTGGGGCAACGCCCTGGGGAAACTTGTTTGGGACCCTATATTAGGTTGGCGAACCTACTTATGGTTTTGTGCATGGTTTTCGCACATGGTTTTGGGCGCGATGGTTTTCGGTCCATGGTATTGGATGGTTCGACATGTATATATATGTATTGTAACATTGAAAGGAACATAATGAAAAAATGAATCTGGTAGTCCCGAATTTGGGATCCAGGGGAAAATCTCTATGTATATTTTTTTTATGTGTTATTCTCTCGCTATTGTTTATTTTCTGTGTTTTAGAATTCATACGTAGGTAATTTCTGTACGGGGTTAAAACTTACATGAAATAAACATAAAAACATATAATCAAAATAACATAAAAAAAAACTAAACTAAACTTTCATAAATGAAATAACATAAATATTTACAACAAAGGAAAGAGGTTCGCAAGCTGCGATTGATGGGGGTCCTCCACTCCTCAACAAAGCACATCGAACGATTATCAAAGCTTGGAGATCAAAGCAACAACATGTATTCCATAAAATGAAGTTGGAGAAAGTTCCAAAGATATTGCAATAATTAAACTCTCTTCCTCTCTATCACCACTTTACAAATTACATTAATCATTTCTTCTCCATTATTCTCTATTCTATAATATCTCATATCTTAGATGGAACACCTTTGAATGAAGGATGCGCTCCTATTTATATAAAGACTTAAGATAACTAATCAATAAATGTAGATCCAAAAATATCTCCTAGATCCACAACTATCTCTTGTGGTTACAACCAATTACCTAAAAATATGAGATACAAATTCTCTCACACATTTTTAGGAGACATCAAAACATCGATGATTCTTATCCTTTGAATGTGCTTAGTCAATGATCCAAATCTTCTACAATTATTCCACAAATATTCATGAGTTGAAATTGGAATTCAAATTTGTGGTTGAGTGGCCAAATAAGACTCTTCTAGAATCTTCAAATAGGCCTACAACATCATAACAATATTCCCACTTTTAAATATATATGAAAACATGATGATTTTCTTATATTTTATCATAAATTCTCTTAAAACACTTAAAATAAATGACTTGGAAAATAATAATAATAAACACATATGATCATGCAAATGGTATTAATGTAGGGTTATATAATTGTAGAATATGGTAAAGAGCTACAAAATATGGTAAAATAATAGAAATGAAGGTGAAAGAGGATGACATTTTGGAGGCCCAACAAGAAGGATGGATTATACAAGTGGGATAAAAGGGAAAAGGATGTGTTTTCCCATATCAAGAAAGCTATAACAGAAGCACCAACCTTGTAAAACCAAGATTTTAAGAAATATTTTCTGCTCTACACTTTTTCTTCTCACACTTCTCTCACCCTTATGCTCACACAAAAGGATGATCATAATAATGAGCAACCAATATTGTTCATGATGGAAAACCTAGAAGGACCTAAACTTAAATATCCCTCCATTGATAAACAAGTGTATGCAGTCTACAAGGCGGTGAAGCACTTCTGAACCTATCTCTTGAAGAATCATTGTATTATCTTTGTTCCGCACCCAATAGTGAGGTCACTGTTTGTTCAATAGGTGAGAGAAGAGTGAACTCAATGACTAGTCTACAAGAGTATGACTTAGAGTTCAAACTAGTTCACATGATTAAGGGGCATGGTCTAAGTTGACTAACAACAAAAGTGGTAAATGCAAAAGAAAAAGATTCATCCGATGGGAGCAGGAAATCGAAATAACGTTGAGCAAGGTTCCCCCACTATTATCGCAAACTCTTAGTACGCTGACATGCACCAGTATCTTGAGAACAACATAATGCCCTCACATTTATCTGCACGACAGAAGAGGGCACTTAGACTGAAAGAACTATCTTACCAGTTGGTGCATTGAGTATTTTTCAGAAAGCACCATAATAGAGTACTGCTCAGGTGCTTCGAAGTGCGCAATTCAAAGAAATTACTACGTGATCTCCATGATGGACCAGTCAGGGGACACTTTACGAATGACACAACAACACATAACGTTATGCAGGTTAGTTTTTATTGGTCCGCGTGATTCAATGATGCTCATGCATAAGCACACAATTTTTTGGTCTGTCAAATGTGTGTCGGTAGATGAAAGAAGTTAGTCGCCCCGTTGCAACCTGTTGCAGTGGAAGAATCATTTCAACAATGGGGCCTAGATTTGATTGGTGAGATTTTCCCACACTCATCAAAGAAGCACCACTACATTCTCACTAATTCAGACTACTACATGCAGTGGGAAGAAGCAGTTCCACTTAAACAGGTGAATGATTAGGAAGTCATCAACTTCCTTAAACATAATATCATTTCTAGGTTCGACATTCTGACTTCACTTGTTTTTGACAATCCAACATATTTTTCATCATTAAGATTATATGATTTTGCATTAGAAAATGGAATTGTATTGAATAATTTAGCTAATTACTATCCGCATGGAAATGTTCATGTTGAGTCTATAAATAAAAACCTCATACACATTATCAAGAAGACCATTTTCTTTGAACAGAGGAACTGGCACTCCGCTGTGGTGAATTCCCTATGGGCTGACCGAGTCATGCCAAAACCTTATCTAAATATGTCTCCTTACTTCTTGGTGTACAGAAACGAAGCCATCCTACCCTCGAACATATACTTGCATTCCCTCCAACCTTCACAAGAATCCAAGGGTAAGCCACACTTATTGGTTCAGCGTAGGATAGATACCCTTCACAAGCTGCAGGAAGAAAGACAAAAAGCAAAAGAAAACACTTATCTTCACCATAGTCGTATCAAGAGGTGGTTCGATAAGAAGTCTGCAGGGATAAAGGAATTTGGTGTGGGTGACCTAGTCTTGAAGTGGAACAATTCCCACAAGGACAAAGGCAAACACACTAAGTTCCAATCCCCATGGATTGTACCATTCACCATACACAAAAACCTTTCCCAACACACATATTGTATTCAATCACTAGACGGTAAGATTGACTCTCTTCTTGTTAATGGCTAAGTCTTGAAACATTATTTTTAGTGATGATCTGGGATTGTGCCTTGCCCTATGTACATAGTTTCCTTTCTTGTTTATTGGTTTGGTCTTGTGTTTTATTTTGTTATGTAAATCAGTGTCAAGTGTGAACATGTTTTCCGGCTTCTTTGTTTGTGGCTGAATTGAAAAGCGTATTGTGACACCAAAACATTTGGCTAACCTTTGGTCCTCCTTCCTCATGTTGGTTACATCTTTTGGTCGATGAATTTCCAACGGAAAATACGATCCATCCATAAGGAGAGTGTTGGTCAAACCATGATACTTGTGAGAGACTGAATTCGGATATTCCACAGTGTTCATCTTTTCATTAGTCGACGTTTCGAGCCTAGACCAAGACTCATCATCAGGACTGATTTACAGAGAAGAGAAAAGTGTGTGATAATAGATCTACAAACCAATATCGTTACCCTATACGGAGGGGATACATGGAAAGAGATCCGTAATCTCAAAAAAACAAGGGTTAAAATACAAAGAAAAGAATCAGATCTATTATCACACACTTTTCTCTTCTCTGTAAATCAGTCCTGATGATGAGTCTTGGTCTAGGCTCGAAACATCGACTAATGAAAAGATGAACACTATGGAATATCCGAATTCAGTCTCTCAGAAACCACTCCACAGAAATCTACAAACCATGATACTTGTGGCTATGCATGTAACTTTATGCCCACACTTGGTTCTTTTGTTTCAATGTTTTCATGCTTATCCAATTAGTAGAAGAGGAAAAGGAGAAAATATAAACGAGCAAACCTAAATCAGAGGTATTTATATGCTTCTCTAAAGGAACAACCTCTCCTGCTCTCAATAAGTCAATATCCCTCTTCCAACCATAAAATAAATGAGTGCTAATGCAAAGTCCTCTTTAAATATATAAATAAAGGCAAAAGAAGAGAAAGGGTTCCTGCGCAAAGAGGTGAAGCAAGCAACTCCATCGGGGTACTATCCAGGCTCGCTAACAGTAGAGAAATGTTTTTGTTCCTGTAGTGACTCTGTCAGGGTACTATCCACGTCTACTGGCAGTGGAGAAACACCAGAGATGAAAAACTATACTCTAAAAATCTAAAGCTCACGAACTACACTACCCTTTCTAATTCGTAACGTTGCAATATCGACGAATCTTATGATTGTGCTCAATCGAGAAGGTATAAAGGGGCCATGTTTATTCGTAGGGAAAGTGGGGAGGCCAAAGAGATCAACACGATGAATTAATACTCCCTAAAGAACTGATACCCTACACAGAAGAGTCAACAAAAAATAGAGAAGTTGGAATTCTACCAGTGTGCCTCCAAGCGTTATCGCCGCTAGAACACCCTCCAAAATTTCGGCCTGGACCAAATTTTGGAGCCTACCTTGGTCTTGCATATTATCATCGCAAACATTGAAATCCATTGAATGTGTTTTCTTTAAGTGTTTTGGTCCCTTTTGCGAGAAAATAAAATGTTGTCTTTTTGCATGTTAAGTGTCGCACAATGTATGTGAGCTTGTTTTGGTGGTTTCAAGATGTTACCTTTGTGTAAGTGAGTTTATATTACCATGTAAACATTTGTTTCACTCATTTCCAAAGTTGTAAGCATTGTCACATAAGTGTTGTCATGATCATCACAAAGTGTAACTTTAGTGTCGCACTTGTCGTGAGTCGTCGCAAAATTGTCGCACTAAGGGAAGTGTGTTTTTCATGTGTCATGGATTATCTATGTTGTTGTGTCGTCAAGTGTTCTAAGTGTGTGATCACAGTCAAGTCTTATTATTGTTCACATGAGCTTCATCGATCCCACCCTTAGTCAAATTCTGAAATCTTTCCAACCAAGCAACTTAGCCTCATCTAACCCTCCTGAATAGCACATTCTGCAGTTCTAGCCCTCAGGTCGTAACCCTGCCTCTTGACACTGTGCAATGTGCAGTTCCTTCCTCCCAAGATTGCACACTACGTAGTTTCAATGCTCAAGACCAGACCTTAGCCTCCAAAATTGTGCAATTTAGCCCTCCATCCTAGCCCCAACTGTGCATAATGCATTCTTTGATCGCAAACCTGACCCTTAAGCTCCTAAATTGCACCAATGTGCCATCATCATGTCTTGTCTCCCTTCCAGAACTGCACGATAGCTTGAATCAGTGCTCAACCCTTCATCCAAGCTCATTGAGGTCCCAAACTGCGTAATTTTCTTCCTCAACCCAACCTGAAATGCGCATTGTGTAATCTCAAGGTTCAAGCTTACCCCCTGACTACCTGAACTAGACAATTTCACAATCATTGAGCCTCTCCCTTAGCCTGCAACCCAGTTTTGGCTCAGTCAGTGGATCGACATGCAATATCTTAGACTAGGGGTTTATCGACCTGATGTCATCTTATGATGAGTGAATTACAGATGTAGGTACTCTATCAGTCCATGCAAGGATGGTGAAGAAGGATATGGAGAAGGGAACATATTGAAAGAAATCTTTGTAGCTGATTATGCAATTTGATCAATTAAGAGGAAGCAAAGGGACACCAATTTGCACCCATAGCTCAAGACCTGATATCACCAAAGACTCCTTACCGCTAAGGCATTTGTAGGTGGATAGAAGAGTATTCCCAAGAAGACACATAGAAAGGAACAGAAAGAATGGCTTGAGATTGCCATGTCATCAAGAATTCCATGTCAGCAGTGTCATGTCATAAGTCGCCATATGCCACATCGTTATTGTGGATTATGTAATTTACTCTTCGAAAATGAATTGCAAAGTGGAAATCCAAAGGACATGTACAGAATATGAAGAGTACTGTAGAGCTGAAAATTCATAGGAAGTCAAACAGTCATCAGTGTAGTCAAAGAGTCACAATGGAGGTAAAGCATCACCCCATTAGTTATATATACACCTTCATTGTATGCAAAAAATACTTTTCACCTTGGCTCCTCTCGCAAGGCATTAGGGAGACAAGCTAGTTCTTTTGAGGAGCAAGTGGTGGCTCCAACGCTCCACTATTGGAGATAGTGGTGTTCAATGTATACATGTGTCTTGGGAATTTTAATTAATATATGAAGCCTGATGGCCAACATGTTCGTCATGCATGAATTATGAATATTTGTAAGATTGTTCTATGAATATTTATGATTCATATTTGCTTTCATCTGTACTAAAGTAGTTGAACTATTTCGGTTATTTAGTGCTATCATATTGAGAATGTGTTGTAATGGTTGCAATTCTTGTCGCATCTTTGTGGACTATTCCACTAGATTTTAGATGGATATCTCCTGCTTATGTGTGTTTCTACCAGATTAGTACTATTACCTCTCTCTTAGAGGCTCACTTTCTTTTCCCTCCGTAGTAGAAGAACCTTGACACAACTTCAACTGAACACTCACCAAGCACACTTACTTGCTTTTCGAAGGAACGCCTACGTTCCTCTCTCTTGCTGACAGTTAGAGCTAAGGAAAATCTTTATGAAACCGACAACTGGGCCATATTCCGGATGGGGCTCCTATCCCAAATGGTGTGAGGTCTAATTGGGACCACATATCAGGGAGTCCCCTTGAATGTTGGTGGATCCATCACCGTCAACACTTCCCCACTTCCTCTCCCTCACTTTATCCCTCCCTCCTCCTTTATTTCTTTGTGTCATCTTCCCCCTCTCTCCCCTATCTCTCTCACACCTGTATCTCCCACCACCCTCTCTTTCTCTCTCTATCTTGCATGCTCACTCACTCACCCCTCTCTACCTCTTCTTCTCTCCCCCACTATATCCCTCTTCCCCAATCTCCCTCTTCTTCTCTCCCCCACTCTATCCCTCTTCCCCAATCTCTCTTTCTCCCCTTTCCTCACTATGCTCCCTCTTTCTATCCCCCCATTTTGTTACCTCACTTATTTATCTCCCTTTATTCCTATATCGGGGATACCTATTGAATTTTGGTGGGTCCAATAGCGTCAACACTTCCTCTCCTTCACTTTATCCCTCCCTACCTCCCTCCCCCTCTTTTTCTCTGTCTCATCTTCCCCCTCTCCCCCTATCTCACTACCCCCCTCTATCTCCCACCACCATCTCTTTCTCTCTCTATCTTTCATGCTCACTTACTCACCCTCTATCCCTCTTCTTCTTTCCCCACTCTATCCCTCTCCCCCAATCTCCCTCTCCAACCCTTCCTCACTATTCCCCCTCTTTCCCTCTTCACCTTTCTCTCTTCCTTTACTTTCTACCCCCCCCCGTTCTGTTACCTCCACTTATCTATCTCCCTTTCTTCATATCCCCATTTATATCTCTATGTGTGTGTGTGTTTTTCCCTCTATCCTTCCCTCCCTCTCACTCCCTACCCCCTCCTCTCTCCCTCTCTCTAAACCTTCCCACCCCTCCCTATCTCTGTTTCACTCTCCCTCCTTCCCTCCCTCACTACCAACCCCCTTTTCTCTCTCCCTCCCCCATAATGTATGTCTCTTTACCTCTTTCTCCCTATCTCCCTTGCCCCTTTCCTCTCTATCATTGTGTCCCTCCCTCCCTCTCTCTCGATTGCATGCTCACTAAATCTCTCCCCCTCTATCCCTATTCCTCTCTTTCCCTCACTTTTCCTATCTCTCCCTTCCCATTATCCCCCACCTTTCTCTCTTTCTCTCTTTCCCTCACTTTTCTTATCTCTCCCTTTCCCTCGGTAATCCTAGTGTTTGGGAAAATCCCAACCGGGTACAATTGAGGCTTTGAACTTGTTAATCACGTAAGTGCCCATGGGTTGAACTCATTTTCTTTGCATGCAGTATCATGGGTATGTTTTCATTTGGATCTTAATTAATTTGCCCCACTTGAGTTTCCTGTTCTCTAACAAGAATTATAATGTTTGAGTTGTCGTATGGTCGTTTTAGTCCATTGTCGATAACTTTCTCTAGTTAATTACTCAATTCTATATTGGCTTGAAAAATGTATGGGTGACTCAATTTCCTCTATGTCTGAGCTCCACAAGGGAGGGGGTTCTACCTGCTAAAGAAAAAGGAGAGTTTAACTATTGCTGTTTCTATTTTTTGCGGTGTTGAGAGCCAACACCTTGGGGGTCATCCTAAGACATTTTATCCTTCTCCTTTAGCCCTAGAATTTCTTAATTCCATTAAACTTCTTCGAAATTGTGGTTTTACCAGTGATATGGACCAAATTGTTCTTTGGCTCATCTTTGTGGGAGGGGTTATCCCTTGGTTGTTCGGAAAGTCTGCATCTCTAATTGTCTGGTCTTATTTGTGGTAGTGATTGTAATTTTTTAAGACGTATTAAGCTATGTGGATGATTATCAATACATATCTACCATGAGACTATGGCAAAGGGAGCAAGTTGATAGTCTGTTGTATGATTGGTTATCCAGAAGTGGTTTATGAGTCTACCCGTAGGTGGCAAATATATCAATTTGCAAAAGCTTGTCGTAGGTTTTGATTGGAATCTTTGGGCTTTTTGGGCCTAATGCTTCAAAAATGAATTCTTAACAACCTTGAAGCAAACATCTCTCGATTGTGTTCGGGAGATATAGAGGTTTGAGGTGAACACCATGCAACGAAAATGAATGCATTGTCAAAAGGGTGAAGGTGGAGGTAAAATTATTTTAAATATAAGTTTTATTACATTTTTATTTGTATTAATGATAATAGTAATTAATGTACAATA